>CM018691.1:26018689-26479316 GCA_009363875.1 Mikania micrantha | reverse complement strand
AAATTAAAAAAATATAAAACTACGTTAAATTTGCCTCACAAATGTCACCAATTAAAAAAAAAACCTTGAGTCATACCGCTTTGTCAATATATATATCCGTCGCGACATCGATAACAATATCATGAATATCAAAACGTACACCAAAAAATGTTGTAATTGATGATTGTTAACATTTCGTCATTTCCTAAATATATGGATGAAGCAGGAAATTGGATCTCACTTTGAATCGCTCCATCTATCCTTCGTTCTTCCATAAAATATTCTGTTTTTTTCTGGATTCGAATCCTCGATAGTAAACTTTACCAGTTTTATTATGGTATCAAATAATAAAATTGATTAAAAATTACATTACATTATTATTATCATTTAATTAATAATAATATAATATAATTATAATTTTTTATAGATGTGGTTGCTTTTTAATTAAAAAGTTACATTTATATATAATTAATTAACGCCTCATTGCAGTGCACACATATAATGTATATATGTGTGAACCATCAAGGGACCAAGGTAAAATTGTACTAATTTTAACGTTATTTTACTTATTATGTGAAAATAACGTTAAAAGTGTTGTGATGATTAACTTTAAACGATGACTATAAGCCAGGGACTTGTTTGTTTGTTATTATATATTAATTAATTGATTATCATTATTATTTAATTAGTATTAATATTATATAATATTTATTATTTATTTATTAATATTATTTTAGTCATTGTTACATGAATCATTTCCTCAATCATTTCCTCAATGTAAGGGTAAAGCAAGAAAAAAACATTGATGGAGGCTTGAACATGGGGCGATTGTTGTCCAAGCCTTAAATTTATTACCATCTGAAGTACACTTGAGCAACATCAAATTGTACAACTTTAAGAATTTATACAACAAAATAATGAAATAAAAAACTAATATTACTATTTAGCTGTTCATTGCATTTCATGTTTGTATATATAGAGTAAAGTAATTAATCGTGTTCCATTTGGCCCCGGTTGAAATCAGCAGCATGGTGTATGCTTACGCATTGGCTCCCACGCATCAGTTTTTAAAATTATTTCCATCGGTTTTGTCTTCTACCCGTGATAGAATATTGATCTACTTCGATCCTTACCATGACACTTTATATATGTATGTATGTATGTATGTATGTATGTAATTGAGAAGTAACAAGTTCTAAAAAACTAAAAAGACCATATTTATAATCATAAGATTTTTTTTGAACAACCAAACTTTCATGCCACCAAAAAACCAAGACAGCAAAACAAAAACACCCTGCCAGAAGCTGAGCCAAAAACAAACATAACCGGAAATAAATGAACAACCAAAAAAACAACAATCTACCCTACACAACTGGAAACGATCTACACCATATATTCCAATTTGCTAACGAAATCTAGACATGTTATGAATCCATAAGTAAGAGAACTCCTTAATATCTTCCACACTCCGGAACCATGAGATATTTTTCATTTGAAACACCTTTATCATTCCTTGCTTTCCATATACTCTAAAGTGTCGTCTGAAAAACATATTTATTAACTTCTTTTTTTCTCATTCCCATCTTGATCCTCAACATAATCCAGCCAACCCTCCACATTCACAACATTAGCCGGCACTAAGATCTTCAACCAATCTGTTCCTACACCTTTAAGAGGTATAAAAGCAATTTCCTTGAAATAGGAGAATTTACCATGCAAAAACCACTTCTCAATGCGAAAACCGTGAAAACAATGCAAAAATCATGTAAAAAAATGTTTTTTTTTGAAATTTTTTATTGGTTTAGCACTATTGGGCACATTTTTTAATAAAAATCAATCAAAAAACGCCGACCAAATATTTTAATTTTTTTTATAAAGCCATGTAAAACATACGTAACGCTGCGTCAAATCTGACAAAATTTTTTTACGTTTTGTTACGTATGTTTTACATGGTTTTTATAATTTTTTTAAAAAATATTTGGTCGGCGCTTTTTTGATTTTTTAATAAAAATGTGCCCAATAGTGTTATAAACCTATAAAAAAATTTCAAAAAAAAAACTTTTTTACATGATTTTTGCGTGGTTTTCACGGTTTTCGCACTAAAAAGTGGTTTTCAAATTATGTATTCCCATATATATATATATATATATATATATAAATAATATATATATGAGGAAGGTTCCCCTAAAAAGTAAAACACAAACATTAAATTGTAAACAATAAACCCAAATACTAAAACTAAAACTTTAAAACCAAACTATAAACCTAAAGATAAAACCTAAAAACCCAAAACCAAGTGTTACAAACCTATAAAAAATTTCAAAAAAAAAACTTTTTTACATGATTTTGCATAGTTTTCGCACTAAGAGTGGTTTTCAAATTATGTATTCCCATATATATATATATGAGGAAGGTTCCCCTAAAATGTAAAACACAAACATTAAATTGTAAACAATAAACCCAATACTAAAACTAAATCTTTTAAAACCAAACTATAAACCTAAAGATAAAACCTAAAAAACCAAAAAACCAGCCTTAAAATCTAAACGTTAAAAGTAGTTATTAAAGCTAAACTTAAAAGCTAATATTGTAGGGTTCGAGAGACGATTCCAACGCTATCAAATGAGTTCAATCGGAGTTCGTTTAGGTCGGTTTTCGAGATTTTAAAAATCCTTTTTAGCCTTCTTAGACAAAATAGACTTTTATTTGATCTTGCCCTTTATAAATATATATATATATATATAATATATATATATATATAATATATATATATATGGGTTGTATTATATGAAAACTCATCTTAAAGAGAAAATACTTAAATCAAAGATAAAAGAAAAGCAAAAACGAGAAAACATTCTACAATTTCTTTCATTCATTCTTGTTATGTTATGAGGGATTCAATCAATGGCGGATCTAGTGCTTTAGGTGTGGGTTCATGGGAAAACATCCCATTTCGAAATTTAGCAGGATCTTTTTTGTTTGTTTTGAAAGACTTAAAAGGTAGGGTGAACTATTAATATTTTAAAGATGAATCCTCTCTGTGATCAAATATGAATAGCCCACATATTCATCTGTCAATTTCTTCTCTACCCCTTGTACCCCGCTAGGGGGTGCCGCTCCCTTGACTCTCGTTTGGTCTGGTGCTCATAATATTAAACGAGCATCTCCAAACACTTTAATGACGATGTTTTTTTATTTTGATTTAATATATCACTCTTATTACGTTATGAACATTAGAAGACCCAAACTGTCAACTTAACCTGTAAATGTTTATGTCTTGATAAAAAAACTCGTTAAAAAAGTTCTTGAATCTACCACTAGATTCAATAATGTTGTTTTAATGAGTTCTTTGTGAGTTGTTTATCATACATTGATGGCATGTTAAAAATAACATTGTCTTGATATAGTGATATGTTGTATTGTGAAATCAGTATCTTGATATCGTGTTGTGAGGATTCACTATCTTAATATAGTTGTTCGAATTGTAAAAACACTTTCAAAATATACTGTGTATAAAAGTAGAGATGCAAAAAAAACCGGTTAACCAAACCGGTACCGGTTCGTAACCGGTTTTAAAAACCGGTTATTGCAGTCGGTTATTGGTTTTTGAAAAAACCGGCGGTTTAGGACCGGTTTGAGGTTTTAAGAGACCAAACCGGTTAATAACCGGTTAACCGGTCCAACTCACTAAAAAATCGGTTATTTGAAGGTTAACCGGTTTCGGTTATTATACGGTTTTAGTTTTTGAGCTTGAAAAACCGGTTATTAACCGAAACGGTTATTGGAAAAAAACCGGTTTCTAGCCTTTGACTGGTTAACCGGTTCGGTTATTCCAAAACCGGTTTCGACCGGTTAACCAATTTGAGCACCTTTATATAAAAAAGTGATCATTATCTTAGTTTAATGAAACATTGTACCAATATATTTTTCTTTATGCAAACTTTTTACGCAAAAATGTGGTTTAGATTCTTCTTAACAATTTTCAAATACAAATTATATACCTCACATTCATTTATGGAGGTCACCGGTACTCACTTCATGTCAAAGCTAATCTCGAGAATGAAAAAAATTTCATGGTCTGAGGCAAAAAATAAATGTGGGTACTCTTGAATAAACTAAATAATAATTTATATATAAAAAATAATACTATAATATATAATTTTTTTAATATCAGGCTCCTTGATAGGCCGGGTCTAGGTATGTCGCCTACTTCGCCCCTCCCCAGCCCAGCCTGCTTCATGTAATAATGTTCATAATTTGGTACCAGATTTAAGGATATTGAACAACTTCTTCCTGCATAGTTTTACTTATTTGTGTTTTATTTTTAAATTTGTATTGGCTTAAGCCAACATGCACATAACCTTAAACACAAGAGACGACCTATTTCGTTGGTTCATGTAGCATAAGGTGATGAGCGAGGCCCAGATTCGAGTCCATTTCTGCTAAAAGTTTAAACAAATTAAGCTCACTACTGAAAAACTCGATACTGGAACATTAATAAGCACGAATAAGCCGAGCTTAAACGAGCTTGATCCTGAGCCTGAGCTTGAGATATGAAATATAACTAGTCTAGTTATTTTGCTCGAGCTTCACATGCTGAGCTTAAGTCTTCTTGCAAATTTAAATGACCTATTTATGTATATAATTTTTATTTAACTAAATAGATGTATATTTATCTAAATAGCAAATAAAATTATGAAAAAAATTAATAAAAGCATAGTTATAAATATAAATAAATTTAATAATAAAAATAAATTAATTTAATAATAAACAAGGAGCCCTAGCTTTCTTAACGAGCTGTGCCCAAGCCTTAGCGAGCTCGAGCTTAACATACCTCGTTTACACTCCCTACCAAGTCCCAACCGTCCTATAATTAATTTTTTTTTCGTGGATTAAAAACCACATATTATGATAATGAAAGAAGATTAAGAGGGGTTTTATCAACCTGATGTTGATTCAACTTGGGCGTGTAACTTTGTTAATTGGGTCATTGCACCATTTTCTAGTCAAAAGCTATCTCCTATTTCACCAAGTTTTGGAAAGGAAAGTTGAGGAAGATTTTTTTTTTTTTAATTCATAGAGTAAATTACCTATATGGTGTATGTGGTCTGCTCCTATTTCACTTTTGGTTCCTAGGTTTCATTTATTGCACATATGGTTTCAAACTTTAAACATTTGTAACACATATAGTCCATAGGTCATTAAATTACTCTTACATATTTAACCAAATTACCCTCAGTCCCTCACATAAGCACTATATGTGTTACATATATTTAAAGTTTATAACCATATGAATAATTTAAAAACCTAAGAAGCAAAAGTGAAATTTTAGCAAAATACAAGAATTATCTGACAATTTTGTAATATTGGTACATCTGTCTTATAATATTGGGCCTATGTAATGAGTTGGGCCGAAGCTTTTCATTCGTAATCTGTTGGCCCATTTTGCAACTTTAATGACATGGTAATATTAATGTTAGTTTGTTTATTATCTGAACAAATCCTACCTGCAGAAAGGACGTGAGAAGCTCACCTTCACCCACTATCTACCAATTGCTCTTAGAAACTGATATTTGAATATCGATCAGTTGAATCAAATGTACGGACAGGAATTGAGAGGGTTGGCCGGCCCTAAAGAAGCATGCGAACAACCCTCAAGGAAACTGAACGGTTTAGCCGGTTTACTGGTCAGACTGGGAATCGGTACACTGGTTGGACCATATTTCAAGTTTTGCTTTTTAACTAAAATCCAAAGAATAAAACATTAAAATCAAACATTGTATTTTTTAACATGATTATGTTTGTTTAAATGTGTTTATAATCCAATAATTTTTTTTGGAATTTTTTATATATTTATTGTGTCATCCAGTTCTTGAATCTGATCCAACCAGTAATCAGTAAGACGTTCGATTCTGAAAACATTAGTTGAATTGGTTGAATCATTGTATAGATTAAAATAAAAAAAAACTAGCATATGTTGGGGGGCCCAAATCATTGTATCCTATATAAAAAAACTACAAATTGAAGGTCGTATAGTTTTTTGGGGCCCTAATCTATTGCTTATGTTGTTTGATTTATTGAACCGGTCCTTAGGCTCCCTCCAATGCGCACTTTGAGAGGGTGCACTTGGCCCACGTCGATGTGGCACTTCGGAAGGATGCACTGGAGTGCGATGACTAAGTGATTGCACTTCAAGGAGTGCACTTGGCCATGTGCGGTGCATTTGGAGTTAATGTGGGCACCTTTTCCAAAATCAACATAAATATATATAAAATAAAATGGTGATCTAGAAGAGAGATGATGCATGTGAGAAGAATGTGTTTGAGTTAAAAAGAGGAGAGAGAATGCATATAGGAAGGATATGTAAAAAGCTGATGTGGCAGTGGTGACTAGGATGCATATAGTAAATACATGTTTATGCATTGCAGGTAGTCTTATTACATATTTGTTTGATCACATCAGATAAGTATGCAAGAGAGAGAATTCTAAGAAAGAGCATGAACTTGTAACCATTTCCCCAATAGCATCAATAATTAACACCAGCATATGTTGTTTAAGTATAATTCCTGAGAGGGCATAAACACATGCATGTAAGACTGAATGCAATGCGCACGTAAGGCCTCTTACACGTTCCACGTTGACACCTTCTTCTCTAGTGGATGCATTGGAGCACCGCACACGTTCACCTCCTTGCACTTCTGGAATCAAGTACAGTGAGAGAGGGTGATCCACCTCTTTAAAAGTCAATTTTTTTAAAAAAAAAAGAGGAGAGAGAATGCATGTAAGAAGGATGTGTTAGAGTTAAAAAAATGAGAGAGAATACATGTGAGAAGAATGAGTAAAAAGCTGATGTGACAGTGATGACTAGGATGCATATAGTAAATGTATGCTTATGCATTGGGGTAGTCTAATAGTTGATAGAAAGGAGCGACCGATCTAGAACTTTTATCCTGTATGGTCACTTTTTTCCAATACTGTTATTTATGGCAAACTAATGTTACAATTTTTTGATCGTGTTCAGTTTGCCGGGCCGGGAGGGTCGGATTTAGGGTAATTCCGTAATTAAACATGATCATTATTTGAAATTAAAAAAAAGAGTAAATTACCGAGATGGTCTCTGTGGTTTGCTAGTATTTTACTTTTGATCCCTAGGTTTCATAAATTACTCATATGGTCCTCAAATTTTGACATTTGTAAAACATATAGTCCTTATGTGAGGGTAATTTGGTCAATCATGTAAGGGTAATTTGGTGAGCTAATGACTATATGTGTTATTAATGTCAAATGTTAGGGACCATATGGGTAATTTATGAAACCTAGAAACCAAGAGTGAAATATTAGCAAACCACAAGGACCATATCGGTAATTTATTCTAAAAAAAATTAAAACCCTATTCCCCTTGGATTTGAACCCTACAAATATTTTAATATATTGATACATGATTTTCTCAATAAATATTACACGAACTTCAATTTTGGTGTTACAAATCTTTTTCAATTTTATTTATAGGTTCACAAGAAATTTCACGATATTCGTTCTATTAACGAGCTGAGATACCCCGGAGCCCCACAAATAGGTCCGCCCATCATAAAAGAATATGATTGGTGGTCACATAATCATACCTTTTAACTTATTTTACCGTTCAGACGAAGCATTGTAGACAATCACCACACAAATACACAATGCCCTCTGCTGGATCATAATACCGTTGATAGCCAAAGCAATTAACAGGATCAAGTGACGTACATCATCAATATCATAATTCTAGATTACCTTGGTGTTGAATCGGTATTCAATGATCACAGAAGCCAACGTAAAGTTACAACGATACGGTTTCTATGTTTGAAAAAACGAAAATAGAAATTGAAAGTTGTCCCAATTAACCGGGCATGAAAGCCATAGAGTTTAAGTCCAAATTTATAGCTTTTGAAAATTTTTCCTGATGCATACACCTATAGAACATGGATTATATTAGTTAAATGTGTATAATTTTATATTTTTTTTTTTGATTTTTTTGTATGTTTTAAGCATGTATGATATTATATGGTTCTTAAATATGGTCTCATTAGTAAACCAATAACAAGTTAATTGAACACATTGCATAAAAGAGTAAGGTTGGCATTATATTCATGTATTGATAAGTTTTTTTTTTTTAAATTTATGATGATTTCAAGTTATTATTTGTATCACGTAAAAGGTTAATATTATTCCCATTTAGGGTTTAAGTTTATTTTTCATGTTTACTCTATTTATACTATATTATAATATATATTAAGGATAGAATGGTCATTTGATCAAATCTCTTAAAATTAAGAGTTATACAACTCTTATAGCATACAATACAACTTACAAAGGTTTGAAAATCATAAACTACATGTTTTTTTTAACTTTTTAGTTTGTATCACATTGGTATCTTTAAGAAGTGAAATAAGATAGAATAGTTATAAAGGAAAAACTTTCTTAAATTAAACAAACCACTTCTTGACATTTTTGTCATATTTGACATATTTAACTTTTTAAATTAAAAATTTTAAACTAATAGTCATTTATAATTAAATATTAAAATATAAGTCATGTGCGAACTTGAGCTTTTTACGAGCCAAAATCGACAATATAAACGTTTTATTTCCCGCTGCATAGACGGACACGTTACTAGTAGTTATATATGTGCATTAGTTTTAATTAAATTTCATATTACCTAGTTTCGAATTATACGAGTAGATGAAACTTTTTAAAAAGTGTAATATTAGCGGTATTTTATTCTGCTAGCTTTTAGGATTAAATTTTAAATTATCTAAATACATTTTTATTTAAATAACAGATTAAATATATATTAAAGGTTCAGTAGCCACACATCATTTAGAATATTCGGTTAAGTCTCTTCTGCCACACCCACACCACCATCTCTTGTTGCTGCCATCTCGGGTGATCATCCTCGACCCCAACAACCCACCTCAAAGGTTGACGTTGATCAGAGCAAAACTATGATTATACATTTATACCCGTCAATTTGTGCCCATATGAACACAATATTTAAGTATATGGGTTAGTAAATATTATTAAGAGTGTTAGAATGGATAGAATTAAAAACTAGAAAATAACTAATCGGGTCAAGATGGGTTGAGATTTTAAACAAGATTATATGGCGACACCAATCTGGATTCTGGACGATCGACGCCATTAACACTTTCGCATAAAGCCAGAAACCCTACTATTATAACTCTCAAACCTTGATATCCTATTTCTCGTCATGTATCCCTCAATCGCATAATCCATTGGGTCACTATACGTTGCAAAAACCTACGAATCGTTGAGTTCAAGCTCAATCGCATAAGCCATTTGCGACTATCTTTGCCACTCAATCGCAGAAGCCGTTTTGGTTCATCCTCCATTGGGTCAATCTACGTTGAAAAAATCTACGATTCGTTGAGTTCGAGCTCAATCGCTGAAGCCATTCGCGACCAGCTCTGCCACTCAATCGCAGAAGCCGTTTTGGTTCGTCCTGTTAAAATCGTTGAGTTCGAGCTCGTCCTGTCCGACAACTGAGGTAACACTCTTTGGTTTTTGTCTTGATTATGTAACGTGGATAGTTAACTGATGCTTAAATCTGAGAGTGGACATGTTTTCTCTGTACATTTGAGTAATTGATTGTATCAAAGTTATACAGTAATCAGCTTCAAACTTTTGTTTTACCTATTGAGAGTCTAATAGTGGCGGACCTAGAATTTTTTTTACGGGTGTCGAAATTTTTTTTTAGTAGTTATTTGTCGTTAAATATTTTTTTGACCAATTCGAATTGGGTCGGGTCGGATCTCTCAAAAAATGATAAAACTAAATTAAATTACAAATACATAATAAAAAAAGCACATCAAATAATCATATCATTGATTATGATGATATGGTAAAATTGATTTTATTTTGACATGAGCAAAAAAATACTATTTAAAATACAAATCAACTAAATGTTTCATGATGCTAATAAGTTTCAACTTTTAAAATTATACAATAATTACTCAATATATAAATTATAGTTGGTCTGATGTAAATGACAAATGTTTATATAAGTAAGTTATTGCTTTAGCCTATTTTTAGTAGAGATTCGAACATTAATTCTGAATATCAAATTCAATCACTCGATATACAAATTTGGGTCTTATTATATTTTTTAAGTATGATATGACTAATTAGGTATTGAGTTAAATTATTAATTACCAACTAAGTTTAATCACAAGTAATGCATATAGTGTTATTGAGTATTATTTTATTATTTTTGGATTCAAAATGATTTAAATTGGGTTTCATCTGGTTCGTCAAATTTTCATGGGGGTCGGGAACAAAATTTCTTGGGTTCGGTCGAGATAAATCATGTATACAACATTAAAAATCAAAAGTTCATGGGGATCGGTCGACCCCCATACACAATAAGTAGGTACTCCCATGAGTGTCTTGGTGTATGTTTCAAACCTTCCAATTGAAAATCTATAAAGTGCACACTGCCCAGGTCATGAGAATTATTAGTAACATAATTACCCGTCCAATTCCAATTGAAAATCTATAAATGATAATAGAAATACCCTTCCAATTCCAATTAGCAACAGAATTGCCCATTGCTTTCTCTGTACATTTGACTACTTTTCTATTTTTCTTTATGTTTAATTGAAATGATAATGAAATGATAATGATAATATGATGTAGGATTTAATAATATTGTTTTGTTATGCAGGTAAAAGATAGATTATGGAGTAAATCCATATGAATGTTCTTTCTATGCTAATAAATCACTTTTTTTTTTCTATAAGAATATTACTATATGAAAACTGCTTTATCTATCTTAGTTAATAACTGTTTTATGGAGAAAATTTTTGCTTATTTGTTTAAGGTTTCACTTTGAGAACTTCTAATTTGTTTAAGGTTACTTTGGCATATCTAATTATGTTAACAGTCGGCATATTTGTTTTGTTTTTTTTTTTTTTTTTACTTTTTTGCATCAGTTGGGTTTTTAACATGACCCATTTCAACCCGTATCTTTTTTTGAGAAATTTCGTTCTGACCCGAACCAAAATGATCATTTTTCTTAAATGACTCTTGACCCGAACACATCCTAACCCGAATCCATTCTGACCCTATCATCCAACCCGAACCAACCCACCCATCTTGCTAGCTCTAACTATGATGTTTAATGGGGAGACGGTGATGACGTCGAAAAAGAGTCAATTGGGCAGAGGAGGGACTGGTATGGATAGTTGCTAATTTACCAGATAAGATAGGGTGTGTTTTTTAGCCGAACCCGAAGAACCAACCTGGAAAAAAACCTACCCAAACCCGAATAAACCAAAACCCCAAAATATCCAACCCGAGAAAGTTTTAACCCGAACCTTACGACTAAATTTGGTTCACTCTTTGGGTATACACAGGGGCAATTCAGGTATACCCAAGTAACCCGAATGAGACTTTTCATTTTGTTGTCTTTTTTCTTTGTTTACTAAACATTTGAGAATGTTAAATAAACTTTGGTTGTGTTTTGGTTAAACATTTGAGATTGTTAAAGATATTTTGGTTGTGAATTGTACATGTGATACTATTAAAGATTTGTTTAGGTTGTGGTTTTGCTTGTTAAACATATGTATGGATTTTATTTGTTTGAAAAACATAAATTTAGTTATTCAAGTACAATGAAAGAACCATATAACCCAACCTGATTAAACCTGAGAATCAAAACCCAAGAAAATTAAACTTTGGTTTTTTTGATTCTAAGTCTTGTTCTTTCAATTTCATATTAAAAAAACCCAACCAACCAACAACAAACCCTGATGAGCCCTATGATTATTAGAATATTATATCATTGTTATTGCCTTACATTACTATTTTTTATATTTTTTTAGTGAAATTATACATTAATTATCACATTCACATTTAAAACTAGAAAATTTTATATTAGTTATCACATTCACATTTAAAACTAGAAAATTGTAGGACTTTACCCAATAAAGGAAGTCCTTCTAGAAATTCTCGATGGCCAAGGGTAAACCAAGACCAAAGAGGGGGTTTGGAAATAGTTTTCAACCAGCAATTGACGCGCCTCGGTTATTACCTCATTAGCTGCGTCATTGCCCCAAGCGCAAAGATAGCTTTCAATTGACTCGTAGCCTTATTTTATACACCCACCCCTGCTTCCTGTCGTACCCACACCTCGATGTGGGATCACTCACTTTCTAATCCTAACTTCTATTCAGGGATGGAAGCGGGTCACGTTCGAGTCATTCAAACAATATATCCGATTATTAATGTTTGTTTCATGTTTCATACATGATCTAAAACTCATCGGGTATCTATCAAGTATTTACTAGTCAGGTATCGGGTATTCTCATGGGTTTCGATATACCCGTTAATTAGCTAAATATACCCGTTGAAAATAACCGACTTAAAACTCGTGGCCGTCATATATGTATCGGGTAACTAATAATAAATTTAAATTTTTCATAACCAAAAATATATATTAAATATGCCAAGAAGAGATTATTGGTTATAACATAAAAATTCGAATGTGAAAATCTGAAATCAATTATATATTAAAAACAGAAATATCTTAAAAATAAAATTGGATATACTTATCTAGTAAATGAGTATTTAAAATCATGTACACATAACGGGTGAGCGGGACAAGTAAAAATGTATATATAATCGGGTAATCGGGTAGGGTAAATGGGTTTATGAACGAATCTCATGTCCGTCCCATACCTGCGAAAATTTTTGTAATTATCTCTTTGTTTAGAAACATTGTTTTTAAAATTTTCTTTTCACATAAAAAGTTTTCTTTTAAAATTTTATTTTGCATATATAAAAAGCTTCATTGCTTTATAAAAATTTCAAATTTTATAATATTTTTTAAATGTTTTTTCGATAATAAATATATTTTTAATATATTAAATTGTCTGTTTTTTTAATCAACAAATTATATAAACTAGGGGTTCAACCCGCGCTTCGCAGCGGGTCGCATGTTGATTTTTCATTGTAAATCTTAAGTGATCATATTTGACCATGTGATATATACGTGTCGATTACATGTGTATCCAGAACGTTGGTGTAACCGGAAAACATTGTTTGGGAAAGTAATTTCTAACACTGCATAACATTTAGCAAAAAACTTGCAGATTTTTTTTTGCGATCGTGTTAGTCCGAGTATCACGTATATTTTTTTCTACCGCATTGTTGAAATGATAGCCAAATTAAATTCAGTGTTAAAACACCAAGAACTACAAAAAAAAAAAAGCGCAACACAAAACATCAATTCAATCATTGATGTGCTACCTAAATAAGATCGTGTATTCAACTTTACTTATAATGCTACGTATGATACACAAAAGTGTGATAAAAAACAAAAGAAACACATAATGAAACCTTCATACATAGCCCGGTGTATCATACGTTGCATTATAGGTAAAGAGGTAATAGAAGAAATACATAAATAAACTATAAGTAAAAAAATCAAAGAACATCTGTTGATATTTTAACTCACCTGCAACAAAGCAAATATAGGCAGCAGAGAGAATGCAAAAGAATTAGAAAAAGGGCCGAAAGAAAATAAAATAAAATAAAATAAACGACACTAAAATAATAGAAATAATTGGATAATTACATGAAATATAACAAACCTTTGAATCAAAAGTCGAAAGTTTCAAACCTTGAGGCAAAAGTCGAAAGTCTCGTAACTTTCTATTCCCTTCCATGTGTTTTTATAATATACTATATATGTTTAATCACACCCGCGCGTTGCGGCGGGTTATCACAGTACAATCCCGAGAACGCTTATTATATATAATTTGCAAAATCATAAGTTACATAGCAAAATCAAATCTCTCATCACAAACTCTATACAATTATATATAAATAGACATAAAATTATACAAAATCGAAAAAACAAAATTTAAAAGTTTTAGTGGCCAAAATCAAATAAACAAAACTTTATATTATATAAAAGTTTTAGTGACTAAAATCGAAAAACCAAAACTTTACTATTAAGTTTTAGTGGCCATAATCGAAAAAACAAAACTTTATATTATATAAAAGTTTTAGTGGCCAAAATAAAAAAAAACTTTAAAAAGTTTTAGTGGCCAAAATCTAAGAAACAAAACTTTATATTATATAAAAGTTTTAGTGACCAAAATCGAAAAACAAAACTTTACTATTAACTTTTAGTGGCCAAAATCAAAAAAACAAAGCTTTATATTATATAAAAGTTTTAGTGGCAAAAATTGAAAAAACAAAACTTTAAAAGTTTTTGTGGCCAAAATTGAAAAAACAAAACTTTATATTATATAAATGTTTTCGTGACCAAAATCGAAAAAACAAAACCTTACTTTTAGTGGCCAAAATCGAAAAAACAAAACTTTATATTATATAAAAGTTTTAGTGGCCAAAATAGAAAAAACAAAACTTTAAAAAGTTTTAGTGGCCAAAATCGAAAAAACAAAACCTGATAATATATAAAAGTTTTTGTGGCAAAAATCGAAAAAACAAAACCTGATAATATATAAAAGTTTTTGTGGCAAAAAGCGAAAAAACAAAACTTTATTTTTTTTTCTGTTTCTGTCTTTTTTCTTTTCATCTTTGTACAGTTGAACCAAACAAAAATCCAGACGTGGCAAAAGTTGAATAACCTAAAACTATAGATGGCGAAACTACAAAACTTCTGACGTTCTTACTCCCCCACCATGTCTTTTAATATTATATAAATATAATTATAAATTATTATTTAAAATGAAAAAATGTTCTTAGTAGGATAGAGAGAGAAAATTAGTATGCGAATGATTCATAAAAGTGACGCATGTCTAATTTATAATTATTTTTTTTATCATTATAATTATAAAGATTAAAAGGCGTGACACAGGATATAGAATTAACAATGAAATATATAAAAATGATAAATTTAGGTCCCATACAGACTTCCATTTTATGTCTGCATTTTAAATTTTCTAAACATTTTTGTAAATTACTATATATAGATGCATGTAATGTACAACACATAACTTTTATTACTTATCATCCAATTCAGTTAGAATATAACTGAAAATATTATTATATTAAAGGAAAATATTGAATTCGTTTTAAATTAAAAAAAAATGGTTAACGCCACCATTATGAGCCACTCATTGACCGGTCTCACGGCCAACATAAGGGAGGTAAATCGTGTGACCCAGGGAAAATTGGGTGGTGCCAGACCGCCGGGCTTTGAACCCTATACCTCCCTTATAGATTCTCACCCTTGTTGTGGAGACTCGTTTTGCTCCATCTGGTTTGCATGAATTTGACATTTTTATCCATATTCTTAAATTTTGTCAATTTGAAATTATATGTTTTTTGTCATTTTACTCTACTTGGTTAGCTCCATCTACGTCCATTACACAAAACTCATAACAAAAATAACAAGATAATTTGGGTAAAAAATAACAAAACTAACAAAAATAATTCCAATATCCAACATTAAAAATATATTGCAATAACTCCTATAGTATAGTGAAACATATTCTATTATATAGATTTTATATATTTTTAGTTAAAAAAGAAAATGAAAAAAGAAAGAAAAAATTGCACTTGTTGAATTTTTTTGAAATCATAGTCTATAAAACTTATATAATAGAATATGTTTCACTATAATATTGAAGTTATTGTAATATATTATTGATGTTGGATATTGAAATTGTTTTTGTTAATTTTGTTATTTTATCATTAAATTATTTTGTTATTTTTGTTATGAGTTTTGTGTGATTGACACAATTTTTTTTGGACGAAGAATCTATAAAACCTATATAATATTGGAGTTATTATAATCTATTTTTGATGTTGAACATTGAAATTGATTTTGTTAATTTTGCTATTTTATCATTAACTTATTTTGTTATTTTTGTTATGAATTTAGTGTGATTGGCACAATCTTTTTTTGTTTGAACGAAGAGTATATAAAACCTATATAATATATATGTTTCACTATAATATAGGAGTTATCGTAATATATTTTTGATGTTGGATATCGATAATATTTTTGTTAATTTTGTTATTTTTACACCAAAATTATTTTGTTACTTTTATTACGAGCTTAATGTAATTGACACAAACACCCTGACAAAATTTAAGAATTTTAATGAAAGTGTTAAATTCATACAAACCACGTAGAGCAAGTGAGCAACACAACAATTACTCTCAAAATAAAGATAATTAAAAGTTTAAATGATATTTAAGAAGTAATAAAGATTGAGGGGAATTAATGTGAAAGGGAGAAAGGGTAGAGGAGGTGAGTTGGAAGTTCAGCCACCACTTCTCATTCTTGAGGTACAAAAACAACCACAATTCCCTTTTTCTGTGAATCATACACGCAAGCATCTCTAAGATCATATTGCATGCATGATCATAACTTCCATAAATTGGAGGGGTAATTCTAACTGTTTAAGAGTGTAATACTAATGGTTGTTGTTAGGACTCGCAATTTCAAACACGGACACGGCTTTAACAAGCTTTGTATTTACCCTTAACATGTTTCGTGTTTAAAATATGTTGACACTCTAAGACCTGTTAACTTTCATGTCTAAATACGTGAAAACTGTAAACTGTTAAGACATGTTAAAGATCCTTAAAGACTTATTTATAATTTAAATATAAAATAAATTATATAATAAAAAATTAAGGTGAATACTAATTTAAATTTCTAATTTTCTAATTCTAGTTCTTTAACCGGTTTCTTAACAAGTTTTTAACGGGTCATCTATATTGTTTACCTATTTTAAACGGGTTGTGTTTGTGTCTACTAATTTCGTGCTTAACACTACAAGGATACAGACGTATAGCGACGACAAAAGTCGTCGCAATAGGTTAATCTTTTCGTCGCTATAGGCTATAGCGACGACAGGTCGTCCCTATTGCTTCGTCGTTGTTGCCCGGGCATGTCGTCGCTGTTAATGTCGTCGTCATATGATCATTTGTAGCGACGACTAGTCGTCGCTATAGACCCTATTTAAAATTTTGTTTTTTTTTTAATTTAAATTCTGATTTTCAATTAAAAAAAATTAATAATAATTTTGATTAAAATATTATTAAAATTTTGTTTCTATAGTCGTCGCTACTTTTTTTTAATTTTTTTAAAAAAAATTATTTATTCATTTTCAGATATTTTAATTAAAGAAAATTGGAAAAGAAAATATTTTTTCCTATAGTGACGACAAGTCGCGGCTAATTTGTTTCCCTCAACCGCGAAAAATTTTGTTGTTCCCGCCCAACCCTATAGCGACGACAACTCGTCGCTACATATCAACCTGTAAAAAATTCTGAAACACCCCTATTGCGACGACAAGTCGTCGCTATAACCTTTTCTATAGGGACAACTTAGGTCGTCGCAGCTGCTGTTGTCCCTATAGGTTAATATTGGTGTAGTGTAATGTCTTAATTAACATGTCATGTCTAACTAGTTATGCTACCCCTATTGTTGCATTGGATGACCATTAGTTAAGGTATTACATTTTTTAAATTGATCATTATACCCTCTTTTAATTAAAAACAAATTAAGGAAATATCCATTAGTGCCACCCTTAAAATATACAGAAATTATACCATACAAAAACTGAAAGTTTATATAGAAAACTCTTAAATCTTGTTCGAGCTTTCATTTGAAATCTTAAAAATAAATATGTGATTCATACTATATTTGAATACAAAATTAGGAATCGAATAAAAAATATCACTTTTAGTATCGTTTAATATGTATCATAAATTTATTTTTAAGATTACAAATGAAGACCTAGATATAATTTCCTCTATAAGACATTAAGATCGAATTTATACAAATGATACTTATTTCTTTTCTTTTATACTCGTAATTAAGTATTAGAAAGGAAATTATTTCTATGTTCAACAAAACAAAAGAACAAATCAACCTTAATTTCCGTTGCTAAAACATATTCACCAAACTTTATTACATGCAATGGCATTACTGTAATATTCGAGTAGGAGACGGCCATCCACAAAGAATTCTTTCTTAAAGAATTTACAAACACATATAATGAATATTTTTAAAACCGGACCGGACGTTGAATCTGTCTTTTAACTGGTCAGTGGATGGACCGGTCGAGTTGGTTGAACCAGCCAGACTGAATTTAAAAACTGGATAACGACACAAATATTATATAAATTATAAATATTATATATATATATATATATAATAACAATTATAGAATAAATTTAAAAAATTGCTTTGAACGCCCAGTCCTGGTTGGACCATCGTCTCACCAGTTCGACAGCCCAGTTTCCTCGTTGGACTGCTGGCTCACCGGTTCAACCGCCTAGGTCCTTAAAAAACAGTTCCGAACACATTACTGGGCCGTCATTGATACCAAATCCCGATCCAACCGGTAGGTCCGATCCGGATTTGTAAGGTTTGCACCTAATAATAAGTTAAGAACAAGATACAACGATGCATGTCTATCCATTCGTTTACGAAACGTAGCGTTTTCATTGGTGAGGGGTCCCCTTCAAAAAACACAATACATAACCCTACCCGAGCCATGACATGAACCACCCAAACCCGCAACCTCCAAATTCCGATAAGGAGGACACATCGGCACCAAAATTCGAGTGGGACTTCCTTGTTTCCGCCGTGGTTTCATCGCCGGTCACCGGCGGACACGTCTCCGACACCCTAGGTGTCATAGAAGTTAACTCCTCCGGCACCCTTTTCGCCACCGGCGGCATTGCTAGAAAGATCAGAATCTATAACTTACATTCATTGCCACCATTGATCGACCATGCTACTGCCTGTCAGCATTGCATATGCACCCCTGCAAAGCTTAGCAGTCTCAAATGGAAGCCCGGGTCCGCCGGAAAAATCATGGGCTCCGCCGACTACGACGGCGTTGTCACGGAATACGATCTCGAGACCAAGATGCCGGTTTTTGAGCGGGACGAGCACTCCGGCAGACGGGTCTGGAGCTTGGACTACTCTAGCATGGACCCAGCCGTTGGGGCTTCAGGCTCGGATGACGGGACCATGCAAATTTGGGACCCACGCCATGATGCCGGGAAATGCGTGGCTAAAGTTCACTTCGGGAGTCCGGTTTGTTGTGTGGAGTTCAGCCCGTTTGGTGGCGCATTGGTGGCCGTCGGATGTGCTGACCGGAAAGCTTACGTTTACGATGTCAGAAAAATGGTTGACCCGGTAGCGGTTTTTGACGGACATCAACGGACGGTGAGTTACGCGAGATTTTTGGATGATCGGACGGTGGTGACATCGGGTACAGATGGGTGTTTAAAAATGTGGGATATAGAGGACCAACGGCTGATTCGCACGTACACGGGGCACACAAACCAGCGAAGGTTTGTCGGGTTATCTGTTTGGAGGCATCAAGGGTTGATCGGATGCGGGTCAGAGAGTAACAAGGTGTTTGTGTACGATAAGAGGTGGGGTGAACCCATATGGGTGCATGGGTTCGAACCAGAAGATGGAACGAGATCCGAACATGGGTTCGTGAGTAGCATATGTTGGAGCCAAGTGGTAGATGATGAGTGCACGTTGGTGGGTGGTGGGTCCGATGGAGTTGTAAAGATTTTTTCTGGGAAAAGAAAGCTCTTAACTGACTAATTAAAGGAAATGTGAGACTACTTCAATTTTTATTTTTATTTTTTTTACCTTTAAACATGAAGGTAGCGAGTATAAATTCGAATAAAATGTAAATTACTTTAGAACTGGTATTTTAACCCACGCGTTGCGGCGGTGTTGAAATGTATATTGATTCAAATATATCAAGCCGCATGAAAACGTATTATATTTGACTCAATATCTAAACATTTGGATAAAACCTAAAAGCTTATAAATGAATCCAAAAATAGGGAAAAGGAAGATTCCAAACCAGAACTTCTTTTAAAAAGTTACAAAGGGTTTGCCTCACATGTGGCGCCGGTAACCTCGTATTGAACAGAATAAAAATAAAAATACGATCTCAAATATCAAAACTCAGAACAGATAAAAGTTGCGAGCACTAAAAAATTGGTCGCAACGTCTGTCATTCCCTCGTCGCACCCAGTTGTAAACTCTAACGTTAAGAAACACAAACCTAAACGTAAATGATTAAAAACATTAAAATTTAGTTTATATTAATATTATTATACTTATCAATTATCTATATCTAATGAAACAGTTGTACCCATATATGCTTGAAATACAATAGGTTTTGCGAGCGAAGCCCATTTTAATGAGGGCAGATTTCTAACGTTCTGATTTTTATTACCTAAATAAAGCGCGTTAAAATCTAGTAACCATTTTTGTCCGAAATCTTTACAAATGTTTGTTAAGTAATTACGTTCAAAATGATACAAATGATAGAAATATTTTGATAATGTACGGACTTGTTCTAAACCCGCGAATGACGCACAAAATTTCTATGTCCTTTTGGGTTCGAATTTTATAAAAACGTTCGTGAGGTAATTACGATCGAATTAATATAAACGTGACTGTTATTCGATAAAGTATGGACGCAATATACACTTGTGAATATTAAAAATAATTAAGTAAAGTAAAAGGCATTTTAAAAATAAGAACAAAAACTTCAGGGTTTAAAACGTAATTATCAAAATTAAATGAGCCTTCAAAATTTGACTTTGTGTGCAACACATATCAAAAGAAGGCAATGGCTTAGAAGGTTGTACCGTATGCTCTACAACTTGTAAAAAATAATAGTTATTTACACTCACAAGTTTTTTTTGCCTTTTAATCTGTATAATAATTATAAGCCGAATATAGTTGTCATTGGAAAAAGATTAACTAATTAAAAGGTGACAAATTTCTTTCTGCCTTGTCCTGTTGATAAAAAGAATATTATTTCCTTTTGACTAAATTTTTTTTTGAATGGCCAACGAATCAACTGGCGAGTACTCCGTACGTGGCCCCCAATGACTGAAGGATGCCCATGCTGGCCACTAGTCCAGACAGAGCCCCTAGCCCACCAACAACCATTTCCCGAGGAAAAAACCCGACACAAACACCGGCCCAAAGGCACGGCGGTGGAAGGCGGTAAAACCGGGTGGGATCAAGAATCGAACCAATGACCTGGGTCTTCTATCACTTCCTTCATACCTCCATCTTACCACTAGGACAAGACATCATGGGCGTAGCTTTAGTGAGACAGGGGGGGCCGACCGCCCCCCTATTTTTTTCGCCAGTAGTGTAAATTTTCGAGCCAAAAGGTTATTTTTAGTTAAAAATGCGGGTTTCGCCTCCCATCCTTTAAAAAATTTAACATGTATTTTGAGTCTTGTAAATTTTCGCCTCCTTCTCTAACTCTCAAGCTCCGCCACTGCAAGACATCATTGATTTTGAGTAAATTATTTGGTCCCTATAGTTTGCTGCTATTTCACTTTTGATTCGTAGGTTTCATAAATTACTTATATGGTCCTAAACTTTAGACATTTTGTAACAAATATAGTCCTTGTGTCAAGGTAATTTGATCAATTATGTGAGAACAATTTGGTAACCTAAGGACTATATGTAGGATAAGATCTTAAGAAGAGTCCCCCCCTTTTTCCGGTCAGAAAAATCGATTTAGTAGTATTTCATTGGAAAATCTTTCGGTCCTCTTTGTTTTCTTCCTAAAAATCATTCAATCCCGTCCTTTTTCTTCCTAAAAATCTTCCAGCCCCCTCCGATCTTATTTTCAAGCTCCGTCATGGATTATATGTCTTACAAATGTCTAAAGTTTGAGATCATATGAGTATTTTATAAAACATAGAGATCAAGAGTGAAATACTAATAAACCACGGGGACTATATATGTAATTTACTCTTTTGTTTTTGGTAAATAAATGGTTTATATATATCCTTTTTGGTTTTTAAAATGGTTTATGCTAATTAAGATCTTAAATTCGAATGAAAACCAGCATAAAGATAAAATGAAAATTTAAATTGAAGGACAAAATGAGATCAAGTTATAGATAAATTTATGCTAGAATTTCCCTAGCATGAGTTTAAATGAATTAAGTTGGTTCATGACGCCCTGAGGCGTATATTCGAGCCCACATCAGGAGGAACCCTTTAACTAGGCAAACCCTCTAACCTTGCATTGGTAAATAAACCTCTGCCTGGATTCAAACCAAGACCTCACATAAGGAAGTCATAGGGTAACGATTAGGCTAGAAGCCCTTGGTTAATTAATTATCTTTACTATTTCGTAAAGAAAAAGAAATTTAGTTCGTAAATCTCAATTCAAAATGAAACTAGAAGCTTCAACAAAAGAAATTTAGATCGTAAATGGCAAATTCAAAATTGCATATTATTTTGGAATGATTGAACTGAAGAAGAAGAAGCAGACACTAAAAGGAGAAAAAGTGATGTAGTAAGGAACCTAAAACAATTTTCAATTATAATATTTAATCTCATGATATATTTGTATAAATTTACAGGTAATAGTAACAAGAAAAGGATGAGTATTACATCATGATTTTACACCGACCAGATATAAATTTGAATTTATTCTTGTATATCGTGTGATATAATTGGTTTCTTATTTTACGCCGACGATGTATAAATTTGGTTTTATTCTTATATAGAGTGTGATGTAATTCATTATTAAACTACTTTTTTCATATATATATTTTTTAAAAAAATTTAAGGTGTTTAGAACTCAAGAAGATTTAGTTACGTGGTACAAAGTATGCCACACTCTCTTGGTTTATTATTGTTATTACGTGCAGTGGCGCAGGTTAGTTGGGGCAAGGGGGCGACCGCCCCCTATTTTCGGTTAGTAGTGTACATATTCCGATTCGTAGTGCAAAATTTTAAAAAAAAATTATTTCGTCCCCCTGAAAAAAATATATACCCTATGTTCGCCCCCCCTAAAAAAATATTAAAAAATTTTTAAATAATTTATAAACGTATAAAACCGATTCGATTAAACTAATAAACAAACAAATTTATGGGTATATATATGTTAAGCCCAAAAATCTGTTTAGTGTTTACCCAATCTTCAAAGCCCAATCTCCAAAGTCCAAAAACTTAAAATCCAAAGCCCAATCTCAAAAAATCTTTTTTGTTTTATTTGTTTACCCAATTACCGTTTAGGAAGAAAACGGAAAAAAACTCCTTGTTCTTATCCTTGCGTCGCCCCCAGCCCCCACTCGCCCGATTCTCGACCAGCCACCAGCAGCACCGGCCCCGCCGCACTCCTGGCCTCTGCCTGTCGCATGCGGCCCTGCGCCGCCCATTCCCCGGCATGCCGCCGTAGTGGCCCTGCTTCCAGCCTTCTTCTTCCTTCTTGCGTGATTTGTGAACCAAGTAATGAATTCGGCCTCTCACTTCTTCCTACTTGTTGTTACTTACTTTGATTAAGTATTTGAGTAGTTTAATTGTTGTTTATTGTTACTTTGTTAATTGTTAGTGAATCTAAACATTTAGGGTTTTGATTTTTTTTCAAATTTTTTACAGAATTATTGGTATAAATTTAGTGTCTGAGATGGGACCCGAATCGCCAACCCGATTTTTTTTCAATTTTTTTACAGAATTATTGGTATAGTTTAATTGTTACTTTTTTTGACCCGACCCGGCCCGGACATGAATCGTCAACCCGAACATTTAACTGTTAGCGTTAGGCCGTTAAGAAAAAAAAATTAAATGTTGCAAAGTTTCGCCCCCCTACCATTTTTGTCAAGGTCCGCCACTGATTACTGATGTATGGGGTTTGGAATGATGATTATGTGTGTTTAATGCTTAAACTTATACATGTTCATGTGCGTAATTGGTTGAAACTAGATGACTATGCGATTTGGGTGTTTTGTAGGTTAAACGCACGGATTGGAGGCATTTTGGAGGAATAAAAGATGATTATGAATGACTGGATTTCAAGCTTGAATGATAGAGGATTGAACGACGAGAATTTGGGCGTTTACGGTGCGAGAAACGGACTTGAAATGAGAAAGTTATAAAGAAAACAAGATTTGGAAGATTCTGGCCGGAGTAGGCTACGCCGGAAGAGTAGGCTACGCCTGCTGAGTTAATTTAAGGCAGAAATCTGAAATAGTAGGCTACACCCAGGGAGTAGCCTACGCCCGTAAAAAAGCATGCACGTATTTAAACCTAAAAAGTTAGGTTTTTGAGGATCCTAACTCATTCCATTCAACTTGGGACGACTTTGGACGACCTTAGAAGCAAAAATTGAAGTCTTTCCACCATTCTAATCCATTCAATCAATCCATAATCATCCATGATGAAGATCCAATCAAGTTTTGAAGATCAATTTGATGTCATGAATGGCCAATTTCTTCGTGGTTTCCTCCGGGTGGAGGATTCTTGTAAGTAGATTATTAGATTTAGTTTTCATTCTTGTTTGGGACATGCAATCTAAGCATTCGATGTTTTTTGCTAGTTGTTTGATTCGTTGATTGTAAACGATTGGATTTGATTTGAACCTTAATCATTGCTTTTCAATTCCTGAGAGTTCTAGTAATTAGGATATATTAAGTTGTGTTTTGGTTTAATTAAATTCAATTGATGTTCTTGTGATAATCTTCCATTGTTTTACAATCGAAGCAAATGGTCCTTGTGTGTCACAATCAATGAATTCATTCGTTCATGTCTATGTGAATTCCCAATTGAAAACTAATTTAATTATCTATCTTGGAATCCAAATTCCGGAGGAATCACTGTTTTCATTATTGTTTAAAAACCATTTTAGTTAATTGTAATTGATTTTCAAAGTAACAAACAAACTCTTTAATTCAAGTTTACATTTTCAGTTTTAGTTAAGTTTAGGTCACAAATCAAGTAACTACACCATCCACATAAACTCTTCGTGATTCGACACCCGACTTACCCTAACTAATAAGGTAGCTGGGACTTGAGTTTTACTCTTATCTTTGACTGACACTTCGACATCAGTCAATTACGTGTTTAAGGCCAATTCGTATTGGTTACATCTCTAAAACTGTATTTGCTTGTGAGCGCATATGCATACACATAATCTTATGTTTATTTTGAAAAGTAAATGATACATTCATTTTAGTATGATATACGTTGCATTACTAATGAGTTGGAAGATTTATTCTTTGTTCATCCGTCATCATTAAATATGTGGCAGACATTTCGATATATAAGTATTATTAGATGCTACATATAAGACTAATAATTATAATTTGTCATTCTTGAAATTGTTCGGTGTTTCTTCTACAAATAAGACATTATATATGGCGTTCACATTTATGAACAAGGAAAAGACAAACAACTACAGTTTGACATTAAATCATCTAATGATGACAATGAACGAATTTTTTTTCCTTCATGTTATTTTCACAAATAGAGATCTGGCTTTGATGAAAGCATGTGTAGAAATGTTTTCACAAAGTAATCTTTTGCTTTGTAAATGACATATTCAAAATGATATCATAAAGCATTACATGCCACATATTAGGTCACAACAAACTTGGGTTTCATTTCTTTTGATGTGGAATACATTAGTTCAAATACTGCATACGTGCAAAATTATTGTGACACCCCGTAAAATCAAGATCCGCATCAATTTTCGAATTTATAATAATTTAAATGTTTGTTCCTACGTGACACTTTATCTTAAATAATTTAGTGTGACACGTGAATCCACGCATGAACAATTTCGAGCCGATAATTCGAAGAATTATCGAATTCATACACACAAGTCTTGAAATCACAAACGTTGGTGAACTAACAAACCGAACAACGAAATTTGTGCATTTGGTTCTTCCCAAGACTCGGTAAGCGACCAACCCCGGCGAAATCTTTCGCGATACGCGATGGGTTGGGTGGGAACATTTTAACTCATTTGAAACATGTAGTTGTACGTGACGACTGATCATGTTCTCTTTGGCGGTACGCGACGAAAGCAGGAACCAGGCTCGACTATTTTGTCCTTGTCAGTATGCCAGGAACCTGGAGAGCGCCTTGGCGGTACACAACGAGTCCCAGACTCTAAGAATCTTATAAATACCAACCAATTTCTTCATATTTCATTTCTTTACCCCATACTCGAACTCCAGCCACTCTCTCGACCAAAAACCACCTACAAGGCATCTTCAACCTCTGAAAAACACATCTCAAACTTGTTCTTGAGTCATCATTGAAGTTTTGAAAGCTTTGAGCTTGAAGGAAGCATTGAAGGATCTCACCGAAACCATCATCCACCTGTAGCAGCCGAAGAATCATCAACAGCCAATTACAAACATCTCCAACTACTATTCTTGAGCCACATCCCCAGGTCTTGAGCTTGGAGGTATTTGTTATTAGCCAATCTTCACCTAATCTCGACATTCACACACTTATTGTCCAACTTAACTCCAAAACCTAAACCCTTAACAATACATTGAAAACCTGTCAAAAAGAGTGAGATTCATACATGCATGTGTTGTTTTGATGTTACTTTTGTATATGAAAATATTTGTTCATACATTACTAAATATAGAAACTTTGATTTAACAAACATGCATTGCATGTCGATTTCTACAATACTAAGGCGTTACGATGATGATAAGGGTTATAATAACATGCTAGAATAGTTTGGTTGAGGTCAAAATGAGTTTTGTTCATGACTTTCCATTTAAGGAAACTTTAACTGGGCATTTTATAAAGCAAGGGTGCGTAAACATGTTTCATGATGATAGCATGGTAGAATAAGTTACCTTAATATTATATGAAGGCATTTATGTGATTGCTTGGGTAAAAACATGATAAAATAGCAAACTTATTAAGTATAAAAACTTACTAAATATAGAAATTTACTTAATATGAAAACCAGCTAAATATAAAAACTTGCTAAATAGTGAAAATTACTATAAATAGTAAGTTACACGATGAGCATGCATGATATGCTTATATGTACAGCTTGCTAAATAAGAAAACTTAGCAAACACTAAATGAAACATTAATAAACTAACTACATCACCAAAAGGTTGTTGAGTCAACACGGTCACACTTGGTCAAACATGGTCAAACACGGTCAAACCCGGACAACTTGGAATTGTTTGGACACGAACACGGTCTAGATAAACCAGCACGCACACAAACTCATACCACCTATGTGATATATGTAATTGATAACGGACAAACATGCACAACGCAAACAAACTCAAACATATGTGAGTTTACAGCCCCTTTTCTCTTTAAGTGTTTTCAAACTCTAAACTGAGGGAGAATACATGCAAAACATTTTTTTCAAACTCTAAACTGGGGGAGAAAACATGCAAAGCATATTGACAAACATTCTGATATGTTACCGTTTTATTAAACAAACTCATAAGTGTTGTATATCGTCTAAAGTCCTCGCACAGTCAGGACTTGTGTAATTTCGACCCAACGTGCCATTGTTTTACAATAGACATGGCGGAGGCAAGAACAAATAGTAAAGTCTCAGTAGTGACGAAATTGACACTTGGAGCTTTGGGCCCGACAAACTTGATATAAAAAAAGTATTTACATGAACGAACTGCTTACTTTACTTTTGAACCAAACCTATGAACCCACCAAATTTATGTTGATGCACTTTATCATGTTTTTCTCAGGTAAACACTTAAGGCATAGGATTGCACTTAAGGAGCCTCATGTGGAGTCATGCATGCATTTTGAACATTATTATATTAATTGTTGTGATGTGTAAACAATATATTTTGTTGTACAAGTTTCCGCAACGTTTACTTTATTCCGTTGTAAAACTTTTTAATTTATGTGAGATAATTTAAGTAATATCTACGTGTTTTCAAAAGCATATAAAATCATTCTATATGGCCAACGTATCTGATGTTGCCACGTCACGCCCCACGGTATGCCAATGCAAGTAGGAATTTGAGGGTGTGACAATTATGAAGACCTTAAAGCATTATTATTGATTATGCAGGTATTGTCCATATTATTAAATATTATTACAAACTTAAGCAAAATAATCTTTTTTTTTGTTGTTCATTTTTTTAGTTGTTCTAAGCTATTAGCAAACTGGTTGCTGGATGAGTTTGCAGAAAGGTTTGTTTCAATGTGGACAGACAAACATCTAAACATTGAAAATTCAACAACTGATAGAGGTGAGAGCCAACACTCTTAAATTTAAAAAAAAAAACAATTGGATACAACAAAATGCGATTTAGACAGATTCATGCTTGTAATTGAAGATGTAAAATCACAAGAGAGCGCTATACATGATAGTCTTGAAAGAAACAAAATTATTCGCAAGTCTAAATATAACGCACCAATATTTCAACAATTATGTGGTTTTGTTTCATTTTATGCCATGGAGAAAATCTTAGTCAAAGTTGATCGGTCACAATGCTTTGTGCTAACTCTAGAAAATTGTGGTTGCTAGTTGTGATCATGTTTTGGGTTATCGTGTGCTCACAAACTTGCAATGTTTGTTTATTCAGGTATGCATGTTCTAATTTATTCGATTGATATTATGTGGATTTCAAAAATTCGCTACAATCTTAAGTGCAATTTATTTATTGCAGAATTATCTATAATGTTAACTTGGATTGATTCTTTTTGGACAACGCTTGATTAGTTAACATCCATAAATGTGGAATATGGTGATATTGGTTATGAAAAGGACGTGCAAATGTTTAAAGAAAGCTTCAATAGACAATCAAAACCTGTAGAGTCTAGCTTTTTAAGAAATCTAAGAGGGATATTTGATCCATCCACAAATTTGTGTTGAACCCTTGGTCAAGAAAAATAACCGTAGACGCCCAAAGATGAAACATTTTGTTCCTTCTACCCGAGTTTCTCACATACACATTTGTTCAAACATGTTATTAACTTTGATGGGCTAAAATTTGAAGACATGAGTCATGAACCAGCAATACATAGTTCATTCTTACTTGACTTAAATCATGAACCATGAGGGCAAGGTTATTACTCTAATAAAAGAAATTCCAAAAATCTTTCATCTATACATCATGTGTATACAAGACGTTAGAGATGAACATACAAGTTTTTTTTACGAACGCAAACATTTTCCTTACCGCTTTGAATGACCACCGATATTTTTTCCAAACCGGTTGGGTTTGGGACGGTTTTTGCTTGATTTTTCCTTCGGTTTCAGTTCAATTCTTAAACGCATTATTTTCTTACAGTTTTGACAGTCAAAAGTTAAAAAAAAAAAACACAATGTGCCAGTTCAATTCTTAAACGCATTATTTTCTTACAGTTTTGACAGTCAAAAGTTAAAAAAAACACAATGTGAATTTTATTAATTTTTTTACTGATTTTGAACAATTCTAGGATAAAAATAACCATTATATATATATATATATATATATATATATATATATATTCTAAAAGGACTTGTTTTTCAAATCAATTTTTCAAAAACCAGTTTCAGTTCGTGTCATTAAACACCCAAACAAGTCCCAAACCATCGCTTTGTATATCGAACCAAACCGGTTTGTCTAGAAACTGGTTTATCAAAAACCAGTTTTAGGCAATATACATATATATAATTGCTCTAATCAGATGTATACAAATATTGTTAAGTGAGTTGTAAGATGGTACTACTAGGGGTTTCCACAAAATGACCGAACTGTTTAAACCGAACCGAATACAACTGGTCAGTTTGGTCGGTTTTAAAACTTGATGGTGCGTTTATGGTTTGAGTATTTTAAAAACCGAGCGATTCTTTGCGGTTTACGGTTTGAATTTTTTTAAACCGTATAAACCGCACTAACCATATATTTATATGTATATCTGTATATATGTATGCGTGTGTGTATATTATTTAAAAAATTATTGAAAAACCTCAACACAAGCATGAAAAGAAGTTCAAAAGGTATGAAGACCAGAAGCATTCAACATAGCATACGACTTTTGTGACACCCCGTAATTTCCAGGTCAGCATCTTATTTATTTAAATGTTTATTTAAATGCATTGTGTATACGTGGCACTAGAATTAGATTAATTTAGTGTGACACGTGGCACGACGGTACGAACACTAACACATGACTAGATAATTCGTGGAATTATCGACAAGCACACACACGTGTCAAAACACACGAACGTTGGTGAACATCAAGCACATTGTGTAGCACAACACTCTAAACCTCACGAGACACTCACACATTGAACTAGGGAGTTCAAACAAGGCCAAACGATAGTTCGGAAGCGGGAAAACGACGACGAACGGATCAAACCCATTCAAAAGGGCTTATTGGGCTCTCTGGGAGCCCATCGCGGTACGCGATGGCCCAACAAGAAGACCACCGCGGTACGCGACAAACACCGCGGAGAGTTGACTCCCGAAATCCGCCGCGGTACGCGGAGCATGTTTTTGAACCTTCTCCGCGGTACGCGACGCAGTCTCTGCGACAAAATCTTATAAATCCAAGATTGTAATCATATCAAGCCACCCTAGTCTCTTATTCTCGATTCCCAGACACTCAATCTTCGTCTTCTTCATCAGAAAACCATCTGGAAGCCATTAGAGACCTGCAAAAAGCTTAGAACTTGAAGGGTTGAAGCTCATCAACCTCCTAGAAGTCGAAGAACCATCACCACCATCTTGCTATTCGAAGGAGCTGCTGTCCAGAAGCACTTAGAAGCCTTCTAGCTCGATCTCATCATCATCTCAGTCTTTTAGGAGCACTCAAAGGTAGTATGTCCTTCCTTGTAGCCTAGAAACACTCACAAGCACACATGCATGGCTTGAAACTTGCATGCAAGCACCTTTGAGGCACATGCACGAATTTTATTTCTGGGTTTGTTGATTAGGATGAGTTTCTTGATGATCTATGATGTTTAGATTGAGTTTTGTGACGATCCATGATGATGTGTGTCGTTGGAATGCACGATTTGGTCATTATCAAGTGAAAAACCCACATGCATGTATGATCCATAGCATGTGGGATGACTTTTAATGTTTAGATATATTTCTTGATGATGTTGGAAGATGATTACATGGCTAGATGATGTTGAAACGATTAAAAAGATGATTTTTGATAAACTTTCTATTATTAGAAACTTTATGTTGTCAAAAGGATGTTATGGGTGAAATGATGAACATGCATGTATGTGGATTTGATATTGGGATGATATGATGATGATTAGAATGCTTAGAATGTGATCTTGATAATGTTTATGGTCATTTTTAGCAATATTACTATATATAGTAACTTTGTGAATGAAATATTGTTAAATGATGATTTGGGTTAAGATGACATGATTAAATGATGTTAAGTGGTTTATTATGATGATTAGTAACATGAAAATAGGATTAGAAATATTAAAATGGTTATTTCTATACAAAACAATAAAGTTACTATTTATAGTAACTTTATTTTTACAAAAACCGAATGGTAATCATATTGTGTGATTTGAGCATGCTAAGTGACTTGTTATGTTGTAACATGTTGACTAGATGTTAAGTTAGATGGTTTCCGATATCGCGTATGCTAGAAATGGAAACTTTCCATTTTAGGAAACTTTTATGTGCTAACTTGCTATAAACGACGTATATGACCTTGTATGATAATGTGTTACGTGTTAACATGACCCCGTAGGACCATTGAGCATGCTAGAACTCTAACACCGATATGCTTTGTGAACTTTCCATAAATGGAAACTTACTATAAATAGTAAGTTGTCCATAGACGCGACATGCGCGTTTTGCACACGACAAACACTTACACGATTGCTACACGATTCACAACCGTCACACGGTTCACCAACGGGTCGTTGACTTGACACGATCAACTTTGGTCAAACACGGTCAACTTTGGTCAAACACGGTCAACTTCGGTCAAACATGGTCAAACACGGTCAAAGTGGACCAACACGAGCAAACACGGTCACTGTGGACCGACATGGACAAACATGAACAACTAAGGGTTGTTGGACACAAACATGAGCACTAACACGAACACTAGCACGGTCACTAACACGAACTCACATACGGTATACGATATAGGTTGCCGGTGACCGAGACGTGCTACTTGACGTTCAGGAGCTTACGCTTACACACTACTTCATCACTAAGGTGAGTTTACGGCCCCTCTTTACTCTTTTTCAAATGCTTTTAAATAGGGGGAGAATACTAGTTGCATCGAGTCAAACATTATTACTGTACAAACACTATTGTGTATGCTGGTTTATTGGACAAACATTAAGTGTTGAACTCGTTACAAGCCCTCACAAAGTCTTACCGTTAATGTACGAACAACGTGGTAGATTTGGATGGATCCATTAGGGAATGACTAACCCCACGGGGCACCATGTTGACTGAGTGTCATAACCCGTGCAAATTCTGACCTAACTTGCTATGTATACGAGGCATAGCGGAGGCAAGAGCAAACAAGTCTAGTTCGGTAGTGACGCACTGACACTTTGGGCCTAGGGCTCGGTACTAACATTGATAAACAGCATGACACACTTTTATTACTATATGTATATCAAAACCTGTGAACTCACCAACCATCGTGTTGACACTTGTTTTCAAACTTGTATTCTCAGGTAACTAGCATGACAGGCTCGTGGAGCAGGAAAGCACATAGGGGACATGAGCATAGGGCCCCACATGCATTTGCTTTCGTGTCTTTTGAAAACAATTTGACTTTATCTTATTTAAAACGTTGTTGTATTAAACTACTTACAATTTCCGCTGTGTAAACAATCATTTTCCGCTGCATGTTATGACTTATTTATTCCGCTGCAATACTACTTTATTTCCGCTGCAAACTATTTTATCAAGTGTATGTGTCAAACTTGGATTTGTAAACGCATATAGAGGTGTTCTATATGACCTTGAGCTGTGATTCTGGACACGTCACATCCACGTGGACATACGCCACGAGTGGGAAATTGGGGGTGTGACAACTTTGAAGTTTATTATAAATCATTGTAACTATTCAAGACTTTATCTAATATATTATCACTTTTTTTATAGTAGTTTTGTTTTTTTGATAATGATGGACTTTTGTATCATGGTTTCCAACTTTTGAAATGCGAGTTTAAAATGGATTATGGTATTTTGTATTATTATATATCAGTTATCTATTTTTTATAAAACCGTGAAACCGCAAAAACCGAACCGTAAAACTGTGAAACCGTCAATACCAGTCGGTTTGGTGTGTCATTTTTTGAAACCGCAGTTAGTGGTTTGGTTCAGAAATTTTTTCAAAATCGACCGAACCGTACCGTGAACATCCCTAATACATACTAAAATGCAACCTTAAAACCAAAAAGATAACCAAAGGCATTACAGCCTAGTGGTATCTCGGTAGTGGGACAAGGCTCATGAATCTAATAGTCCTAGGTTTGAATCACACAAGATGGTTTTTCTTAAAGTATTGAATTTCCTCCAGAACTAGTGACTTTGTGCTAGATATGATCGAGTGGTACTGTCCAGCGATCTGTCAGTAATCCTAAAATTTAGCCGTGAAAAAAGTAATAAAAAAAAATATATAGCATGCATAATTTTAAATTTGTCAAAGAGATTTTCCCTATAAGTCAATTGATTTCGATTATAACTAAATGTGATTTTGGAAGTTAAAGTTCAATTGCATATAAGTAGATGAATCTGATTGTTTTTGGGGTTTTATTTTGAATATTTAAGGTTATTGAAACCAGCAAGAAATATTTGATTGTGATGTTTAATGTTTAAGTTACAATTTATGATGTCTAACATGTTTATGGATGTTATAGTTTTATGCATAAATTTCAAACATGTTTATGGAGTAGATTTCTCACCACTACATACTTTTTTTTTTTTTAGATAAAGGGTTTTGCCCAGAAAATTTATTACCAACTAAAACAAAATACACAAGCACATTCCTCACTAAAGGGTTTAGACAGTTAAAGGTTTACAAGTGGAGGGGTGCAGACTCTTAAAACTTGCTAGGGAGGAGGGGCTAATCACGGGTAGACGTGCGCAAACCGGGTTTTTTTAGAACCGGTTCCGGTTCCGGTTAACAAAGTCAATACCCGGTTCCGGTTCTAGTTCCGGGTTTCAACCGGTTCCGGTTTTGGCCGGGTATAGGTGGAACCAGTTCCATTTTTCCCGGTTTCGGTTTTAATTTGTCTAAAAAACGGGACCCGTTTGTACCCATCGGTTCGGGTATGACCAGGTCCGGTTGCCTGTTCCGGGTTTTTTTGCCCACATCTAATCACGGGTGCAATTGACATTAAACTATGGGCCAAAATAGTAAGTAAACCGGACCCTCTTACATGGCCCAACAACTAAAAACATCTTACGTCTCGAAAAGAAAAAAGCTTCCATTAACTTATGTTTGACGCTCTGAATCCAATCGATGACGCATCAATTGTAATTCGACACCTCAACTAGAGTAGTAAGTTTATAATTTGATTTAAGCTCACATGAGTGTTGTTTGATTACTCGTTTTACACTTTGATGGTCAATAGTGCTATAAATTCATATATTCTCCTTTCTACTTTCGATTCAACATTTATTTGGGTATTAGTTCTTGAATTTGTGTGATAATGTGCTCGTTTTTTAATGTTTTGTTCGATTTAAATTTATTGAAACCAGCTATCTCATGGTTTATGCGGATTTCAATGACAAGTGGACTGTGATTTTGCCTTTTAAGTTTCATTTGCGTATAAGTTGGTGATTTGGCTAACTACGTGTCCATGTGATAATGTGTGAGTTGGAGCGTGTTTTCAGTTTTTTTTTGTTGTTTGAGGTTTAAAAAAATCACTGTTCAGATATTATCAACATCAGATCACTGGTTTTAATAAACCTCAAACAACAAAAAAACTTAAAAAACGCTCCAACTCACATATTATCACGTAGACACATAGTTAGACTAATCATTAACTTATACGCAAATAAAATTAAAAGGAAAAATCACTGTCCAGTTGTCATCAAAATCCGCATAAACCATGAGATAGCTGGTTTCAATAAATTTAAATCGAACAAAACACTAAAAAACGAGCACATTATCACACAACTTGAAGAACTAATATGCAAATAAAAGTTGAAATAACGCATATAAACTTGAGTCAAAGTAGAAATTAGAATATATAAATTTATAGCACTGGTGACCATCAAAGTGTAAAACGAGTAATCAAACAACACTCATGTGAGCTTAAAATTAAACTATAAACTTACTACTCTAGTTGAGGTGTCGAATTACAGTTGATATTTCATCAATTGGATACAGAGCGTCAAACCTAAGTTAATGGAAGCCTTTTCATTTCGAGACGAAAAATGCTTTTAGTTGTTGGGCCATGTAAGAGGGTCATGTTTTCTTACTATTTTGGTCCATAGTTTAATGTCAATTTGCACCCGTGATTAGCCCTTCCTCCCTCACAAGTTTTAATAGTACGCACCCCTCCATTTGTAAACCTTTAACTGTCTAAACCCTTCTATCAATCAAACGCTTATTTGACCTTTAGAAGCAAGGGCAAACATGACTTTTCATGTAACACACTGGCCCACCACCTCCACCGCATCACCACCTCCACCGTCATTGATAACTCTGCTGCCTCTAAATCGTTGACAACCACACTACATCCTCCCTCACCAACAACCCACCACGGCATCCTCTCTCTAAACAATTACCATCCTCCCTCTGCCTTCATTGATGATCACTCCCACCCTCATTTGCCCAAACCATTACCATCGATTTGTGATCTCCACTTTCCCGTTCTCTCTTTCTCAATGTCTCGTAAAATAAAGTGCGTGCTAAATGGGTTATGGATAATAATAACTAGTTGCGGCTAACTCATGTGAAATTTGCATGCTCAATTGTTCAAAAAATAAAACCATATGGAAATGATGACTCTTGTAGACTTATGTATTGATAAACTACTAATTGTTGGTAAAAACATAAATTCGCTTTAACCAAAGTATTGTGTCTGCATGAATATCTCTTTGGTCTTGGGTTGACTGGAGAATATCAATACCAAAATTTTATTTAATTTTAAGTGTATACCTTCTTTTTATTGGATTTAGATCTAAATTGTTTTAACTTTTACCCTAATAAAACTACAAAACACAAAATGATTTATAACCCCGACACAAATTAAGAAGGTACCTATGTGTTTCGCAAAGTCGCTAGGCTTGCAAAGTCTAAAGGAATCCGTTTTGTAACTAAACTCAGCGAATTGTTGTCGAGCATCTGTGGTTGTTTATTCTCTTCCTCTAAGTGTATACCTTCTTACATTTAGCCATGCTTTCATATGTGAATTGTGTTGGCAGTCTGCAAATGAATAAAAAAAAACAATTTTCGTGATTTTGACTTTTTTGAGTTAAAACATATATTTTTCAACTTCAATAACATGTCTAAAGGCAAAGCAAATAAAGTTAATAAGTTATATATTTCATAACCAAAATAACTTTCACAAAGTAATGACTCATACTTAAGAATTTTGAATTAGAAAACTATGATATGTAGGGGTGTTCATCGGGTCGGATAACGAGTTATTCGAGTTTTTTGAATTGGGTTATTTGGATTTGAAAATTTTTTTGGTCTATTCGAAACCCAACCCGACCCGAATCTTAAAATATATTATTCGACCCAAAAAACCCGAATTCTTACATCCGAATAACACGAACAACTCAACAACCCGAATAAACCGGTTTTATTCAGGTTATTCACTTATTCGGATTTCCGACCCAAAAAAACTAGATTTTGCATACCCGAAACCCGATCCAAATCTAAAAATAATATTATCCGGCCCGAACAACATGAAATACAACTGCCACGGTCCGATAGATAACAATCAAAATGATGCAACCTTGCTTAAACAATTCTTTAAAATGTGATGGTGAATGATTTATTTACTTGAAGCACGAACCCAGTATACTTAGGAACATTACACAGTTTGTCAAACCTGAAAAAATTTGGCACTTACAACTGCCACGGTTCGATAGATAACAATCACATCATCAAACCGTCACATAAATCAAACCAATTAACCTAAGATGTCCGACTCAGTTTACCATAATCAGACCAAAAAAAATATTGATTTGAAAACATACCTCGACAATAAACCTGACAATCTAGACTCGTATCAAGATAAATTTGTAGATTTAGGTAAACAACTATTGTATTTGGGTTGAAATAGGTAGCATTATGACAAATAACGGGTCAAGATGAGGACACAATGCGGGTCAAGATGAGTAATTTAAAAATGAAGTGAATATAATAGATTCAAACGCGTAAAATTGATCAATAATATATTTGTTAAGAAAATCATTAAAAATTATTTAAATAAACTATTTATTTAGTTACAACTGTTTTAACTTGAAGGAAATTTATGTTTTTTTAGAACAACTCTACCCAAAATTATTTTATTACATACTTAACAGAGAGATCGCCGAGCCGACTCTAAAATGATGACGATGTTTGTGAAAATTGTATGTTTGAGAAACTGAAAGAATAGGTACATACTTTGTATCCATTTTTTACTCTAATCCTAGAATCAAGCGTGAAGCATTGTACTGTCAAAACTCAAAGGTTTCAACTTTACATAAATTTCAAAAAAGCCACTCTTTTAATCTTTAAATTCATAATCAAAATCAAAGTGCAGTTCTTTTTTTACCTTGGACAACGCCTATATTTGAGAAACAGAAAGAATTGGTACAATGTTAATTTGAACAACAGTTGCAAATTTGGGTGTAAGGTTTTTACCTGATCTGAGAGTGATGACTTAAGTCCTAGCCGTTGGTCTCGCGCCAAAGAACCAGATCGGACCAGACCATTTATCAACTGTTAGATATTTTAGTGTAATTGGGGTTAATTTGATCGATCAATATGAATTATGAAATTATTAAACAGGTTGAGTGTGGGGTGCACGCTTGTTTAATATTTTATAAATTCAATGGGGGTTCCAAGGGGGCAACGCCCCCTTGGCGGGGGTCCGGGGGCAGCGCCCCCGGTTAGCGGGGTCCAAGGGGCAGAGCCCCTGGGGTCGAGCTGCCAGGTCAGCTTGGAAAATTTTTTTCTAGCCTAAGTTGTTATATTAAAAAATCAATAGAAATTTGATTTTTACGAATTTTACATGAAAATTTGGTTTACAACTTTTGTGGCAAAATCGTGAAAAACGAAAGTTTGGAAAAACTGCCTGGAGGCAGTTTCCAAATGTTTTGCGCCCAGAAATGATCGAATTCGTGAGACTCTGGTTCATTCAATTTTTTCACAGCAAATTTCATACTTGTTCTTGAGCGAAATCGAACTTTATCCGATCAAATATTTGGGTGAACCGCAAATAGTTTGATCTGAAAGTGTGTTCCACGACTTTCGATTCATCCGTTGTTCGTGTTTTTTCTGGAAATTCTCTACATCAACCGGATCTTCAAGTGAAGATCGGAATATCTAAGAGTCGCCGGAGGAGTGGAAACCCTAGTCGTCGCTGGTTTCTGGTTGGAGTATAACCCCACCACCGTCACCGTACAGCTCGCGGTGGTCAATGGAGCGTGACTCGGGTAGAAACCCAGCCACCATTGCTGCTATCATAGAGAGTTTTAGTCACCGCCATCAAGGAATGAAGAGGGCCTTCAAACCGCCACCATACGCGGCTTCTGGAACAACAAAGCTCTTACCGGAGGTGTAGCTGTGGCGGAACCCTAGCTGGGTTTTGAAACAAGGAAGAAGGAGCTTAATATAAGGGGAACCTGAGCTCTGAGACGGGCATGCCATTCTTGTTTTTGACCAAACGCAGGCACACACAAAGCGTGTGTTTTTTTTTTTTTTTTGTTCTTTTTTAGTTTTTTCCTTTTGGAATTAAAGGTGACAATTTTTACTTATATCAAAGAAAATAGATTGGTTTAGGTAAACAATTGTAGTATAATGGGTTGAAATGGGTAATATCTTAATATTGAATAGATGAGATGAGTAGCACTTAAACACAATGATGGTCAAGATGGGTAACCAAAAAACTATGTAAATGCAATAAATTCAAACATTTAAGAATGATTAATAACATATTTGATGAGAAAATCATTAAAAATTATCCAAATGGACTATTTGTTTACTTATAACACATCTTAAGTTAAACTAAATTGATGTTTTTTAAGAACAATCCATTTAGACCCGAACTGATTTTGCTTAAAAGCCATTCTAACCCGCACTCATCCTGACCCGAACCCGTTCTGACCCGTTAATCAACCCGCCTATTTTGCCAGGCATAGTTGGAATTAAAAGAGAGTAAAAAGTGAGTAGCCCCTTATGATTTTGGAGTAGGTATGATCGTATATGAACATGTAAGAAAATGTGTAATTGTCACCCCGTTGAAACCCTTTCTTACTGTAATTTCTGTTACGTTATCAACTTACTGAAAACCTTAAAACTTCATAGTGATCACTCAACTAAAAAACCATTAAAAAACAATTAAAAAAGAGAAAGGAGGGGACGAGGAGCAGAGGTCGTTAGCTGCTCAATTTGGAGCTAGCTAGGGTTGGGGGCGGTGTGCCTACCTAGCCCCATCAAATGAAGAAGCCCGTTTGGGGCATGGCCGCAGGAGGGGTATTACACCCGGCATAACCAACCCGTCTCTTGTGACATTAATTTGTGACTAAGTATTATTTTTTAACTTAGGAATATTTCATGAGTATCATAAACAATTTTTGATAGTAAAAACATATTTTTTAAAATTTGATAGATTTTAAGGAATAAATAAATCTAAACGTTTCATAAATGAGTATTAATATTTATTGTTTCAATCATCATTTTATTAGATTCAAGATTGATCTTTTAAATAATCAAATTTAAAATATATTAAAGGTGATTGTTTACTATTTTAATTGTTTAAATGTTTTTCACATATCAAGTGTCTTTTTTAATTTTTCTAATACTATTGTTATATATAATTATATAATAATATGTTTTGTCTTAGTTTAAAGATCAAAAATACTATTTTAATTGTTTTAAATGTTTTTCACATATCACGTTTGATTTCTGTATATAGAATTTCTAAATGAATGTTAATGATAACATTAATATTATCTGATATGTTATTTGCTTAACATTTTCTTTTTTCTTTCGTATATACTAATAATAAATTGCATAAAAACTAGTGAATTCTGTTATTTTAAATGTGTTTAGAATTTATGCACTAAATGAATGTTAATGATACCATTGTGAGCTCAAATTTATTTTTGCTGTTAAATGATGTCTAAATTATCAAAATTATATATCTATTTGTCTATATTACATGTGTGTGTATTACACTGTCCGATCCGGTTTTAGTGAAAACCGTAAACTAAACCGTTCACTACGGTTTCAAACTTTTTAAACCGACCAACCAAAATTTTCGGGAAAAAACAACCGCAAAACCTAACCGATGACTGGTTTGGACGGTCTCGCAGTTTGAAACCGAATCGTGAACACTGACACCGAATTAACTACAAATGCACCTTTCTTCTATCAATTCTCAGGAAGGTTCTCTTATCTGGTGGCAAACACAATCTGTTGTGACATGGGTGGGCTTAAAATATGTCAAATGGTTTCTAAACACAAGTTAAAATGGGTCGGCTTAAAACATATCCAAAGGTTTTAAAAAATGCGCCAACAAATTCAGACATGTCAAACTCAATTCCTCAAACATGTGAAGAGATTGCTCAACATCCTATGGATGACCAACCTAACTAAAAAGGAATTACATAATAAGAATAACATGGTTCACTGTTTGAGTTCATTATCATATTCTGTAAATCTCATCATTAGCAAAACTAAGGTTCAATCTAAGAAGGGTACTTCTAATGAGACCTACATCTCATGATGTCTGATTATGCGTGACAAAATAGGCAAGTTGGGTCAGGTTGGGTAACAGGTTAGAACGGATTCGGGTCAGAACGGATTCGGGTCAGGATGGATGCGGATCATAACGAGTCTTAAGCAAAATCAGTTCAAGTTTAAATGGATTGTTCCTAAGAAAACATCAATATAGTTTAAGTTAAGATGTGTTATAAATAAACAAGTAGTCAATTAGGATAATTTTTAGTGATTTTCTCATCAAATATGTTATTAATCATTCCTAAATGTTTGAATCAATTGCATTTACATAGTTTTTTGATTACCCATTTTGACCCGCATTGTGTTTAAGTGTTGTATATCTCAACCCATTAAATATTATGATGTTACTCATTTAAACTCATTACTCATTATACTACAATTGTTTACCTAAACCAACTCATTTCCTTTGATTGGGTAAAAATTGTCCGTCTATGCCTGATTAACCAACCAACTCAATTCTTTTAATGTTATTTTCACAAAATGAAGTAAAATAACGTTAATTTTATGTGTGTTCTTTCAATTAAACGAACACAAATTTTATGTTCGTATTCGTTCATTTCTTAAATAAACAGCCATAAACTAATTCTCTACCAAACAATTTACGAGCTATTCGGTTCGATTACGCGCCCCCTACTATTCAATCCCGGAACAATTCTCGAGCTGCCATTTTTATGACCCATGACTAAGAAATACGCGGATCTAACCAGCAAAATGACCCGAACTAATCTTTCCTATCTAACCCTAAAACAATTATTTGCCCATTTCTGTGTCCCGTCCCTAAATTAAATCAAACACTAGGGTTTCGAATAGGAACGGTAATTTTGCAAATCTGGTTATATTTGGAAGGTGAGATGTTCAAATAAGAACTATTGCAACTTGAGAACTAAAGGAACCATTTTAACCACAAGTATAAAGTGTATAATAGTAATTTTCTCCTACTTTAAAAGAAAATTACTTTTATACCCCTAAAAACATATGCTTTAAAATTAGTTCATTTGATTCCTTCATATTTAGTGGTCTTAATGGAATAAGTCTCTATAGTGATGATAAATCTAATCAGCCAATAAAGGGTATAATGGTCTTTTCGCTCCATTTTAATCGGCCAAATTGACATAAATGAAGTTCAGGGGTACAGCCGTAAATGTGTTAAGCCTTGCGGGGAATGGGTGCAATGTGATCACGCCCCTAACCACAGAAGTGCAAATTTACGTTTACTCTACATTTAATACCAAAAACATTAACAAAATTATCAATCCTTGTATATTTTAACCTAATATGATTACCAAAAACATGAACAAGAAAGTTCGTTTGTGTTCGTTCGTTTAATAAATGAATAAACATGAAAAAGAAATTTTGTTCGTTTATTAAATGAATAAAGATGAACAGAGGTTGTATTCGTGAATGTTAAGTAACGTGTTCTTTAGGCTAATTTATTATATTTATTTATTAAATGTGTTGTGTATCCTTAATTTTTTTTATTTTCAGTTTATTATCATAGTATTTAAGCTAAAAATCTAGTCACTAGTAATTTGTATCTTGCTAAAATCATATAAATTTGAAACTTATGCCTTTGAAATATTAGTTTAGAATCATTTTCATTACGATTATTACTTTTAAGTTTTGCTTTGTTTTATGATACTTATTTTATTTTTATTTATATATCAAGTGTTTAACTTTATATTTATATAAATCATTATCTTTAATGCTTTAGATTAAGAATGTTGAATTTTATTGTTTAAAAAATAAGTGTGTGTTTACGTTTGTAAACAAGTTCAATTCCTTAATGAACAAACATAAATAAGAATTTCCATTCAATTGGTGTTCATGAACCGTTCGAACCAGTTAAAAGTTAAATGAACGAACACGAATAAGTGTTCATTCATAGTTGTTCGGTTCGTTTACAGCCCTTATTTTTATGGTTAGTATACATCAAGCCATTGCGAATTGAATCGTAATTTGGTTTTCCTTTGCTTTCTATCAAACCAACATATATAAAATTCCAAATTTCTTGTGAAGTCATACTACATAAAAAAAAAAACTTGTTCCATCATCCCACCTAACTTCCTGTTATTTGTTACTCTTTATTATTTTATTTATAATAAAGTATTATATAAACTAATACTTGGTAATGTACTCTGAGGACTTATTAGCTTGCGTGTTTTTGATATTGTAACTATTTTACTAATTAACATCAAGTATACTTGATAGGTCTTTTTAAATTCTTTTTAAGGTTTAATAAAAGGAAATGATGTTCATCGTCTAAATCCAAATCGTAAGATATTTACATGTGAAGTTTCAACCATCGATTCATTTAGACAAGGATTCAAGTATTCGACATGACAATGTTGGAAATTAAGCTTGATTAGTTATGTTAATCAACTGCAGTGGCAGTTTAGTAATTTATGTAAATGTATGTATATTATGTTGTAAACGGGTCAAGACCAAAGTAACGATGTTCGGTAGTTACTATGTGGTTATGGCAGTTGGATAACTGCCAAATAACCGCCCTATTAGAGGCTATAAATAGGTGGGATGTTATCACTTGTAATCTATCGAATGTATATACTTGTTCCTATCATATGTTTCTGTCGAACACAACACACACGTAAACATTCTGAGTTCAATCAGATTTTCCACCCTATAAGTGGCATCAGAGCCCATAGGTTGTGAGATATGTGAGTTTCTGTTTGATCGTGACAATAATGGAAGACCAGTACGTTGATGGCATAGACAACACAGTGATGAATCCGGCGCTAGTTTTTTATCAGGAGGATCGTGAAGGACCGCGCAGTGATGATCATGATGATCGAGAGGATTCGAGTGTGGAAAGTTTACGTATCCTGGTGGATGATTGTTATATTGGTACCGAAGGGAAATCGATTGAAATCAGAAAGAAGCAAGCTGTGTCAAAATTCAAAAAGATGATGATGCGTGGAAAGAACAAAATCCATTCGACAAACATACTTGCCTTTATTGCAATCGCCCTGGTAACTTTCGTGAAATTTGTAAATATAGAATTCAAAATTCCAAATTTGTGATATCGAGAACGGAAGAACTAGGTCGAAAACAAAGATGGTTTGTGGGTCTTGAGAGGAGAACACATTTTTGTGCAAATAAGAGTTTGTTTAACAATTTAAAACAATCTCATGGAATTGAAATCAACACTGTCAAAAGAAATAAAAGAGATTACATACGTGGATGGGGAAATATTGATTTGTTGTGCAGCGGAAAAAAAATCAAGATTAAGAATGTTCTCTATACACCAAAACTCAATCAAAATGTGTTGAGCATGAACCTGTTGACAAAACAAGGATTTGAAATATCATTCCAAGGAGTAGTATGTTATATAATAAAACCATTACATGGGATACCTGTTCACGAGAAGAAGTCAAATGAAAATTCAAAAGATGTTAAGGAATATGTTACTAAAGAACGAAAATCAAATATTCACTTGAAGGATGTTAATAACATCTGTGAATATGAGCATGTGTGGAAACACTTTGAAGAAATGGACTTGGAAGAACAAAAGATCAAAAGGATGATTGATAATGAAAAATGAAGATAACCGGTTGGAGAAAATGAATCGAAGGAGGTTGGAACTATTGAAGAGATGGTGATTCTCTTGGATTTGTTGGCTGAAATCAATACCAACATAATAAACAAGGCAATAGTGAAAGAAAAGTTTAACAAGATGGTGAAATGGTTTAACAAGTATGTGATTAAGAAGAATGATTTTTGGGTTCCTGTCATGGAAGGAGAAGAAGTTGATTTATACCATTTGTCTATGGCTGTTCAACTAAATGGAGGAAAAAAAGTGTTACCAAGAATGGTTTTTGGTCTCTAATTGCTGCCGAAATGAAGATGGATTCAAGGAAAGGATTTCAACTTTTATTACAATACAACGAACACCTTGAGACGATGCATTGGTGCTACATGAACCTCAAGAAAAGGAAGCAAGAACAAGGTTCGTTTGCTATGGAACATGGAGAAAACAGTACAACAAAGGAGATGGCTGAAGGAACAAAATTACCCTTCAAGAAAAGGAAGGTCTCTGCGATTAGAAGCTGGCCACTGGGTTACGGACCAGTCACCAAGAAGAATTGAAGTTAGCAGCTGATAGGAATCAAACTTAGGGGAGGCATTGTTGGAAATTAAGCTTGATTAGTTATGTTAATCAACTGTAGTGGCAGTTTAGTAATTTATGTATATGTATGTATATTATGTTGTAAACGGGTCAAAACCAAAGTAAAAATGTTCCGTAGTGGTAGTTGGATAACTGCCAAATAACCGCCATGTTAGCGACTATAAATAGATGGGATGTTATCACTTGTAATTTATCAAATGTATATACTTGTTCCTGTCATATGTTTCCGTCGAACACAACACACACATAATGTCACACCCCGAGCCGGCGGGGTTGGATCGGAGTCCCTGTCGGGCGGAAGGTTCCCGAGGCGCGATATCGTGAGTGATAATCGGAATGATCAGATTGTTTACATTGCACATGATATAAATGAGAAATGCTAAAATAGAATAGAATTACAAAGTTAAATTACATCCGTATCGTTCATAATTTAACAATGTAAATCTATCATAAACATCATAAGATATCTATCTTGTAACTGCACAAGATATACAAAATAATTGTATAATGATGTTCCAAAAGTATGCAGGTCCAAAAATACTAAGTCTTCTATCTTAAGCTCTAGTCCAAAAGCATAAGCTTCTTAATTGACATGTTCGTCACCTGAGAAGTCATGCAAAAATAAAGTCAACACATGGTTGGTGAGTTCATATAGTTTAGTAATTGAAAATGATTTGTAAACCTCTTTCGGTAAAGACCCTAACCTCATTAACATCACATGTATCATCCAGATCGGTATGCTTATATATATGGCATACCCCTGAGTCGAGCCTACAACCCGCCCAGACGCCGTCCCACCACATACTAATCCGCATAGGACATTGGTGTTAATGATAATTAAGCATTTTACCCCTACCAGTAACCCATTAGTTCATCAGTTCTTTGTTCCTGTAAATACAACAATTTGGAATCTATGTTGATTCCTTAAGTTCATCACACGATTATGATCAACCACAGTATTTGTAGAAACGGTTATAAATGCTTAATTAAATAAATAAATAAACATTTAATAAAATTTAAGTCCTAATTATTGGGCCTTGGTCAACTCGAGTGGACTAGTCTATCAATCAAGGTTCTTAGTAGTTAGCGGATTCTGTAAATATCATCAAACATATGACCTACAAATCAAACGGTCTAGCTAGGACTTCTTGAAATGTAGGTTTTTTGTTTCGTACTTGATTCGTTTTGTTTCGTCCCTTGTTTCGTATTGTTTCGTTGGCATATGTTATCTTTGATATTTCCCAGACTTTCCCTGAAAATGATTTGTTGATTCGTAAACGCACTTATTTCGTCAAAATAGTTTTGTTTGATTCGTTGAAATCACACACTTGTTTCGTCAAAATAGTTTCGTTTGATTCGTTGAAATGTTTAGTTTAACTCAATTATCCACTTATATCGTAAGTAGATAAGCTTAGTAAAACCTGCATAAAATTTACCTAGACATGGTCTAGGATAACATTCATACATATATACAAGATATATAGAATTTAAAAGCATTTAAGTAAAATACAATCCAAAGAAAATAATTTACGCATGCTTCTCAGCCCCGCGTTTGAAAACAAAATGTTTAGAAAAGGGGCAATGAACTCACCCGTGTTGTAGCTCTTATGATTCAACCAAGAAAATATGCGCGCTCGTTTGTTGTAAACTAGGTATCTTCAGCACCTGTGTTGATTTATTACGATTCGAATACTATAAGTATTTATATTTTGACGTATATAGGGTTTAGGTCTCGGTGTGCGACTATGTGTCCTATATACTTGCTAATGTGTTACTAAGATTTTATTTAATTATTCTATGTTACATACCGTCTATGAATCCCTTATCTGTTAGGTAATAACAAGTTACTTTTAAATTTTACAAAAATCAGGCAGAGTTTCCTTTGTTTTTAGTCCAAATCCAGACAATTTATATTGTCTATTTTACAACCAAATCCCAATCAATTATAATAAAACTAACTTTCATAACTATATAAACTTTAAACAAAACCAATGACATTTATGAAAATATAACAATTAGCTATTAATTAAAGTCATTCTATTTGAATATTCTCAGTTGTTTAATCATGCCATGAATTTGCTATGGGTTGCGTGTTGACAACATAAGGTCAAACAACCCATACTTAGTTTGTCTCATTGTATTCCCATTGATCTTACCTTGTCGTTCTTTAGTTCTTTCGAAACCCATGGCCATGTAACAACCCTCTTTAACTTAACATAAGTTATCATGTTTCTTTGTTTTGATCATTGAAATCCCAAGTGTTTCAATCCCATTGACTTCATAAAACCCATGTTTATATGTTTGAAAAGTGTAAGATATCTTTTATATTGAAAATCCTTGGTATTGATAAGTTGGAAATCGGTTAACACTCCAAATGGTCACTTTGAACCATTATTGGTTTTAACATATTAATCTCATGGTTTTACTTAACAAATTCAAGGGTTATAATACCAATTGGTTGTTAAAACATATGTTTATAGAATGGAAGAGTTTAGAAAGCTTTTGTGTTAAAGAAAACTTAGTATTTGTGGCATTCCAAATCGGTTAACACCAATGGAACCCAACTTAAACAAAAATAACTATATGACCATTCAGCTAGGGTGATTCAGGTTCTTGTGGTCATAACTTGATCATAGGAACTCTAAATCGAGCAAACTAAAGCTTCATGATCAAGTTCGGGATGTTAGCTTTCTATCTATTATTTATAGGCTTTCTAATTCGTCCAAATGAGGCTCCAAATGGTTGGTATAAAATCAGTGCTCCATTCAGCACCTTCTGAATTAGGACACTGTTTTGACCCATTTAAAGTCCGAACCAATGAAACTTGTCTTGATGAAAGTTGTTCCTAACATATTGAATTAGTAGGCTGGAAAGTTTCGTGAGTTAACTTGAACGTTTGCTATGTTAAAAACACAAAAGAACTGGCTGGCAGAATCTGCCAAGTTAGGCAGCCCCTAGCACAGCCACTTCATGTCTTCGTAATTGCTATGCACAGCCCCCAAATCGATCCCCAACCCTTCCAATCTTTAAACACTGATGTTTCATGAGTTCCTAGACAAAATTAGTGCAATTCCTAAGGCGTTAAAGGGTCCTAAACCTGCTGGGAACATGGCTGTTCGTCGGAACAACAACAGCAACCGAACAGCCCACTTTTGAACTCGATTTTTGCCAATTTTCAGCTACAAATCGATTCCCAACTGACCCAAACATCAATATAACATGTTCCTTAGATTCCTAAGTCGATTTGGTGCAAGTTCTAGGGGTTTTGATGCTCAAAAACGGACTGAAAAGCTGATGTGTTCGAGCAGCTTACCCCAAAACACTGCAGCCCCAAAAATCAACTCGTTTGGGCTCGTTTTTGGTTCGTTTTTTATGATTCAAAGCTTCATATCTTTGTATAATCACGATCTACAAGTTTCTACAGTTGTTATAGTGTTATCCTAACTGATTTGAAGTGATAAAAACGTTTAAAACTCACCTGGTCGGAACAGTGCAGAAAACCCTCAAATTCAGCCTCTACTTTTGTAAACTGCGACCGATAGCACTCGTTTCAGCTCCGATCGCCTGTACTTCTGTGTTCCTCTCGTTCTCACGGTCGTTTCGAGTACTAGAACGTCGAATTTGGTGGAGAAATGAGAAAGTTACGAAGGTTTGAAGTTGGGAGGTGAGGTGGTGACGGGAGAAACGAATTTGGGGGAGAAGATGGAGTTCTTGGGTGTAAAAGTGAGGGAAAAGGGAAAAGTTAAGGGCTTTTATAGCCCGGGTGCGTTCGGGTGTGTTCGGTTTCGCGTAAACACGTCGTTTCCGGGACTTCGCGAAATGAAACGTAAGGTTATAAAATTAGAAATTTTCAAAACATTCTAAGGTTGTAATTCTTAATAGTATTCTAAATATCTTTTTATCACTTTTAAAATTTCGAAAATCGTTTAATTTAATTGTTTAATCGAATCGTATCGTTTTCGCACGTATTCGTACGAATCGTCACCCGAACGAACACGACGACAACTTTACTTTCCGACATGGTTTTCTAATTATCAGACATCATTCAGAACGTTAAACTCACAGATATATTCATGCGAATCGTCACTCACACGAATACTCTGTCAGTTTAATATTCACATAAAGACATCCGTTATTGTTTTTGTTCTGTACAACCTCACATACGTTTACACATAATAAAATCCTAACTAACATTTTCATAATAGTTCTATGTTGTCAGACATGATTCTGACTGTTAAGCCATGGATTTGAAATATGTTTCGTATTGAACATTAATTGAAAATAATACACATAGTTCGTACCTGATTTACCGTACGCGTTACTGTTCTGACTACCGTTCCGGCACTGATGTTACACATAAACAAACTGAGTTCAATCAGATTTTCCACCCCATAGACAACACATGTAAGAATCAAACTCAAAATTTGAAAATAATTGATAAACCATTTTTAGATTTAAGAAATAAAAGAGTGTTTTTGAGTGTTATGCTTCAACCAACGTAGCTAATACATATATACTAACATACGAGGGATAACAAACGTACCCAGTTTAATCCCACTTTTAAGTAGGGTCTGGGATAACATACGAGGGATAAATAATGGTAAAAGAAAGTAAAAAAAAAAGCAATAAAAAAAGCTAGTTTTAAACCCAATGGTCAAAAAATGTTTATCTATGGTTTTAAAGTCGGTTAAGTAAAACTGGTTCGATTAGGTTGGCTCCAAAATACTCTAACCAATATCAAACCACGGTTTTGGTGGAGTCTGAACCAAGCTATTCAAGTGAGCCAACAAACTTAGATTAATGTAAAACTGGCTTAAAAGATTTAAATTGTACTACTTGTCAGACTATACCTTATATTGAAACCTTTGCGTAATTTGAACAAGCCAAACAAGTGAGCATGGCTTGGCTCAACTCGAGTTGTTTACAAAGTAGTTGATTCCGAGCAAGATTAGCACTAGCGATAATTATTCTTTGAAACCAAACAGATTGGTTAGATCGATCAATCAACATGATTTTGAGGTTGGGTGGCAACCTTGATTTAAAACAATAGAAATATGCTGGTTTGTTTGAACAAATATTGTATTTTGGATTAAATGAACATCACAATTACATATAACAAGTTTAGATGATGGGTAAATATATAACATAGAAACTACGTTAATAAAATGGTTAATAACATATTTGATTAGAAAACACTAAAGATTATTCTAATGGATTATTTATTAAGTTACAAAGAATTTTAACTTTAATTAAATTAGTGCTTTCTAAAAGACGAGTTATCTAGACTCATACTGAGTTTGCTTAAAACTTGTCTTGAATTGCACTTATCTTGACCTTAACCCTAACCCGTTTTATATTGTTAGATAACCCGATCCAACATGTCCATTTTGGCAGGGTTATTTTGAGGGTGGGAATAAAATCAAATATATAGCTTGCATTATATTTTAAAAATGGTTAATCACACTACTATACATACTTTATGTCACCCATAAAATAAAATCACCCGAACCAATTAATTTGTTATGTTTCTTTTTGGATACGTACCCTTTAGTACTTAGATGTTAATTTATTTAAGTTTTATTACAACCTATCACGTTTATGCTAGCATGCCATTATGACTTTACATTCAGCTAATAACCCCCATGTTCCTTAATTAATTTATATTACCATTTTTATATGAAATTAGTGGTGGTCAACTAAGGATCAGAGAGGGTCATTATGGTAATTTAATGGAAAACAAAAAGTCAAAATTAATATTGTTCATATTGCTCTACCTTACCTCTATATCTAACTCATTCTGTCTCTTGCAGCACTTATAAATATCAGCAAAATTTCAAAAACCCTTTTCATATTTCATCCATCTTTACACAAAGATTTAATCTTTTTTACAATCTTTGAAACATGAAATCATTTGCAGTTCTTATGTTGATCATGTGTATAGCAACCTTCCATTTTGGGAATTGCAGGATGATCAAGACAAAAGCCATTGAAGAAACTGAAGATAGATTATTATCAAGAAACTTTCTTTTATCATACAAGAAGCAATTAAGCACGCGTTCTTATCGATTCAAGCCGTATCGAAGCTACAATCATGGTCAAGTGAATCAATCTGAACAACTTGTGCCTGGTGGACCAAATCCACTTCACAATTGATGGGATTTTTGAGCATATGTTCATTCTTGTAATAGAATGTAGAATTAACAATGTGTGAAGAGTTTTGATTTATCTTTTTTGTGCAGAATTTAATGTAAGATATGTTATATCAAATGAGTAGCAAAGAAAATTTGTTATCTTATTGTTTCCATTCTCACATAATATGCAAAATTTTTAAAGAAATTTAATAATTTCAAAATGTAGTAATATGATATGCAGAATATTGACAATAAAATATAAATAGAATCAAACAATGAACACAGACGTTTGACCTTTTAAACAAAATAATGCAGGGAAAAAAATTGACAGAAATCTTAAGCCGGCTTTTGGTAATTGTACTCTGCTTATCAATTAAATTAGGTAACACACACCATACCATACCATACAAATTTAGGGGCGTGAATTTTCGACACGATCCGAGAACACAAAACGAGCCTAACACGAATTTTTGGGTTAGGGTATTGGCTAAACAAGTCCGGGTCCATTTCAGGTTGAGAACCCGCCAACCCAGATTATATAAATGGATTAGGTTCAGGTCAACCCGTTTATTTAGAAAAAACATATATTATGTTATCATAGTATTCAATGTTTAATTTTAATATATTTATATTCTGATTATAGTATACCAACAAAAAAAACAAATGATATCATTGAAGACGTTAATTTTTAATACCATAAAAATGTTCAATATGAAATGGATTATGAACAAGATTGAAAAATAACATATTTTGATTGAAGAATGGTTTTATTTTATTTTGAAAACTAATGTATTTTACAATCTGATGTATTTTGGTTATTGTTTTTTTATTATATAATATATTTTGATTATGATTTATGATTTTAGAGCAAAATATGAAAAATAAATATATATTTCAGGTCAAACGGGTCAGGTTCGGGTCAACCTATTAAAATTCGAGTCGGGTTCGGGTTGGTTGGTCTGACCTGATTGTCAGGTTCGGGTTGTGTACAATTTTTCAAGTTGGGTCTGACTTGTTCGAGGCTTCAAGATATCAAACCGTTTAACCGACTGGCAGTTAATCGGTTTCGATAATCAGATCAGTTTCGGTTTTAAAACTTGAAATACTGGTTATTAACCAAAACAATTATGGTTAAAACAGTGCTGAAATTTTCAACCGTTAACTTTTTCGGTTATTTCAAAACTAGTTTTTAACCGGTTAAACAACCTCCATCGCCGGGCAAGTGACTTTAAAAGGGTTGAAGACTAAAAACCAGTGAAAACTGGATTCAAACTAAGACAAAAGTGATTGAATCATCATGTCATCATATGATAGTAATTAATTGATATCATGCGTTTAACATTAGCAGGCTATTGAAATATTGAAAAGGCAAGTTGGACTATGAGGGATGTTTATTTTATAATCTCATAAATCAAATGATTTGAAGTCAAATCCAGCTAAAAGATATAACTGAATTTTTTCCTCAAAATAAAGCTTATAAAAAGAAAAGAAAAGAAAATTAATTTCGCAATTTTTGTTTGTTTGATTTTGATAGTTGAGAGCAAAAAAGAATGCTGACTATGTTGACTTTAAAGTCAACTTCCAATAATGTTTGTTACAGAAATAATGTTAAAAAAAATCTCAATCTTATCAAGTAAAAACATTTACATTAATTTATTTGGCATCTTAGCTAAGCATGTTTCACAATCTAAATGCAGCCTGCAATATGACATCAAGCTGCCGGCTTCACTTCTAGATTGAAACTGTTGCAGAAAGATACAAACTTGTTTCTATTCATGAATCTTGGGGTTTCCAAAAAATAGAAATCTGAAAAAATCGAAACCTAAATCGTATCAGAACTCGAAACACCGATTTGAATCGTAACTTGGGTTGTTCGGATTGGATATATCCGGACCTGAAATAGGTTTTCGGATGATTAGATCGGATTCAGATATAAGGTTTTTTAATTATGGTTTTTCGGGTAACCGATTAAATAAACTAATAGAATATGGACATTAGTAACAGCCCAACCTAACTAGCCCAGTCCTCCAGCCATCCTATATTCAGGTTTATTCGGGTTGTTTCAAAATCCTAACGGAATCCTTATTCGGGTTATTCGTGTAGTATGAGACTCAACCCAATTCATGTCGGTTCGGGCGAAAAATTTTCAAATCCGAATAAACAGATTAAGTCATAATTCGACCAGATGAACACGGCATGCATCTTTACGAAGGTTTTATAAAAATTTTAAAAATAATAAAAATGAATTTTACGATAAAAACATATCTGAGTGTCCTATAACCCAATTTTGTTTTTCATATTTGGAATGAATTCATTAATGCATGCTTATTGCTTACCACTTACCAAATGGCATGCTTAATTAATTTCAACTATATAATATATATTTTATGGTTCGGTTATATTAAACAATGCATACCATAAACTGATCATGATTTATAAAATAATATGTCTGATTTTTAAGAACTCATAACATAATTAACAAGATTAGGAAATAATTCTAGAGTTGACTTTTCTTATGCAGACAAATTGTCTATAAATATACTTCTTCTTTACCAGCCTAAAACCATATTTCAATTTTGTCTGATTTTTGACTATTTTTTTCATCTTTTAGTGATCAATCTACATAAAATATGAAGTTTAAAGTTTATACTTTGATTTATATGCTTATAATTCTTGTTTTATCAATTGTTCATGTCTCGAGTAGCAGGAGAATCATCAATGATTCAACCAACAAAGCGAATGAAGAAAGAATACTAGCCAATTTTGTTTCTACTTTCCACAGACACTTTGACACCAAACCCGAGTTCAAGAACCGAGGGATCGATGACGTGTACAACGTGTCAGAACGCCTCGTGCCAGGTGGACCAAACCCGCTTCACAACTAATGACTTTATGGTTACAAAGGCAAGCATATTCTAATCTTGTCCTGTTCACAACCAAGGACTTTATGATTACAAGGTCAAAGATGAAATGGAAACTTCAAGTCGTTTGAGCTTTGGTTGAATGTGAACAATTCATGACGGATGATCTTCCAAAATGGGTTTCCAACTTGATAACAAAAACAAAGTTGTGATCAGGTTCTTGTGTGTGAAACGAACAAAAAATGTTGGCATGAAGGATCCAATGTTAGCATTTTTTCTTGTAATTATATGCTGGTGATTTTAGTGTCACCGATTATATATGTAATTGGAATATACACGAATAATATGAATGATTGATACAAGAATTTAAAAGGAAAAATTACCAAAATAACCATTTTGACCAAAAAGTGCCACAAAATATCCATTTGACTTTTCACTTCCGGAAATGTCCACACCATAGCAGGCGCCGGCGACTGTTAATAAGCGGGCGGGCGCCTATATGAGAGCCATTGAAAAAGTGTCATCTGGCTTTTACGGGCGTGGACGCCCGTTAACCCTGACGCACACCCGTAATTTCAAAATTATTGTCACGGGCGTCGGACCCACTTTGACACACTTGTCACGGGCAGCCGCTCGTTAAGAAAAAAAATTTTTAGACGGTCGTCATTCTTACAGGCACCAGAACCACCTACACAGGTGTCCGAACCTAGTATACAGGTGTCCGAACCTACCTAACATGCGTCTCCTTTTTTTCGAAAATCTCCCTCACAGGCGTCCGCCTGTATACTTAAAAAGTTGATTGTTTTTTCGAAAGTCTCCCTAATAAGCGTCCGCCTGTATGATATACAGGCGTCCGCCCGCTAATTTTTTTTTTTTAATTTTGTCGAGCAAATGGATGTTTACCGACTTTATTTAACAGGCGCCCGACCATAAAAAAAGGTATATATATTTTGCGTAACTGTGCTTAAGTTAACTTTCTTCTTCAATTGTTTGGCACAATTAATTCAAGTGTGCTTCAATTTAATGTAATATTAAAAACAATAAGGTAAAATATATATCCCTTTTTTATGATCGGACGCCTGTTAAATAAAGTCGGTAAACATCCATCTGCTCGACAAGTTTTTAAAAAAAAATTAGCGGGCGTACGCCAGTTAATTACAAGAGGACGCCTGTATCATACTATTAGGGAGACTTTCGAAAAAAAATCAACTTTTTAAGTATACAGGCGGACACCTGTTAATTACGGGCGGACGACTGTATAAAACAGGCAGACGCTTGTCAGGGAGATTTTCGAAAAAAAAAAGTAGACGCCTGTTTGGTAAGTTTGGGCGCCTGTGTTGGTGGTTCGGGGGCCTGTAAGAATGGCGACCGTTTAATTTTTTTCTTAACAGGCGGCCGCCCGTAACAAATATGTCAGAGTGTGTCCGACGCCCGTGACAAGAATTTTGAAATTACGGGCGTGCGTCAAGGTTCACAGGCGCCCATGCCCGTATAGTCCAGATGTCAAATTTTAAGTGGCTCCTATATAGGCGTCCGCCCGCTTGTTAACAGGCGCCGGCGCCCATTAAGGGTATGGACAGTTCTGGAAGTGGAAAGTTAAATAGACATTTTGGGGCACTTTTTGGTCTAAATGATCATTTTGGGAATTTTCCCATAATTTAAACTATGTTCTAGTTTAAATGGACTGATATGGAGTGCATATTTGCACGTGGAATTAATTTAATTCTAGTAAATACTTAGAAATAATTAAGTAAGATAATTAAAAATTAATACTTTGAGAAAACAATCTTGTAAGATTCGAACTCTCTTGTAAGATTCGAATCCAGAACCATATTATTCATGGGTTTATCCCACCATAAGATATCAGTAGGTTATAATGTCTTTGGCTATTGAACGGTTTTGATGGGCTGTTTGCAAGTTGGACATTTTTTGTTCTTTAAAATTTAGGATGTACATATTTTGGGGAAAATATACCATCGTGAAAAAGAATAGAGATTCATTTGAAGTTTTATTTTCTTTTTTTGAAAGTATCGTGCAAAGAAAATATCAAGATTACCACTCTCGTTTATTCATTTAAAACAATATATTTATCAATTTTTTGGTTGATTTAGAATATATTTTTTTATAGGTTATGTTTAATTAAATTTCGTGAAATTCAGATAATGAAAATCAAATTGTTAATCAGTGAAAATGATTACATTTTGATCATTCAAATTATCTAGTGTCACTTCAGTTTTGTTTCTATCCTATATTTCTAACGATCACAAACAAATGCGCACTCCTCACTAACCAACTTACATGATAGTATAATTTAAGTTTACATTAGATCTCATGTATATTCTAGTTATATAAAATAACCAATAACACTAAAATCCCATTAGTCATGGTCCATTTTAGTGTAACTCATGAATTATATAACACAATCAAATTAACAAAATAAAACCTTTTATATAATAAATATTTCTAAACAATTGAAAATTCATATTAGTACTTTACACATTTCAAAAGTTCGAGAATCATAGTATACTATGAATTAAACAACTCATTTAAATATCTGATGATAAAATAGATAAAACTTGGTTGTTTTAGACATAACATGATCTTTGCACTAGCTTTTGTTGTAATTAAGTTGAAGAAGACATGTTTGACATTGATATAAGACACTAACATGATCAGTGGCGAAACTTGACCATAATCTCAAGGGGAGCGAAATAACTTTTTTTTCCAGGGGGGCGAAATAAAGGTTTTTAAAAAATTTTACACTACGTATCGAGAAATTTACACTACTGCACAAAAAAACAAAGAGGGTGGATGCCCCCGGTCTAAAGAAAGTTGCGCCCCTGAACATGATCAGAAAACTATAAATCTTCACTTAACCTATTTTCTTGGATGTTTGTGACGTAGACATGATACTTATTTGTAGTTGTTTTGGGATTGTAACTTGGATATACTTGGGATTTTAATTTGCTACTCATTATCATGAGGTGAGTTTCTTGGCTACATCTTCATATATACCTTTCTTGAGGGAATAACTTGATCAAAAATATTAATTTTTGTTGGAAATTTAATAATAATAAATATGTTTTATTATTAATTTTGGAGCACAATAATTATTCGTATATGTTACGAATATGATTATTATTGATTACGTTTTGTTCTATGACGTGAACTAATTACAACGAACATAATCGGGTCAAAAATGGAGCTAAGATGAATGAGATATCGATGCTCGAAATTGTGTTGTGTAAACTGTTTTGAATGATCATGAATATGTTTTAATTAAGCCATGAATATGTTTTTAATTTAGCCATGAATATGTTTATAATGGTTCATGATGACAAATGCCATATAAATAGAGACATTTGGTCTCTTGTTTTTGCTTGCCAAGTTTTGAAATCTCTAATACAAGTTTCAAAAGTTCACAACACAAGAAGATACTATGTCGAGTTCTCAACAACCTACAACGATCTATTCCTTGTGCTACATTGCTAAACACTCTTGTTTCAGGTAACATTTTGGGTTTTCGGTTAACTCCGGCAGTACATACTGCTTCGGCTGTTGTACCCTGGGAAATAGTCGGGTTTACCTAGGTGGCCCGAAATCTGTTTTAAGGGACCTCTGTTGAACATAAATCCTTATCCACTGAACTCATTTCAATTCATTTCATCTTGTGTTATATTTTTCTTGTAATTTAATTTTAGCACTTTTATATTTCTTGTAATAATTTACTTTACTCAAGTAATTGAATAATAAAAGTATTTGTTTATTTTGTGAATGGTGTTCCTACAAGCTTAAAACAGATTTTAAAAACCACCGTTCATAACTTTGTGTTTTTAAAATTATCGGATTATAAAACAGAAATATAAACTATTTAGTTTCTTACAAATGTTTGATTATCAAGAAATTTAAAATGTGTTTTTAAATTTTGTTTTTGGTAAACAAGTATTTTTTAATAGGAAAATTCAAACATTTTATTTTGGTTTTTTGTAAACCATAACCGATTATTTTCCGTTTTGATAATTGTTAACAAAGTCTGATTTTATATAATTCAATTTGTTTTTGTGTAAACCAAAAGTTTTATAAACCATTTTGTTAACGTTTATTTAACGAATATATTTGAATTAGTTTTATTTTTGAACTACGAGTTTTATAAACGATAGTTATAATCGTTTATTTCTAACGAGCGTGTTAGAAAAAGGTTTATGATATAAAAACTGAATATCATAATACGTATGATGCTTTTAAAAAAAATAATAATAATTCGGTTTTTGGGATCGGTTTTATGTAAACCATAATTCCTCAAATAAGTATCAAATTTTAGTAAAATTTGATTTTGGTTTTGTGTAAATCATACGGTTTTTTGTAAACCACAATATTTTGATAAATTAAGCTAATCAAAGTTTACGTTCTAAGTGACGGACTTGTAGTAACTGGAAGGGTGGACATCATTATCTAAGTTTCCTGTCAAGGAAAGCAATTCGTATATATCCTAAATAGCCGAGGGACCTGTCTTGCTTTCCTGGGGATACTTGGAGAGAGTGTCTTAACCTATTATGCCAAAACAAGTCATGCAAACGACACATGAACTCAAATAACTTTGTTTGAGTTAAAAAGTTTAGTTTAAACTTTGGTTTTGTGTAAACCTTAATTCTGAAAATCCGACTTGCTTCGTTTGCATTTCCACTCTTGTTTCAGAAATGACTACTAAACATGCTTTATCTTCGACACATGTGGGACCATTAGTTGGTACCCATGCTGCCTAAGCCGTGGCTAATCATGTTGAAAGACCCGAAAAGTTTTCGGGTTTGCACTTTAAAAGGTGGCAACAAAAAATGTTGTTTTACTTGACCATTTTGAACCTTGCGAGGTTCCTGACTGAATCCCCTCCTGCAATTACTGATTGGGATGTCCAATCAATTAGCGCTTTGGAGGCTTGGTGTCACACCCCCAAATTCCCACTCGTGGTGTCAGTCCACGTGGGTGTGACGTGGCCAGGATCACAGCTCATGGTCATATAGAACGACTCTATATGAGTTACACAATCACACAAGTATGTAAAATAACATAGTTTCATTCAATATGCAGCGGAAAATGTTTTAACATCATGAGGTAAATAAGTTGCGGCGGGAAGTAAATTGTTTAACAGACACTACATTGTTCAACTTCGGTTTAAAACCAACAATTTCACACACAAGCCTAAGACACGAGTCTACATGCCAGTCAGACTCCTTACTGCTTCCAAGTGTGCATCCTAGCGTATGCTCCATTAATTACCTGAGAATACATGCGAAAAGTGTCAACTAAAAAGTTGGTGAGTTCACAGGTTTAGACAGACTGAAAAGTAAACAGACATATACTGAGTATGTTAAGTTTTGTTGTTGGATACTACGATCCGTTGAGTGTGTCAGTTCATCTTACCGAAACTAGACTGTTCCCGTTTGCCTCCGCAGGTCATCGCTGAACCCGCATTCCCATCGAAATTACACTCGTTATGACCTCCAGTCAACATTGGTGCCGAGTGGGGTTAGTCAAACCCAGTAGTACTACGTAATTACGACTCGTTTGATACACAACTAACGGTAAGGATAAGTGAGGACTTTAAGCGATAAAAGTTACACTCGAAAATGGTTTTCACAACATACCAGTCATACATCTAAAACAGTTGCATAGTATTCTCACCCCAATAGTTTAGCAAATCAGTTAAAGAGTAAAAGTGGGGCTGTAAACTCACCTGAGTTTAGCAGAGTGTTCGTACGAGAACCGTGTAGCTCGCCGGCTAGTAGTTACCTATATCATATAGGTGTTATAAGTTTGTGTTCATATATGTGGGTCTCACAGGACCGTGTTCGAGTTCAACTCCGAGTTGTTTTGTGGGTCGCGTTGACCGCGTTTGACCGTGTTTGACCTAACGACCCGTTGGTGACGGTTTTGGATCAAGTGTTCGTGTAATGTGCGATTTTGTGTCGTGTGAAGTGTACGGATACCAGTAGTCATTTTTGTGAGGAAACTTACTTTATAGTAAGTTTCTATTTCAGAATAGTTTCCACATTAGGCAAGTCATGCAAGAATTCATATTCCGATTATTCTAACATGCATATTTATCCTAAATGAGCATGTTATCACATAACACATAGTTACACATAACTGTTTTAGCATAGTTTGCGCGTAAAAGTTTCTATAATTAGAAAGTTACAAAATAAGTATGTGTCACCAAGTCTAACTAACCATCTCATCTTAATATCGTCTTCCTAGTTCAAAATAACCGTTAACTCGTATTTATTACAACAAATATGTCATCATTTATAGACTTTGTGAAATAAAGTTACTATTTATAGTACTATTCTTAAAAATCATATATTTGATGATTTTAACAATTTTAACACATCAATAACCATCCGTTTAGTTTCTAAACATTATTTTGAACATAACTTATAGATCTAACCACATGCATTAAGTCATTTCATCATAAATCAACATTTCATGATATTAAAGTTACCACAATTGGTAATAATCACATTTTGACATATCTTGCTATTCATAACACTTCTAGATCTCATAAATCATATCCAATAACATTTCAATATCAAACATCATGGATCTCCACCTATATCATACATACATGTTGCTAGAACCATCATTTTGATTAATATGACCATTATATCATAACAACGTCCTCATGAAATGTAAAAATACATCATACTAACATCATAGATCATCAATATTCATACTCAAATCAACAAACCCATATTCAAAGTGATAGAAATTCGTGTATGTGAAGCTCATGCATTTGTATGTGTGTGTGTGAGCTTGCATGTGTGTGTAATGGTGTTTTTAGACTACAAGGGTGCTAGAACTACCTTCTAATGCTTCAAAATGTGGCTAAGCAAGCTTCAATCACGAGAGAGAATGGAGTGTGGTGTTCTTGGAGCTCCTTTGTGCCTCAAACCTTCAAGATCTTCAAGAATAAACTTCCCAAGTTGCAACCATGGCTTCCAAAGGTTCCTTGAGGGTAATTATGGTGTTGTGGGACTAGAATCAGACGTTATGGGGGTTTAAATAGAAGGGTTTACGTATAGGATTGGGTAAAATGAGTATGGTATGGTAATCATGAGATTTACAAGATTTTTAGCTGTCAGACACCTCAGGCGTATCGCCTGACGAGAGCCATCGAAGTCAGGCGTACCGCGCGAGGCAGCCGGATGAGAGGCGTTCTTCCTCATCCGCGCGCATCGCCAGAGTGTGGAGCTTCGGGTCAGGCGTACCGCCTGGACCCTAGATCCGGCCCAATCTGGCTCATTTTCATGTTTTGGCCCATTTTTCGTGTATTTCTCGATTACGGACATCGTTTCGAGACATATAAACGTTATTTCACCTATTTTAGGTTCCCTAGAACCTAAGTGTAGCATATATGGACTGTGGTTTGATCCGTCCACCAACGTTCGTCATCCAAAACACGTGCGAGTATTGTGCGATAATTCCTCGAATTATCGGTGTGTTCGAACTGTTGTGCCACGTGTCACACTAAATACAATTATTCTAGTGCCACGTATGAAATAATAATACACATTATTATTAAAATAGTATAAATGCTGACCTGGAATTTGCGAGGTGTCACACTTGGAAACACTCAGAATACCTATGTCGCAACTATGTGTTGAACGGTCTGGTGGATGCTTTGTATAATGTTTGCTGCAAGATAACGACCGCCAAAGAATTATGGGAGTCGTTAGACAAAAAGTATAAAACGGAGGATGCTGGCATGCTGGCACAAAGAAGTTTGTGGTAGCCCGTTTCTTGGACTATAAAATGGTTGATACTAAAACAATGTTGAACCAAGTTCAAGAGTTGCAAATTATACTAAGCGACATACATTCTGAGGGAATGACTCTTAGTGAGACATTTCAAGTTGCAGCCATGATTGAAAAATTGCCTCCAAGTTGGGTGGATTTCAAGAACTACCTAGCATAAGCGAAAGGAAATGACCGTGGAGGACCTTGTGGTACGTCTTCGAATTGAGGAAGACAACAGGTTAGCTTTGAAAGTAACACAACAACAATTTGCTCCAAAAGCCAATATGGTAGAGCATGGTCAATCTTCACGTGGGTACAAAATGAAAATTGACAACTACAAAGGCAAGGGCAAGGGCAAAGGCAAGGTTGTGGACCTTGGGCCGAAAAAAGGTGGTGTGAAGAAACAGGTTTTCCCATTTAAGGGAAATTGCTACAATTGTGGGGAACATGGTCACCGTGCTGATAAGTGTAAGGCTCCTAAACAGGACCAAGCACATATGATGGAGGACGATATGCCTCTTGTTGCTACGGTCTCTGACATCACTACTATGATGGAGGAGATCAACTTGGTGTCAAATGATCCTAAGGGGTGGTGGGTTGACACTGGTGCTACCCGTCATGTGTGTCCTGATCGGGCCCTCTTTAATACGTTTAAAGAGGTGGTGGGAGACTCGAAGCTGTACATGGGGAATGCAGCAACTGCCGATATAAAGGGTGAAGGTAGTGTGATCTTAAAGTGGACTTCGGGGAAGGAGCTCACTTTGAGCAATGTGCTCTATGTTCCTGACATATGTAAGAGCCTTGTGTCAGGATGGTTGCTTAACAAACATGGTTTTTGTTTAGTCTTTGAGTCTGATAAATTTGTTTTAACTAAGCGTGGATTGTTTGTTGCTAAGGGTTATGCCCAAAATGGAATGTTTAAACTCAATGTAATAGCTAAGGTTGAGAACATGAATGAAAATGCTTCAACTTCTGCTTATTTGATTGAGTCATCTAATGTTTGGCATGGTCGTTTAGGTCATGTTAATTTCAATTCGATACGTCGACTGATTAAATTAGATTGCATTCCAAAATTTTCAATTGATTCAAAATATAAATGTACAACATGTGTTGAAGAAAAACAAACAAGATCATCTTTTAAGTCGATTGAAAGAATAACCGAACCCCTTGATATAATTCACACTGATGTGAGTGATTTAAAATATATTCCCACAAAAGGTGGAAATAAGTACTTCATCACATTTATTGATGATTGTACACGATATTGCTATGTCTACTTACTTAAAAGTAAGGATGAAGCAATCGACAAATTTGTCTTGTATAAAACTGAGGTTGAGAATCAACTCAATAAAAAGATAAAAGTTCTAAGGAGTAATAGAGGCGGAGAATATGTTTCACCATTTGCCGATATTTGTGCACAAAATGGAATTATCCATGAGTGTACTTCTCCTTATTCCCCACAACAAAATGGTATTCCGGAACGAAAGAACCGTACATTGAAAGAGATGATGAATGCTATGTTAATTAGTTTTGGAATGAGCCAGGACATGTGGGGGGAAGCAATTTTGTCGGCTACTTATCTTTTAAACAAAATACCTTTCAAGAAAAAGGATGTAACTCCTTATGAGTTGTGGATGGGAAGAAAGCCATCTTACAAATACTTGAAAGTGTGGTGGTTCCGCCACCAAAGGTTCAAAGAATAGGACCGAAAACCGTGGATTGTGTATTCATTGGTTATGCCCATCATAGTAGTGCATATCGGTTTCTTGTTCATGATTCAAAGAATCCTGAAATACATGAGAATACTATAATGGAGTCAAGGAATGCATCATTCTTTGAAGAAGTGTTTCCTTGTTTGAAAAAGGAACCCACAAGTTCATCAACACCAGTTGATGAGATTGTTCATGATGATGATCAAGAACAATTAGAGGATGAAGACGTTGATCCAAGAAGAAGTAAGAGGCAAATGATTGAAAAATCTTTTGGACCTGATTTTCTTACTTATATGGTTGAGGGAGAGCCCCAAACCTATCGTGAAGCAATCACCTTTTCAGAAGGACCTCAATGGAAAGAGGCGATCAAGAATGAAATTGATTCGATCTTACAAAACCATACTTGGGAGCTAGTAGATCTTCCACCAGGGTGCAAACCACTTGGATATCGATGGATATTCAAAAGAAAGATGAAAGCTGATGGTTCCATTGATAAGTTCAAGGCAAGGTTAGTGATCAAAGGATTTAGACAAAAAGAAGGATTAGATTACTTCGATACTTACTCGCCTGTGACTAGAATAACCTCAATAAGGTTGGTGCTTGCAATAGCATCTTTAAGAAATTTGGAAGTCCACCAAATGGATGTTAAAACTGCTTTTTTAAATGGGGATTTAGAATAGGAGATTTACATGGAGCAACCTGAGGGTTTCTCAGCTCCTGGCTAAAAAGGAAAAGTGTGTAAATTAGTCAAGTCATTGTATGGCTTGAAGCAAGCTCCAAAACAAAGGCATCAAAAGTTTGACCAAGTTATGCTTAACAACGGTTTCAAAATTAATGAATGTGACAAGTATGTTTATGTGAAAAACACAACGGGAGGTTATGTGATATTATGTCTTTATGTAGATTATATGCTTATCATTGGGAGTGATGATAAGATGATCAAATCTACTAAAGACATGTTAAAAACGAGATTTGACATGAAAGACATGTGTCTAGCTAATGTGATTCTTGGTATAAAGATCAATAGAACCCAAAACGGTCTTGTGTTGAGTCAATCTCACTATGTGAACAAAATCCTTGAAAAGTTCAATGCGGGGGATACAAGTGTAGCTCAAACTCCAGTAGATACCACCAAACATCTATCAAAAAATAGAGGTGAGGGTGATGCTCAGTTAGGTGGTGTTTGTTTTTTGAAAAAACGTCTGCGAAGGTCTGCGAAACCTCTTTTGTCTGCGCCCCGCAGACCAAGGGCAGATGTAGGGTGTTTGTTTTTTCGCAGACGTTTCATTAAAAAACGTCTGCGAAAGCTCTTTTTCTTGCAGACATGGCTCAACCTCTTTTTAAACCTCTTCTAAAATCCCAAACCTCTTCTAGGTTTGTTCACCATGGACAGATGCTTCCCGATCGGTCTCTCCCTATACCGCATCACCATCATCGGTCTCCACCACCGCGCGTCACCACCACCGGCGGCCCACCACCAGCCGCCTCATCCATCGCTCAATCTCCCTGCTTCGCCCTAGTTCGCCCGACAGCTTGCTTCACCACCGGCGTCGTCATCCATCGCCGTCGTCATCCATCGCCTCATCCATCTCCGTCGTCAAGCTTCACCACCGGCGGCGTCACACCTCCGCCGTCGCCACCACCTGCGCTCCACCTCAGACCATTTTTTCTTCATGAGTGAGATTAGAAGATTAGGGTTTTTTTTTATCTGCTGCTTATGACTGGGAAGGGGGAAGGGAGTGGAAAAGTGTTTTGAAGAGGTTAAAAAACAAACCCTCTTTTTCCCTCTTCTTGCAGAGGTTTGGTCCACCTCTTCTGCAAAAGAGGTTTGCAGATGTGGTCCGCAGACTGAAGAGGTTAAACCTCTGAAAAAACAAACACCACCTTAAAGTATTCAAGGATTATTGGCAGTCTAATGTATCTGATGACATGTACACGGCCAGACTTAGCATATGCTGTGAGCATGCTAAGTAGATATACTAGTAATCCAAGCTCTAAACATTGGAAGAGCATGACAAGATTACTAAGGTACTTAAGATACACAAGAAGTTATGGACTGCATTATGGCCGAGATCCAGCTGTTATAGAAGGATACAGTGATGCGAACTGGATATCCGATATGAAAGATTCCGAATCCACAAGTGGTTATGTGTTCACCCTTGGTGGAGCAGCTATAGCCTAGAAGTCGTCCAAGCAAACTCTTATAGCTAGATCTACAATGGAATAAGAGTTTATCGTGTTAGATAAAGCTGGAGAAGAAGCAGAATGGCTACGTCAATTTGTGGAAGATGTTCCAGGATGGCCAAAGCCTATGTCGGCTATTTGCATACATTGTGATTGCCAATCGGCCATTGGTAGAGCTCAAAGTGCAATGTATAATGGCAAATCGAGGCACATTCGACGTAGACACAATAGGATATGACAACTACTCTCAATGGGAGTTATCTCAATTGACTATGTTAGGTCAAAAGATAACATAGCGGATTCGTTTACAAAAGGCTTAAGCAGAGAGTTAGTGCACAAGTCGTCAAGAGGAATGAGACTAAAGCCCTTCGAACAAGTTTGTACAAAGGAAAACCTATCCTAGAAGATTGGAGATCCCATGACCTAGGCTCAATAGGACAACCTAATTGGATGAATTAAGGTCACTGTGAGGGGGAGTTGAATACTTCCTAGTTCATTCATTTATCAAATCAGTGATAATAATTGAGGATAAGTATAATGTGGTTAATGATTCTGTGTGAATCATAAAGAACCTGCTGCTTTTAATGATCTATGGTGATCACCTATGTGAGAATGAAGTGGGGTCGCATCGAATGGAGTTGTGGGGGCGCAAATCCTAGAGCTCTTACAAAACCAGGCTAGTGTTCCATGACCATAACGGACACGACAATGAGGGGTTAATCATACCAGGAAGAGTATTGTGTGATATGTAATAACGTCTACGTACACAGGGATTAGTTCAAAGACATCATGTCTACTAATCGCTAAGAGACCAAGTACATATAACAAAAGAGGGTTCAAAGGGAACACATACTTCTCCTGCAATACTCAACCGCTGAAATTTTATCGTGACACTTGAGTGTAAGGATCGATTTCTATTCATGTGGGGGATTGTTGGAAATTTAATAATAATAAATATGTTTTATTATTAATTTTGGACCACGATAATTATTCGTATATGTTACGAATATGATTATTATTGATTACGTTTTGTTCTATGACGTGAACTAATCACAACGAACAGAATCGGGTCCAAAACGGAGCTAAGATGAATGAGATATCGATGCTTGAAATTGTGTTGTGTAAAATGTTTTGAATGACCATGAATATGTTTTAATTAAGCCATGAATATGTTCATAATGGTTCATGATGACAAATGCAATATAAATAGAGACATTTGGTTTCTTGTTTTTGCTTGCCAAGTTTTGAAATCTCTAATACAAGTTTCAAAAGTTCACAACACAAGAAGATACTCTGTCGAGTTCTCAACAACCTACAACGATCTATTCCTTGTGCTACATTGCTAAACACTCTTGTTTCAGGTAACATTTAAGGTTTTCGGTTAACTCCGGCATTACATACTGCTTCGGCTGTTGTACCCTGGGAAACAGTCGGGTTTACCTAGGTGGCCCGAAATCTGTTTTAAGGGACCTCTGTTGAACATAAATCCTTATCCACCGAACTCATTTCAATTCATTTCATCTTGTGCTATATTTTTCTTGTAATTTAAATTTTAGCACTTTTATATTTCTTGTAATAATTTATTTTACATTTTCTATTTCTCTGAATTGTTATTTGAGTAATTGAATAATAAAAGTATTTGTTTATTTTGTGAACGGTGTTCCTACAATTTTATGGATGCGAGTTAACCTTTTGTGACATTATATGAATATATATATATAGTTGTGTTTATGCCATGTTTGAGATTTTTATGTATTACATGATCATTTTTGTGACATGACATTAAGTTCCCTTCGAACTGATAGTGTTGGAACTTTTAAAAGTTGTTTTATTATTAAAATGTGTTGTGTAAAGTGTGGAAAAAAAGGTAAAAGAAAATAAAAACCTTAATCTATCAATTCATTTGTCATGAATTGGTTATTAACTAAGCATGAATTGGCTTGTTATGGACATGATGACAACCTTTGATATGCCATGACCACATGTATAAATAGAGACATTTGGTTTCTTGTTTTCTTTGCTAGTTTTTGAGATCTCTACACCACTTGAGACATACACACACTAGCTTCAAAGGTTCTCAACACAATCATATACTTTGTTGAGTTCTCATACAACGATCGATTCCTTGTGTTAAACACTCCTATTTCAGGTTTTTGATTAACTCCAGCAGTACACACTGCTTCGGCTGTTGTAACCTGGGAAACAGTCAGGTTCACCTGGGTGGCCCGAAATATGTTTTAAGGGATCTCTGTTGAACAGAAATCCTCAGCCACCGAACTCATTTCAATTCGTTTCATCTTGTTTTATATTTCTTGTAATTTCAATTTTAGCATTTTTGTATTTCTTGTATTACTTTATTTTATATTCTGTATTTCTCTGAATTGTAATTCGAGTAATTGAATAATAAAATTATTTATTTATTTTGTGAACGGTATTCTTCCAGATAGTACTATTTGAGACCCACAATCGCCACCCATTTTGTTAGCTTTGCTAGTTAAAATCAGGATAATTCAAGGTGCAAGACTAAGGTAAATATAATCTGTCTTGCTCATTGTAAATCTGGGTGCATGTTTCAAGGTAATGTCAAGTTACTGTAGTTTTGGTTGAATGATTGTAAACTTATGTTCTGGCATATATTTTCTTATGTTTGCTGAAATATATTATTGTCCAATATTGATTATATAGCGTATGTTTTTACTTGTGTTAAAAACATAAATTCACAAATTTTTATTTGACTTTTTCAAACATATATATGTGGTAAGTAGAGCAACCAGGTTATTTTCTTGATTTAATTGAGGAAATATGCAGTGTAAACTTTCCTTTTGTTTTTGTGTCATGGAATTTGTGTACATTTTGGTTAGCATGATTGAGATAAACTATGTAAAATATAGGATTGCTATATTTTTGTTTTGAATTTGATATTGTGTTTGACATTTTACTTTGGTTAGGTAGTTTGTCTTTGACTTTCTTTATGTTATGACTATAGGTTATGAGACAACGACTAAAGTTTTGTACACTTTATTTGTTGTATGCCGGACGTACGTCATGACTTATTAATTAAATGCATTTAGTATTTCTTTATATATGAGTGTTATGACGATATTATTCATCACATTCTCTTGATTCTGTCAATGACGAAGGAAAGATACATAAACCTAAAAGTACGATATGAATTCGAAATTTATATCAGATGCATGAACTCGAGAAAGACAAAAGTTTTAGTAGATCGGCCCAAAATGCACTCTTTAATCTAAAATTCTTTTGATATCCTTTTTTTTTTCATTTTCATAGTCTAAAATGATAAACTTACAACAAATAATATAAATATGTAATATAAAGTACACTTGAGCTATAAACACCAAAGCACATTTCTTTTTTATCTTTTAAAATTTAGTGTGGTGCATTTTGACAATTTAAGCTGTAACATAAAAATGTAATTTTAATATAATAAAAATAAGTTATTCAATCTATTAACAAATCATAATAACATAAAAACAATCCCTTCAATCAAACATATTTGTGAAGTTGATACGAAATTGACTCAAACTCGTTTAGAATAAACTTAGGCTCTTGAATTTCATGTTAGATTTATGTCGTATAAAATTTACCATCTCTAGACTAACAGAAGGAAAATCGTTCGACCTAGTTAACCAAGAGAATATGTTGTAAATGCATGATATGTTTTTAAATAGTAAGAATTTTTTTCCTTTACCACTAATTATCGGTTACTACTTCCTTGAGTTTGTTATATGCATAAATAAAAAACAAAAACAAAAAAAGACTAATATTTTATATTCAATGATATTGTTATACTCTACTTAATCTATAACTTATACAAAATCGTCGAAAGCAAGGCTTGAATCTTTGACTTTAAAGAGAAGTTTAATATTTTTAAAGAAATTTTATTAGTCAAGTTTCTCTTCAAATAAACAAAACATCATATATATAACTTATGAAACCTTTTACTCACTTTTCATCAAGAAACATATAATCCTTTATTTCATGTTTAAGATGAAACACAAACAAAAACAATTGAAAACTTCAGGACACCAAAAGTCAACTATCATTAGTTGTTGTTTTTGACATGTTTTAAAACTATTTGCATCATGATTTTGCAATAAAATCTTTATTCAAATGCTTTAATGATGGACAATTTCTATATCTCCTTCAACACTACATGCTTGATTCTTTGATTTCTATATATGGAGATTCATGAATAAACCCTAAAAGGGTTGGATGAAAGTAGGCCACAAAGAATAATCTTTGAATCCATCGAAACATTATTGTTTTTATCCAAACGCAAGAAATATATTTATATGTTGGTCAATTAAAGAGGCCATCACATAGTGAGTGTGACTGTCATCTCCTTCGCGGTGGCATTTCACTTTTTCCCCTAATTTGGTTTACCTTCAACAACAGCTTAATCGTGTTTCCGTTTACTCTCACTCTCATCAAATCTTCATTCTTCAACCTAAATATCAATCATAAGAGTGTGTTCGTTCAATAACAGCATCTTAACAAGCTACTGCAACTCGATCGGTGGTGGGTTTTTCAGTTTCCGGCTAAAGATCACCGGAGCACACCAGGTGTTTGTGAAATGTCCCCTGTGAAGTCGCCGGAGGAGCTCAGTTCTCCGGATGCCAGAAAACAAGATAAGGTGCGTCTTTTTGGGGTTTACGAACTTATTTTGTTCTTGTAGTTGGATATCCGTCGTAAATTTAAGATCTTTTATAGCCTGCTAGAAAATCCCTTATCTTGTTGGTAAAATTTAGGGTTTATGTTCTGTAGTTCTTGTTGTTTAATTGAGGGTTTAGATTGGGTAGTTTATTCAAACGTTGCTGCTTGATTTGAATTAGGGTTTTATACCAGATACTGAATTGGAATCACATGAGTGTTGATTTTTGTTGGTTTGAGATGAAATCTTGAAGATAAATGTCATATTTAACTTGAATATTTTTAAGATTAAGTTGTGATTTTGTATGAATTTAGATTGTAGCTGAGAAGGATGAAGCAGAAGAGCTTCTTCCTCCAGGGTGGAGAAAGGAAGTGAAAAGAAGAAAAACAGTTTCAGGTTCTGCGACAAAAGTAGATCGGGTAATCATTGATGCTAGTTACTTTTCCTAATTATGATTTCATCAAATGCATAATCAAATCTGGTCTTTGTTTTTGATATTGTTGTTGTTGTTTACATTCTAGTACTACACGGATCCTGTCACTGGATATGTGTTCCGTTCACTTAAAGATGCTCAACGATACATCAAAACAGGAGAATTGGGCAGGCTAGCGATCAAACCAAAGATGACGGAAAAAGAAGAACCAAGTGAATTAAAGGAGCAGATGGATGAAACTTTGAGGCAGAAGCAGGAACCGACAGATAAACCTGCTCTCGCTTCAAAACGACTAGCAGGCATCGACATTGATGCAGTACTGCTGCCACCATCACCACCACAGACTAAAACCCGTCAAGCTACACGACTAGCAGGACTGGCAGTTGATGCACCATCACTTCCAGAAGCTAAAACTCGCCAAGCTACACGACCAGCAGAAGGGGCAGTTGATGCACAGCCAGTGCCTAAAACTCATCAAAATTCACAACTAGCGGAAGTGGCAGTTGATACATCCTCATCACCACCAGACACCAGAACCAACCAACAAACTACACGACAAACTAGAAGTAAAATTGATGCATCAATATCATCACTATCACCAGCAGCACCTAAAACTCGTCAAGCTGTACGTCAAGCTGGAATCAAAATTGATTCACCGCCACCAGATTCTAAAACACGTCAAGCTAAACGGGTATCTGGATCAAGTAATAATGCATCACCAGCATCACAACAACAGCCTAAAACTCGCCGGGTTACACGGCAAGCTGGAATTAAAATCAACTCGCCACCACCATCACCACCAGATAGTAGAACCAACCGCCAAGCTACTCGAACCAGGCTTGTTAAATCGGCAACTCCAAAAGAAAATGACAAGAAAATAGAAGCGGAAAAGATTGCTGATAGGCACAATCAGATTGCTGACCTGAATGCCAACCCCAATCATAATCAAGAAAATTTGATCAGTATGGCTCCTTTATATCAAGAAAGCAATGAGAAGCAAGAACCACATGAAGAACATGATAAAAAACCGCCCCATGAAGATCAACCACCACCTCCTGTTGTCATTCCTCCAATGAGTTTAGAGAAACATGAATTACCTACAGTTAGCAATCCAATTCCACAAGCAAGTGATAGCTATGGAAATGATATGAAACCCGACTCCTCAATCAACTTTTCCATGAACGATTTGTGGACCGATCCTTGTATTGAATTTGCTGTAAAAACACTCACAGGTGCAATTCCGGTTACAGATTTAAATAAAGTTGAAAACTTGACCGCTCCTTTACAGGTGCCTCTAGAAGAGATCTGGACAGACCCGTGTATCGAATTTGCTGTAAAAACTCTCACAGGCGCGATTCCTGTTGGGGAAGATGATCATATGCCACACAGATCTGCCAGCAGCATAAATCCCCAAGGCCTGCATCAGTTTTCTTCACATGATGTGAGTATGAATTTCTGCCAAACAGATGTAGTGTCAAAACATTATGAAACAGGGCATAAGAATAAGCAGCAGGATTCGGTGTTCCCGACGCTCGGAAACGGTGGTAAGTTTGTAAACGGGCAAAGTTCTAGATCAAGGTTCTTTCAGTAAGTTGCAGGCTAAATGTGCAGTTGGTAGACCGATTAGAATGTTAGTTTTAAGGTGTTCTGTGTTTGTTTATGTTGTCTTGTTTGTATGGAGTTTCTGATTAATTGATGTTGTAAACTGTATTTTTAGATCATAAGGTATCTAGATGTTACAATTTTAAATTGATTTTATTCTGCCATAGCTTTACCATGGGGGGCAAATAATTATAAGTGTGCACAGGACGGGTGGGTCAGGTCTGACTGACCCATTTTGAAAATATTGACCCGTTTGATTTGAGCACGTAACTCGTTTGATATTGTTTTTATATTTTTCTAGATTTTATTTGTATTTTTCTTTTATAAACTTTACAATCACACAAAATAAGCAACTGAAAAGGAAGGGTAGGGTACTCGGGTAAGCTTTGAATGCACCTTTTTATTTTTTATTTTTTTACAACCGTTGAAACTCATTTGCATGGTAAACTTTCGGGTCCCCCAATCAGTGGGGTCTTAAAGTAAGTGCGAGAGGTGCAACAGTACAGAGCCCATTTTTTTAGGGGGGCCTGATTTTTTAAGAAAATTTGTATATATATATTATAGATATTAATAATTTATTTTACAAAAAACACATATAATTTACATTTCAATTTTTTAAATATATGTAACCCAGTTACGAATTTTATAAAAGCTAAAAGAATATCTTTTTTCTTAAACATTTGACCCAATAACTCATTACCATTTAAAATTTATGTCAAAAAAACAAATTAACTTGATTCCTATTTAGTTACAAACTAATTACCACACACGATGACATGAACACATAGGGGCCTATTTTTAGCATTTGTACAGGGTACCTAGTCTCTCAGAGACGGCACTGACCCCAATACATGACCAATCGAGAGGAATAGGTAAAACGCGGCTGCAAACAACCGGGTTGGTGGCCTCTAAGGAAAATTGCTTAGGAGAGAATTAAACTTGAGACCTTTATGTTGTCTCTCCTCTACTCTAATCATTACACCACTATCTTGGAGGTTGAATGTACCCTTTTTGAGTAACACTTGAACGGTTCAAGTGTAGAACCAAATTATATCGCTAAAAATATATATATTTTCTTTAACTGCTAATTACAATGCAAATTGCAAAGATTAGGGAGTGTGGAAAAAACTAGTTCAGGAACCGAAGATGACTATCCTACTTGAAACCAGAATTGATCATACCCTAACCGGTGGGTAGAGATGTTTTCAGTTTCTTAACAAAATCATATTTGAAACCGGAATTGCTTGAACATATTCTATCTTTACTCAGCCAACTGAAAACAAACCGAACAAAAGCCGGTCTAAAATTCGTCAAGACTCGGTCAAAGACCTGAACTTAATCTGAACCAGTTAAATATATATTCGGTTTCCTACAATCCTACATCTAGCAATGTGGTATTATCATATTACTGTTTTGAAATTTACCGGGATAGGCGCACAAAAGAAAAACGAATTAAGGAGATAGGGAAGAGGTTTGAGATTATTTTTATCTATTTATTATTTTTCTAACCAGACATCAGTTTGGTTTTATGATTGGTTTTTTTTCCCGATTTGGTTAACTTCGATTTGTTTAATACTTTAAGATTTAAGGATAATGTATTAAACAAGCTCGGGATAATAAGAAAGTAAATGAAAATGAATTGGATTCCGGTGTAAAACCGAAAGAATTTAGAACATTTAATATTTTGGCTTTATGAAGAAAAAAAAGGAATCCTAATTTCTAGTTTCAGTTGTTATGACCCGTTATTTACTAAACATTAAATTTTTTACTCTAACTTCAGAAAATGTTTTTTTAGTGGAATGGTCAAAGGATGATGTTTACTCTAATGACATTGAAAATATGAGTGATTACATATATCCCCTTGCAAACTTCATAAATTACATATATACCAAACTTAAAAAATAAATTACATATATCTTCTTACATAATCTTTAAATTACATATATCATCTTACCTAAAGTTTTAAATTACATATATCCCTTAACTAAAGAAAAAATTATAAAAGAATAACATATATGCAATTTAATTTTTGAGTTGGGTATGTATGTAATTATAGTTGCAAATATGTATGCTTCAAAGACTACTTGGATGCAGTGACATGTAAAGGTTGACTCGAAATGGAAGAAACAACACATGGTGCGAAAGTTTAAGAAGGAATAACAATTTCACTTTTTGGTACAGAACAAGTCATTGATGAATGAATAGGGCTGTCATAACGAGTCAGACACGACATGTTAAGACACGAAACACGAACTGGTTAGACACGAACACGACACGAATTCTTATCATGTTTTTTTTCAAACACGAACACGGAACATTAAAAACACGTAAACACGAAATGACCCATTAACGAACCTGTTAACAGTTAACACTATAATTGACCTGTTAAAGAACCTGTTAAAACCCATTAAAGAACCTGTTAAGAAACCCGTTAAAAAACTAGGGTTAGACAATTAGAAATTTTTCGAAGCTAATCGGTTACCCACATATTTTATTATATTATTTATTTAAAATTTTAAACATGTTTTAACAGGTCTTAACGGGTCTTAACAGGTCTTAACAGTTATTAACAGGTCTTAACGGATCTTAACATGTCTTAACGGGTCGACCTGTTTTAGACACGAAACATGTTAAATTCGTGTCGCGTCGTGTCGTGTTAACGTGTTTATGTCTGAAATTGATAGCCCTGTAAATAAATGTGTATTGTCAGTCCCAAACACACAATCCGAACATTAAGTACATTTTCATACAAGTCAATGAAACCTAAACCTTGAACGTGGAGGTCAATGGTTCAACTCACACTTGAGACACTTTGATGGATACTAGGTGAGAAAAATAACTTAAGATTAATTGGGTTATGAACTGATGGGGGCACATTTTTTACAACCAATAAGCTGGTTTCTGCGCATTAGGTGCAGCTTTTCCGATGGTGGAGTCCTGTAAAACGGGATATCACTCCCTGAGGAAGGGGTCTTCCGAGGCCTGCTGACGTGGTATATATGCCACGACGTTGCGCTCGGTTGTTCCTGTTCAAAAAAAATAAAATAAACACAGAAGCATTTATCTCTTATCTTATTGTAGCTTAAATTCAATCAATAAAAGAATTTGTTAAGTTTATGTTTGTTATTCTATATTTATTATATGTTAAAGAACAAATAAATAAAAGAGTTTTATTATGTTTAAATTTTTTTTGTTTAGAATTTGCATAGTGTATAAATATTTTAAAGAATTTTATTAGTTTGTTTTTTTGCTTTAACTGGTTTGAGTATATGATTTCAGCCCTAAAAAACCGACCATTAACTAAACCAACCAATATTTTGAAAAAAACATTTTTAAAATAAAAAACCAACCATTAAGTAAACCATTATTTTGAAAAAACATTTTTAATATAGTAAGGCTATGTGTTATGGTACGTGACCCAGACGTGATGCCCCTGGGTCACGCCCCACCCCCATAACACAGGGGCGTGAGGGTGGCGTGATGGGCAATGGTGTGACCCTTCTCACGAGGTGATGACCGTTTGGGGGGGGGAAATAAAAAAAAAATTAACGGTACCATTACCGTTGAAAACAAAAAGCAAAAGAAAAAAAAATTAAACCCTATATAAACTCATTCAATCTACTCAAAAATCTTTCAAATTTTTCAAAAAATATTCAAAAATCTTTCAAATGTTCAAAAACTTCTACACTACCATAGATCCAAACAACCCAAACAACCTATACTTTAACCCATTTATGAATTGTTACCGACCTCAACTCGATCCAAACAATCCAAACCCGAACCAATTTCTAACCTTCTCAAATTGTGGACTCCAATCGATCACTTAACCGGTCGCGCTCGTGAAATAGCCGAGAAGACGAAGGAGAGGATTATAAAGAAATATAATATGGATTAATTTTTTTTATGTATTTTTTTTATTATGTAATTTTTTTAGTTTTATTTTGTAATTTTATATTTTTTAATTATATTATGTCTTTTTTAAATTTCATTTTTAATTAAAAAAATAAAATTCAAATAATAAAATATTTAAAAACGTGGTGATGATGTGGAGTGATGGGGAAGTGATAAAAAATGCATAGGAAAAGATGATGTGGAGTAGGAGTATGCATGGTTCGGTTCGGTTTTTGGCTAAAACCGAAACCGAAACTTTTAATTATTACAAACCGTTCGGTTTTCGGTTTTCGTCGGTTTCGGTTCGGTTTTCAGTTTTTTTTCTACTTTTTTTTGTTTTTTTATTATTTCTTACGCCCAACATTGAAAATGCAAACATGTTTAACAATTAATAAATTAATTGATCGAACACTAACTAATTAAAACAAAACTAAATAATTATCATAATGTTCGTACAATTAAAAAAATCTAAAATAAATAACTAAATATGTAATAATCCCGATCTTTATTTTTTAAAATGGTATATTTCATCTAATATAAATCTTTATCATCTCCAACTAATAGATTTTTTGTGTGTTTTTTTCCTTTTAAAAAGGTATGAAAATAGTGTCACACCCCCACCTCTCGTCACCTGTTGATGATGTCACTGAACTGGTTGCGGAAGCATAGTGGTGATGTCTTCGAGGTGAGGGGTGACTTACTTGATCCGATATCACAAGCACACAGATTAACTTAAAATAATTACATTACAAGGTTGTCGCAATCACAATTACATTACAGCTAAGTTTGTTTAATTACAAAACTAATTATTCAAGTGCAAGTACTCCAAAAGTGTGTCCTCATCGGTGATTACTGTTTACCTGCAAAAAGGTTTGAGTTTGAAACGTCAGCACAAAGCTGGTGAGTTCGACAGTTCAATTTAAAACAATATGATATGATAAGTATGTTCTCAAGAAGTTCAGTTCCGGATAACCATGGGACCCGTATCTAGTTCCTTTCGGACAGCTGTACGTTTCACGAAGATACTACCCGTCGGTAAATATCTTAATGCCTCATTATCTTAATGTCTATCACTAACATTAAGAAAGTGTTTTGGAAACAGGTACCAAACATGCACACCAGGGGAGATGCAATCCTCCTAGCAAATGGGTTGTCAACCAATAGTACTATCAATGATTCCTGTTCGGCCCCACATGGGTTCACTAGATACAGTTCAAGAGATGAAGACTTTTTGATACTGTGATAGAGATACTAACGGCAAAATCCTATGAAATCACACAAAAGTCACATGAAATCACACAGATAACAGTGATACATATCATATGTTCAGAAAAGGTTTGCAGAGTTACCCCGATGTTTATAAAACATTAAAAAGAAAAAGGGGTTGTATGAAACTCACCTGATGATATAAATGTAGCAAAATATCTCGAAGCTGATAACAAAGAGATGATTCTGCATTTAGTTATATTTAATGAGTTATTTATGTTCTAGTTTACTGATTAGATCTTTCTGAACGTTCAATGTCAAAGACATTGCTTTGTAAGTCATCAAACCGATATTAAATGTTTAATTGATTAATTTGTTATCATATCATACAAGGTTGATGACACTCTTGATTAATCAGAATAATCTCGGATTAACCAAATAGTTAATGTTGTTGATTATGATACTGTAACAGTTTCTAGATAATTTAGTGGCTCAGGAATGACCAATCCTTGTTATTGATTACCCAAATATCATGAAATATCACAATGTAGCATCAGAATAGGTGTAATAACCAGGTTTAACATACTAATCTGACTGTTATCATAAACATCAGATAATCATTCCAATGAGTATGTTAATGGTTGTGATTAGTTTGAAACACTTGGATTTAACCTTGCATTTCAAGGATTAATCCAACTAGTCACCTACATTGTTATAATCAAATAGATTAAACCATTATAATCATGGATATGATTTCATGCAAACCGGGCATTACAACGGATCAAAACAAGGATTTAACCGTTAAAACATCGTGTTCTTTGTTTATAATCAATCCTAGCCATCATCTAGGCAATAAGCAACAATCCTAACTATGTCATTACGCTCAAAATCAAGATCTAATCAATCAAAATCAAACTAGAAGGTTAAAATGAACCATTACCAAATCTGACGGATATTTGCGGTTAAAACAACGATCAGAACTTGTAGAGATGATCCCTGGTGCGATCCTTGCGTTCAGAGGGCTTGAAGATGAAGATTGGATGGTAGTTTGGTCGAGTTTTGCGTCTGTGAAGCGAGTTTGTGCGAGAGATGAATAAACTTTTAAATTCTGCATGAAATCTGATGAAGTAGATCAGATTGCTGCACCGCCACACCCATCACGTACCGCGATGGGAAGCCAAAAAAGGCTTCGCGTACCGCGAAGATTTTCGGGAATCTCAGATATTTTTCATGCATCGCGTACCGCGAAGGAAGCTCAACTCCTCCATCGCGTACCGCGACGAGCCCATTTGATTAATACTTAGAACTTTTTCTTCGTTTTTCGATTCCGGGCAATCCAGGACTTCGTTTTGCACACGGTTTTCGCCCACGTTCATCATTTCTCACATACTATCGATCTGTAATAATTTCAATCATTAAATCAACGCAAATTTCTAGAACGATCAAATGCACTCACATCATTGATGACGTAATTCTCGTATGCAACTGTCACAAATAGCAACATATATATATGTATATTAATTTTTAAAAAAGATTACATATCGGTTCGGTTTTTCCCGGTTATTCATTCCGTTCGGTTTTTTATGTTCGGTTTTTTCGGTTAATTCGGTTCCGGTTCGGGTTTTTGCTCACCCCTAAATTATTGTAGAGTGATAAGGGGGTGATGGTGTTGGTTGATTATGTAGCGCCTACGTGGAGTGATGGGTCTGTTTGGTATGAAAGAATGGAATGGACGGGGGAATGGAATAGACGAGGGAATGGAATGGACTTGGAAAGAAATGGATCATTACCATTCCATTGTCATGTTTGGTTACATCTGGTAATGAAATGATTTATTACTTGTTGTTTGGTGGACATGAGAAAATGAAGAAATGTAATACAAATTATGAGTCGAGTCGTGGTTTTAATCATTGTTCGAATCATGGGTTGGGTTGGGTCGTGGGTCGGATCATGGGTTGAGCCATGGTTCGGATCATCGGTCGGTTATTATTTAGCCCATGGTTCGATCATGATGCATTTCATGGACCGGGTCATAGTTTGGTTTGTGGATCGGGTCGTGGTTTGGGTCATGGGTCGGGTCATGGTTTGGTTCATGGGTTGAGCCATTGTTTGAGTCAAGGGATCATGTAATTGTTTGAGCCATGGATCGGGTCATGGTTCACGTCATGGTACGGGTCATGGGTCGAGTCATAGTTCACGTTATGGTTCGCGTCATGGTTTAGGTCATGGTTCGGGTCATGAGTCAGGTCAAGGGTCGGGTCATGGTTTTGGTCATGGGTCGGGTCATGTTTTGGACATGGGTCGGGTGATTGGTTGGATCATTCCTTCAAGAGAAGGAATGAAAAAAAAAACACCCCTACTTTAAGGAATGAAAATCATCAAAAGTGAAAGAATCACATTCCTTGTAGAATGATGCATTCCATTCCTATGTGGTAACCAAACACGCTTCTTTTCATTCCAACGTAATGACTCATTTCATTCAACCATTCATTCATGCATATCAAACACTACCATAGCCTAACCGGTTAACCGTTTACCATTACACCTATATCAAAAGTTCAAAACTAATTTTTAACAGTTTAACAATCTGTAGACCTCAAAATTTTGGACCATAAATCGCTTTTCAACCCAAAAAAATAAATAAATAAATAAATCAAAACTTACAAAGAACATCAAGAAGCTCAATAAAAAAGAGATCAAATCTAGACTTATTTCAGTTTGAGATCTCTTCAAATCTGTTGTTGGCACATTTGCAGAGAAACAATGTCATCACCCTTTTCATCAACCAGCAGTAATTTCATCATTCAAGCAGTCTTCTCACTCTTCCTCACTCTCATCTTCTCCTTCATCAAGATCCCATCTTTCTTCCTCCATGGCCTCCACACCTACATCCATCCTGATGACGTCACACCTGCAAACCCAAGTTCATCAGGCATCAAAGCTGCAATTCGAAGGCCCGGTGACACCACTTCCGGATTGAAGCCCAGAAAGAAATCCAACGATAAATTCGAGTTTGATGAGAGCAAAGCTCAGATTTTCAGGCTCAAACTCAATCACAATCACCTCCAATCGAGACTCTATTTCGATCAGTTTCGTGGGGTGTTCAATTTCACCATCGTTGCCTGTTCTTCCCTAATTCTTCATAACTTCTTGCCGGCATCGAAAGATTCGACTGGAGTTATTCCCAACGGTACATTGATTCCAATCTTGTTAGGTTCTTTAGGGATTTGCAGAGTGTTAATCATAATCACTAGGGTTTCTTTCGAGCGATCTGCCTCCAAGAGGTCTGACAAGCAATTGAGTGTTCTAATTGGATGTTTGGCTACTCTAATTGCGTTTTTGATCGTTCTTGAAGTAATCCCCAATTGGGTTTTCGATTTTGAGTTCCAATCTTTAGATGGGTATGCGAAATTCTGCACTGCGATCTTCATGGGTTTTGTTGCTGGACTGTTTTACGTTCCTGCAACTAGATTCGCTCGTGCATATTGGCTGGGAACTGATCAGATTCGATGCAATTTATCGATGATATACTGCGGTTGGTTTGGTAGAATCTTGCTTTACTTTAGCTACTTATTGACCGTGTTCACTTCATTGCTTTGGATCAATCCGTTCGCTGATCTGATTGTTAACAAAAACATCAAAACCAAGAACATTAGATACATGAATTGTTTAGCTGGCAATGTGGGTATGTCAAGATCAGATTTTGAGTTCTTTAGATCATGCTGTTTGCTAGCCACAGGAGCTTTGAATATGTTAAGTTTGCGTGTGAATTTGCAAATGTTTTTGAACGAGGCGGTGTTATCTTGGTACCAAAGATTGCATGCGAGCAAGATTCCTGATTTGGATTATAGTCGAGCTAAAGTGTTCTTGCATAATCATTATCTATGTCTTGCTGGGATACAATTCTTTTCGCCGCCTGCATTGGTACTCTTCTTTCTTGGGTTATCGAGAATTAATGATAATGTTCTTGATCATTTTCCAGCTTTATGTAACTTGATCCCATGCTCTGCTTTGATGAAAGAAATGTGTTTGTTTATGGGATGGTGGGTTGTTTTGATTTTGGGGGTTTTAGTTTCAGCGAGTCTTGCACTCTATAGACAGGGGATTTTGTATGTTTCATGATGATTGTAGAGTTTTGTGTTGGTGACAAATTTCTGATAGCTTTTTTGGTGGAATTTTACAAGTTTTGTGATTCTTACAATGATATGCAACTTTTTTTATTTATATCATATTTTGTTTTGATTATCTGATTATTTACATGAGAAATGATTATTTATAGATGAAGTTATTGGTTTGGTTTCATCAAATTCGCTATGATTGTAAATCGCTAAGGTAAAACTTCCCAAACATTAGCATGCCCACAAGGCACGAGGCATGTTAGGTGATCAGGAATCGCCTCAAGCTGTTGAGGCAACGCTCTATGCACCACATCTGTGTCTAATGTTTGAAGGAGGCTGATATGCAAAACGACCGAATGGGGTCTAGTGTCTGTAGGAGGATAGTATATAAAACGACCAAATGGATGAGATTATGAATGATTTACTTGATAAATAATGTTAATGCATGAAAGAAACGAGAGTTGCAGGTTTTAGTCGTACATAGAGCAACACTTCATGCCTTAGATTTCGAGATTAGCTGCTTTGAGTGCCATACGCTTTTTAAAACCATTGCCCCAAACACAAGTTACAAGTTAAAATATGCAAATTTAGAAAATTAATGAAACATTCATCTTCTAGGAAAAGCTAAGAAACATTCATCTATACATGGTAACTTCTAAGAGAAACTTCACAAAAACTCATTTTTGATCGCTTTCAAGAACTTAAGAACATGAAGCATGGTGGGACGACTTGCAGGATTTTCTGAAAGGCAAATAGCAGCAATCTGGACGGTTTTTAACATTTCCTGTTTCGAATCTGCATTCACAACCGTTGGATCTAGGACATCAACAATACGACCCTTGTTAATTTTCTGAAACACCCACCCTACTAGATTCCCGCCTTCTGTGTCTTTAAACTCAAGCCCAGTGGGCTCTTTTCCGGTCACCAACTCAAGAAGGATCACACCAAAGCTATACACGTCACCACGTGTTGTTGATCGCCAGCTTTGACCATACTCGGGTGGTATGTAACCGAATGTCCCTGCTAAATCCGTGCTCACATGGGTCTCACATGCACTTATCAACCGAGCCAGCCCAAAGTCAGCAACCTTCGGCTCAAAATCTTGATCAAGTAAAATGTTACTAGCCTTAATGTCCCTGTGAATGATATGTGGAATGAACCCATGATGCAGAAAGGCTAGCCCATGAGCTGCACCCACTGCAATCTTCAACCGCTTGGTCCAACCCAAAATTCCCAAACCTGTGGTTCTTAACCAAAGATCCAAACTACCATTAACCATATACTCATAAACGAGTAGTTTTTCGTCACCAAATGAACAGTAACCAAGTAACGAAACCAGATTCCGATGTTTGACTTTCCCAAGTGTTTCCATTTCTGCCAAGAACTCACGTTGACCTTGGGTTTTTGATTTGTTCAGTTTCTTGACTGCCACGGTTTTCCCATCTGATAACTGGGCTTTGTAAACGGTTCCAAATCCGCCATCTCCAACAATGTTGGATCTACTGAAGTTATTGGTGGCTTCTAAAATGTCAACTAAGGTCAACTTCAAAAGGGGTTGTTCAAACATGGCTATGTTGATGCTTAACGGCTCTTTTGACCGGCTGCTACTTGGTAAATACAGATTTTGATCAAACGGGCTGCTGCTTTCATTGTTATCTTCACGATCTATTGTTTTCTTGATCTGGATTCTTGCTAAAATGAAGATTGTGAATAATAGAGCTCCAATCACGATTGAAATCAAAGCCCAGATGTTTATAAAATTGGATCTTTTTTTGAATCTTTGAATCGGGCATTGCATTCCAAGCATCCCGCCACACAAATCTTTGTTCCCAGATAACAGAATTCTTGAAACATTGCTGCAGATTCCATTCCTGGGAACAGGGCCTTCTAATTCATTTTCCTCCAAATTCATTAAATTTAAACTCAAAATGCTGCATAATTTGTCCGGTATTCGTCCTGACAGCTTGTTATCTGAGACATCCAAGTATTCTAGCTCTATCAAATTCCCAAGTGCTGAAGGAATTCCACCGGTGAATCCATTCCCGTGGATATCCAAACAAGTCAAGAATGACATATTCCCTAATGATGCAGGCAATTCGCCAACAAATGAGTTAAGACTCAAATTCAGCATCTCAATCCGCCATGCAACATAATCAGGAAACAACCCGTTTATCCGACTATAAATCTTTTTTTCTTGATTCAACATTTTCTCTAGGTTGAAAGGAAGTTCACCATCAAGCTGATTATGGCTTAAATCCAAATGGGTCAACCCGCTTAAGCTCCCAAATGTGGCAGGAATCGAGCCTGAAAGCTTATTTCGGGTCAAGTTAAGCTTCACTAAACAGCTGAGTTGACCGAGTTTGTCCGGCATGACACCAGTGAGGTTATTATTCCCCAAATACAGCCCTTGCAGCTTCAATAAACCACCTACTTCCATCGGTATCTTACCAGAAAACATGTTGCTGGACAAATCTAAGGTGGTTAGGTTGGTTAACTTGGCTAGAGATTTTGGGATTTCCCCAGAAAGACTGTTACCGTTGAGCAAAAGATCCACAATAACGAAACAGTCCCCGAGTTCGTCAGGAATTAAACCTGTTAACCGATTGTTTGATAAATCATACAGCCCGTGGTGCTGAATGAAACTCGAATCAGGAATGCTTACTTGCCGGAAGTACTTTGGGTTTCTTGATGACGGGATTGACCCTGACAGATTGTTGTTTGAAAGAACCAAGCATTGCAATTCAGGCAAACCGGAAATCACCTCTGGGATTGACCCGTTAAACCGGTTGTTACCAAGGTCTAATGTGGTAAGAGATATGCAATTCCCGAGTTGAACAGGAATAGAACCACTCAACTGATTGGAATTCAATTTGAAAACGGAAAGTGACGTCAGTTTTCCGATCTCCTTTGGGATTTCTCCTGTTAACCGATTGTTATCAAGAATCAGCCTTTCCAGCATGACAGCATTCCCAATCTCTGAAATTAGATTACCTTCTAACATATTATTTGCAGCAGAGAATTCCAACAGGTTTACCGAGTTCCATAAACTCGCCGGAATGTGACCCGAAAAGTTATTCGAATCAAGATCAAGAACCATCAATGGAAGACCCGTTGGTATGGACCCGACAATCTGGTTATCCGACAATATCAACTGAGAAAGATTACCGCACGTGACAAAAGTGTCGTAAACCGAACCGGAAAGCAGGTTACTCTCTAGGTCAATCTCGGTCAACGAGGCAGCATTGCATAATTCTTTAGGAATCGAACCTGTTAACAAGTTGTTGCTCAAACCAACAAGAGCAAGCAGGGAGCAGTTACCAAGCTCTGGTGGGATCCGACCCGTGAACCGGTTACCCGAAAGCAAAAGGGAGTTTATTTGATACCATTTTCCGACCCACCGTGGTAACGGGCCGGAAAGCTGGTTGTTTTCAGCGGAAAACGACAGCATGGAGAGATCCGACAGTTCCTCCGGCAACGGACCAGATAACGAATTAAACGAAAGAACTAATGTTTTCAAATTCCGACAGTTGCCTAGCTCGTGAGGTATAGAACCATTGAGCTCGGAGTATACGAGGTTTAAGATTGTTAGATTCTCTAATTTTCCGATAAATTTTGGTATTGAACACTTCAACGGGTTGTAAGACAGATCAAGCTTTGACAACGACTTTAGATTCGACATTGTTTCCGGCAACGGGCCGTTTATCGAGCACGAAGGGGAGAAGAAATTCTGTAAATTTGAAAGATTTCCTATCTCCGGCGGAAGTACGCCGGAGAAGCCATTGATTCCGATGAAAAGATCGGTGAGGTTTGACAGAACTCCGATTTCCGGTGGAATGTGGCCGGAGAGGGTATTATTAGCTACATCCAAAAACATCAGGTTGTGAAGATTAGTGAATAGAGTAGGAGACAGAGAACCTGAAAGGAAATTATTACCGAGCCCAAGTGACCGGAGTTTTCTGAGGTTTCCGATCTCCGGCGGGATTATTCCAGTGAGTGAATTCGAAGAGAGATCAAGAGACTCAAGGTTTAGCAAACTCCCAATTTGTTTAGGGATCTCGCCGGAGAAGAAATTAGGTCCAAGTTCAAGCGTTTGCAACTGTATCAGTCCCCCAATTTCCGCCGGTATGGTGCCAGAAAACTGATTTTGCCCCAAATTCAACACACGTAACCGCCGGAGCTGCGAAATTTTACCCAAAATCTCGCCGAAAAACTGATTTGAAGAAAGATCAAGGACAACGAGGTCGGAAAGAGAGAACAGAGAGTCCGAAATAGAACCTTGGAGGGAATACTGTGACAGAACGAGCATGGTGACTCGATTGTGTTGGCAAGAAACACCTTCCCATTGACAATGTGGAGTATTTGAGTTCCATGAATGTAGAGCTTGGTGGTTTGAAAGTGATGATTTGAACGAAATCAAGCTTTCTCTATCTGGGTTCTGTTCAACAATGGCGGATTCGGCATTGAAGAAGAAGAAAAAGAAGAAGATTGCGAGTATTGAGGATGGGATACACCGATCCTTGATCATCACCATAGCCATTGAGTTTTAATTTTGTTTGAATTTGAAGAAGATTAAATCATTTTTGTGTGATTTGGTGGAGATGGTGGGATTCATTGAAGGAGAAGGGGTTTATGCAGACAAGTACACACAGGACACAGAGATTCGATTTCTTTTTTTGATCGTGTTGTAGAGTTCTTTGGTAGAAAATAAGAAAACGACTATTTTCCATGCGAAGACAGGTTTTTTTTTTTTTTTTTCCCTTAATTGGAATAGGGTGTTTAAAAAAACCTTAAATTCAGAAAAAAAAAATCGAAATCTGAATCGTATCTTAAACCGAAAAATTGATTTGAATTTTTTATTCAAGTTGTTTTGGGTCGGATTTTGAATCCGAAAAGGGGTTATTAGGGTATTTGGGTTGGATTCTGATTTATGGCTTACTGTAATTTGGGTTGTTTGGATTTATGGTTTTTTTAGCTAGGTACATGTGTTACAATATTTAAAATTTAATACTATATGAGTGATTTATGATACCTAAAAAAAGACTTAAATACTAGCGAATCATATGAAGGGTTTCGGTATTTTACTCTTATCTACCTATCCTAATAAATAAATGTTTTTAGTGCCACATGGCATTATTCTAGAGCATTTCTACATTCATTTCTCGCTTCTCTCTCCTATTAAATACATCTAATATTAAATAATAATACTAAATATATTTTTTATGCATTTTTAAAACAAAAAAGATTTTTTAATACGTGAAAATATATTAATATTAAAAACACACTTTTTTTAAAAAAAATATTATAAATTATGAAATTTTAAAAACAATTATTTGAACCCTAAGGAAAATCGAACTATAAAAGAACTTGTTTAAAGAAATAATAATATTATTATAATACTTAAAATGTTAAATAATACGAAATTGTAATCATGTTTTATATTAAAAATCATCTTATATTTTCTAAATTTACATTGATAATTATTTGTTATATATTTTTTTATTTAATCCGTGTAATACACGGGAACTAACCTAGTTAGTTAATACAAGAGAAAAAAAGATAAATTATTATTTAATATAGTTATTTATTAGAAGAGATACGAAAATAAAAATAAGCTAGAGAGAGTGACACGTCACACGTGTCTAATATCATTTTCATTTGTAAGTGTTCTAGGTTATTACCTTATGTATTAAACATAATTAATATAAAATATTAAATGGTTAGAACTGCTTAAGGGGTACGTAATAATAAATACTTGAAGTAGTTAAACAACAATTACAAAGTTTAACAACTAAATAATTTGTATCTAACTTTTTATTATAGTTCAAGAAGGTAAGATGTTATTTTTGTAATTAAAGGTTTTTAACGACTAACGAATACATAAAAATGGCTTTACATGAAATGAATAAATTTAATATATTATAAACCAATAGTTTCATGAAAATTTGTATGTTAGATTTCATATCAATTGTTAATGAAATAAGAAATAATTAATAGTTAAAAAATATATATAATTAATAAATATTTAAAAATTATAAAGTTGTATTTTAAAATTATAAAGTTGTTTATTAAAAAATCCTATACGTTATATATATATATAAATTACCAAAAGTAATCATTGCATAGGAATAGTAATAATATTGTTTAAAAAATTTTGTTATACATAAATAACAAAGAGTTCATAGAAAAACAGATCTTCCCTGCTAGATTTTTTTTTACCAGCAATACCTTGGATCCAGTATATCACCGAGTTCGAAGACTCGGAACCCGGATCACATGGCAACACCTGAACCCAGGGTAGCCCACCCCAGAAGGAAACTATTTTGGAAAATTCCCTGACCTTCCTCAGCCCTAATATGCCTTGAATGAGATTTGACCCCATGACCTTTCCTGCTAGATAGAGTGGCAAATTGGTGGTGCTGCATAGGAATACTAATAATATTTTTTTAAAAATTTTGTTATATATAAATAACAAAGTGTTCATAGAAAAACAGATCTTCCCTGCTAGATAAAGTGGCAAATTGGTGGTGCTATTGTTCTCATGCTACAACAAGGCCTGAGTTTGATTCTCGCCTGCGCCACCTATTTATTTATTTTTTGCTTCATGAATGTTTTTACTATAAGAAAAAAAGTATTTTAACACTTTTTAAATTAAATAATTAAACACTCAAGGGTTCAAATACGAAAAAAGGAGAGGATTTATTGATTTATCAGGTTCATCTGATTTGGGGATATAGTCTCACACCGGTTCGTTATAGATAGCATTCTAAGATCTCCTGGAATTAAAAAATATTAAATATAACCAGTTTTAATTTAATAGTTATATTGTTTTAAGACTTATGACAAGTTTTTTGTATATGTTTTTATATTAATAATGTTACCTCCATTGTGATCAGATACTCATATTAAAAGAGTGATATGACTCAATATTTTTTTTGTAAAATTTTAGTTAAGTAGATATTATGTTATTTTATGTTCAACACGGGATTATCGCAGCAGCGTGCGGGTAAACCCCTAGTTGACATGAATCTTCAACCATAAAGCATAAATAAACATTATATATGTAAAATAAACCAGAAAACTATTTAATAGTTTTCTAAACATCAAGTATCTTTAAAATAATATATAAACACATTTATGTTGCGGACTATGTCCTCCTTGCAAGAATATATAAACACATTTATATTTCCATTTCAGTGTAGTAAACAAAACGTTCATTCGTAATATAATAAAAAAAAAGTTTGTTTTTTAAAATCCATTGCTAAACATTTTTAATATTGTAAATTTATATCATCAGATAAATTAATTTATATTTCATTTTAATTACTTGTAATTAGTTTCTAAAACCCTAAAACCATTTTAACCTATTTTGTGTATATATGATTTTTTTTTAAATAAAACATTGTACTTGATGTAAAATAAGTACCATTGTGGCCTTGTAGGCGGGTCTCTTCAGAAGGGCTCTGGTCAACAAATTTCGTTTTTGGTTTAAATGTACATTGACTATAATGGACCTAGTTGTGGACCAAAAAGCAATCGCGCCGTATTGATTATTGAAGGTCATTTAAGTCCATTCATAATGAGGGTGTTCGACCCAACAAAAAGTTTACTCTTTGCCAGAGCTAAATTGACTAAACCTAAACTGATATGCAAGTTTTAATGCATAAATAACAAATAATTTACTATTCCAACTCTGTAAATAACAATGGCTAAACTGGTAGAAGAAAATAGAAATTGTTGTTGCTATTTATGTGCGAGTATTATTGAATTAGCTACGTCAATACGGGACTAGCCCACTTGGTAGAGACATTGCCTCTTAAAAAGAAGGTCTTGGGTTCAAATTCAAACAAGATGTATTTTAGTGTAATTTAGAAGTAGGAGTATCACTGTTAAAAAAATTATTGAATTACCTCTACAAATGTGGCACTTTACCCATTTTATCTAGTGTGCTATTTTTTTCAATTTTTAATAAAAAATAACTAGAGTGTCATGTAACCGTTATAATTTTGTCATTTATAATCACCAAAATCAACGTCATACAATTAGAGGTGGGCAAACCGGTTTTTTTTAAACCGGTCCTGGTTCCGGTCAACAACCAGTTCGGTTTTTGGCCAGCTCCAACCGTTTTTTAGCCGGTTTCAGTTTGGGTTTGTTCGGGTAAAGGTGGAACCGGTTCCGTTTTCTCGGTTCCTGTTCAGGTTGTCAGTTATAGGTTTTTTGCCCACCTCTACATACAATATTACTTTTCAACTGCTAATATAATCTATATTTATACTATATAATAAAAGAATAACAATATGCCACGTGGCGTAATTCTAGCATATCCACATGTCATTTGTCATGTGGCATCTTTCTAGACTATCCACATGGCATATTTAAGAAACTCATGAATTAATTACATTTAATACAATTAATTCAAGCTTTCAAATTTAAAAGAAAAATAATATTCATTTTCTTTAAATATTAATGATAATATAATCATTTTAAACTTTTCATTTTCAACCAATAATTTCAAAAATTCAAAATTTTAAATCTCATTTGTATTGTTTAAATAAGTATACAAATATTTATAAAATTATCTGTTATTTGTGTATTTATCTTTTATAATTAATTGTTTTGTAATACTTATTTTTATACAATCATGTGTAACACACAGGTCAATAAGCTAGTTAATGATATATAGATGACTTGGAGGCAATTCAAATCTTCGTACACTCCACAGCAAATCGATTGACTAAAAGAAAGAGTGAAACACCGAATGAAGCAACCCATTTACTGCTTGCAATTACATCTACCAGTTACTTTTTTAACTTAAGCAGTTACATTGCATGTTATGTCCAGAATATTATATAAAAACATGATAAAACACCCTATGAGATCTTCAACAATAGTATACCTTACATTGAATATTTAAGGCTTTTGGTGTTTTGTGCATAATTTTAAAACTTTTAGATCTGATAGACAAATTTGAATCAAAATTTGATGAATGTCACTTTATTGAATACTCAGTCTTTAGGATGCCTAGAATGTTCAACAAGATAAAATTTATCATCAAGTACTTCGTTAATGTCACCATCAAAAAGTATGTTGTTTCTGATAAGAGTACTGGATTAGAGTGGTTGTTTGATTTGAACAATTTAGCATCATATTTATAGCAATAAATTTAGATTAAATTGGACATATATGTCACACCCCCGCCGTCGGCAGAAACACGGGAGATGCGACAAAACTGTATATCAAGAACTCATATATAGTCATTCTGCTTAAGTGTAAGGTCCATATCTAGCCTTAGATTAGTGCCTGAAATACATGCAAAAACAAGTGTCAACTAAAAAGTGGGTGAGTTTGTAAGTTTTATGTTTAATCAAACAGCTTAAGTAATAGTGTTTGCCACCCGGGCACGAGTAATAAGTTTAAATCAAAACTCAGTAGGATCATCAATCCCATGATGTGTTGGCCATTCCAGACACGAGTAAAAATGTTTCAATAGAATTCCAGTAAGATCATCAATCCTAAATTTTCAATAAAAATCCAGTAGGATCATCAATCCCATAATGTGTTGGCCATTTCAGACACAAGTAAAATGTTTCAATAAAATCCATTAGGATCACCAATCTCATAATGTTATGCTATCATATAATATGTTAAGCCATAAGTGTGAATGAATGCAATCTACATGAGTCCACAACCAAGCCTATGACTGATTGCCCTTGTTTTTGATCTCATGATCACCATGTGACATTCGTCAATTTTCAAATTTGACTTATTAACACCGTTAGTGTATTTAACGTTGACTATGACGGAATTTTCAAAAATGTAATAATTCAATAATTGTTCACGTTTAAAGTTTAGCAACGTTTAAAATGTATAGTCTTGCAATTAGTAATTCTCGTAATTACGTGGAACAATTCGAAACGAAAGATATTTGTGTTTAGCCGGATAAGACAGTCATGATACACGACACATCATTTAATAATCTTATTAGTTACTAAAATTTAATTATTTTAGTAAGTTTTATTATTTTACTAATTATCGTAAAATAATCGCGTATAAATAATATAAAAAATTTATACCCGGTACAAGATTTGAACACCGTTACACTCAGATTATACTAGTTATGCCATTAGAATTCCACCATATCTCTTGTTATGACAAGAGTATGGACACTTGTCTAGCATGCAAAAGCCTACCATTTGAAAAATCTCTATAAAATCTACTAAAATCTCAACACATCATTTCACAATCTTTTGAAATCTTTCATTCCTCTCTCTCCCTTTCTCCTTCTACGTCCACACCACCACCACCCTACCCATCCACCATTTTCAAACCTTCAAGCTTCTTTTATTTCATCTCTATCAAGTTCTTGGTATTTTTGGAAGATTTGTAGAAGTTGGATGCAAGAACATAGCTATTTTCTTCTAATCTCATTACACTAAGGTATAACCATCATCTTTTTTTGAGTTCTTAAATCATAAAAATGAAACTCATATTCAACCAACTTCAAAGAAATAGAAATCATAACATGGGTTTTTTTTAAAAGATCAAAGTGATTTAGAAGTGTGTGTGTATGATGATGGATGCATGCAAGCATATACATATACATATATATATGTATGTATATGCATGTATAATTATCTTAGAGTAAATGATGAGTGCTTGCATGTAAGAATTTACATATATAAATGGATGATCAAACTATTTATTTTAAATATATAAAAACAAACATTTCTGAAATTCTGGCAGAAAATTAACACAACTTCAACAAGTCATAAAATGGAAATGACAGATCCAAATGGAAGAAACTCAGATTCCACGACTAAGTTCATTGTGTTAGCTTTCCATGCACTACTTATTCAGCTTTTAACTCGACCAAATGATACCCCAAACAGCCTTCACAAGATTAGTGCGCGGATTTGTACCTCCTAACTTGTGCAGCTGTATTGACCTACTTAAGTTCCGAATCATGAAAACTTTTCTAAATAAAAGTTGTTCATTACATATTAAAATAGTAAACTGGAAAGTTTCATAATTTAACTCAAAGGTTTACTGTGTCAAAAATGAACCCGAACTCACTGGACTAAATCTGTCAAAACAGAAACTTTAAGGACCTATACTTGTGTGACTGTTTTGACCCATTTACAAGCAAAATCAAGAAAAGTTTTCTAAATGAAAGTTGTTCAAAACACCTTAAAATAGTAGACTGTGAAGTTTCATAATTTTATTCAAACGAATTCTATTTTTAAAAGTCATCCGAACAAGCCGGACAAAATCTGTCCAAAAACAGTTTTATAAACCTAGACATTTTTACATAAATATTAATCATTTTCACATATATAAATGTATATATATTTCATATACACACTTTAATGATTTGATATAATACATATATTTGTAAATATAGTTATATAAGTTGATATAATTTATGGGTTTTGAAGTTGTAAGCAAAATGGTAATTTTCCCAAAATACGTCGTTATAATGACGAAATTTTTATAAAATCCAACACTTAGTAATTTCAAGTATAAGTTAAGACATTATTTTTTTAATAAAATCTCGACAAATAGAACACAAGCACCATCACATAAACTATTGTAGGTTCACAAGCTCAAAAGAAAACTCATTATGTTATAGGAACCGAGTTGTAAGTCCTCGTATAAACGACAATCAAGAAGTCAATCATCAATCATACTATGTGAGTATTCGTAGCCCTTTTCATTTCAAAGTATTGGGTGTAACATGTATACGCTATTCAATTTCAAATTCTATTTCACAAAACTTGCGGATTCAAACTCTATGTCTATGTGTATGATACTATGTCATATGTGTAACTATTATTCTATGTGTGTGCTATTCGAAGTCAAATTCTACATGATCACTAACTCTATCATGAGCCAATGGTAACAATAATAGATCTATTGGGTGACGCCCATCCATCGTTTTGACCCTAATAAGGGCCTTTGGATGATTGAAACCAATTCAAGCTAATCGCGACTTTCTAGTCGAGTGTCAAGTCAACAAAGGTTTGATCATACATACGTTTATACATACATGCTTGTAATCTACCTTGACATATGAATCGCAAAAGTCTCAATTTTATTACATATAGTTTAAAGCTATGTCTACTCACCAACTTTTTAGTTGACTCTATTTTTTATACATGTTGCAGGAAATGCCGTTTGAATATTGTCAAGTTGATGCTACACGTAGGATGCTATGGACCTAGTGTAGAAAATAAAAACAATGTTTAATTTATTTTTTGTTATGTTGAAAACTACTTGGTTTGAGCATGTATTGAATTTGGTATGATTAAATTATGAAACTTAATTAGCGTCACGTGTTATGAACAGTCGCGTCGCGCCCCGACGTTATTCCGCCGTCGGTTGGGGTGTGACACACCATACTCATCTTGAGTTCAAAGTATACAATAGAGTTAGACATATTCATCCACCTTATAGGCATCATTGTGTGACTGTAGCTAGCAAGACCACCCGGTAGGTGAATGGGATGTCAACCAAGATAGTATTATCCAATATATCCCCTGGTTCATACCCATGAGTTAATGGTTGTGTCTAGGCATAAATAAGAAGGGACTTACAATAGAATAACAAACTCTCATGCAATCTATATCCGGCTAACCTATGTTCCAGCATTAACACATTTAGCATAGTAATGAAAACCTTTGAAATATCATAGTATAAAAGCAAAGTATTGTAGCATGTATTTCGCCCCATTTGCGGTGCACGCATATAATGTATATAAGTGTGGGCCCTTAAGGGGCAAAAGTAAAAGTGCATTAATTTTAACGTTATTTTAATTATTTTGAGAAATAACGTTAAAATCATTGGGATGATCAAATTCAAACGATAACTTTGAGCCGGGGACTCTTTCGGAGCAGCCTCTGTCACACCCCGAGCCGGCGGGCTGGATCGTGTGTCCCACCGGGAGGAAGGTTCTCGGGGCGCGATATCGTGAGTGATAATCGTGATGATCAGATTGTTTACATAGCATCAACATTGAGAATAGCTAAAGCACAATATAACATTAAACTAGGATTACAAAGTTAAATTACAACTGTTAGTGTTTGATAATTTAACTAAGTAAACCTATCAAAAGAATCAATGTTTACTATCTTGTAACTGTACAAGATATCAAAAATGATTCACAATGATTACAAAAGATGTGCTTCCCAAAAGCTACTAGGTCCTCTAACTGGCATCCTAGCATGCATTCCTTAGCCTTAGCTTATTCATGTACATCACCTGACAAAGCATGTAAGATAACAAAGTCAACACAATGGTTGGTGAGTTCATATAGTTTAGTAGTTAAAAATAGCTTTAGCAAACCTTTCCGGTACAACCTTAACCTCATTAACATCACCTGTAATATCTAATTCGGTATGCTTATATATAGGGCATACGAAAGGGTCGAGCCTACAACCCGCCCAGACGCCATCCCACCACATACTAAACCACATATGACATTGTTGTTAATGATAATTAAGCATTGTACCTACCATCCAATCCCGTTCCCATCATAGCTTTAGCATTATGTTTATAAGTTTTCAGCATTTACACAATAGCATCAGCAGTCTAGCTTTGAGTGTTACCGCTATGGACAACTGGACGCCCTAAGGAATGCAGCAACAATCCATATCGGAACTAGATGTGATGAACAACTTCGGGGTTTCGATAAAGGATTTCTAAGATGACACAAAGTCAACTAAAGAAAACCCGAATCGTCCAAGTCACCTATCACAACCATGAGTGGACGATGAGGAATCACTGTATGGCAAGCACTGAAAGGCCAACAGTCTGTTCCTCAAAGTCCTGACTATGAAGGTCAACCTATGGCAAACACTGAGAGACCGACGGTCTGTTCCTTCAAGTCCCGACTATGGAGAACACCCTATGGCAAGCACTGAGAGGCCAAAACAGTATGTTCTACCATAGCCAATAGCTTTAGCATTCAAGTTTATAGCATTCATATAGCATAGCGTTTACGTATCTTGTGCACAAGTACTAGTTTCACAACTGGTAAGGCAAGCACTGAGAGGCCAAACCGTTGTTTTAGCATGTCAAGCATATAAAGCATACAAAGTTTAAAGCATTCTAAGCATTTCAAGCATTTCGAGCATTCGAGCATAGCAAGCATATCCAGCATATAAGTCTTTCTGAGTTTGAGCATTCAAGCTTTCAAAGTTAGTTTGTAAAATCATTTCAACCTGTTAGTCTTTGCATTCTTTGCATATGACAAGCCTCCGGTGTTTTAGGTATATTAGTTTAAAAGTAAATAGCCTTAGCATATAGTATTAGCATTTAGCGTTAGCACTAGCATATAGCATTTAGCATTAAAATTAGCATCTAGCATTATCCCGTAGCATTAGCATTAGTGTCTAGCCTTATCCCGTAGCATTAGCATTAGTATCTAGCATTAACCCTTAGCATTAGCATTAACATCTAGCATTATCCCGTGGCATTAGCATTTGCATCTAGCATTATCCCGTGGCATTAGCATTTGCATCTAGCATTAACCCTTAGCATTAGCATTTAGCATTCATCCGTAGCGTTAGCATTAGCATTTAGCATTAGTATTAGCATCTCGCCTTAACCCGTAGCATTAGCATTAACATCTAGCATTAACCCTTAGCATTAGCATATAGCATTTATGAATAAGTATAAAAGCATCTATGCAACATTTAAACATTTGTTTAAAAGGTATAACATGCTTCTCAGTCCCGAAGTAAAATTCAAAATAGTTTGAAAAGGGACAATGAACTAACTTGTGTTGCTAAGTATAAGTTACCACAGATAATGCGCGCTCGTTGATTGTAGCTTATGTATCTTCAACACCTGAGTTGTTTTAAAAGATTCGAATACGATAAGTCGTTATAGCAGTCGCATACTAGGGTTTTGGTCTCGATGTGCAACTACGTGTCCTATGTTACTAATGTGTTTTCTAAAGTTTCATCAAATTAGTCTATGGTATTACCCATAAATAAGCCCTTGATCCCGTAAGTGACCATTTCAAGACTTTGATTAAATATTTATAAAGAAATTTGTTTTAAATAAACTTTAAGTTATAATCGTTTAATTACTTTTAGAAAGTTTATCATTTATTTCGTTTACTAAAACCATATTGTATTTTAAGGAAATCATAGCTTAGTTAATCTTCTTGGCTTCTTGTAGTTCTAGCTTTATGTTTAAAACCTTTGTGTTGTTGCATAGCTCTTTGTCACCCTCAATCCCGTGTGTTAGCTAAAAAGGTATATTTAGCATTTGTTTAACAAAATATTGATGCACTTATCCTTAGCATGAAAAGCTTTCAATTTCATCACCTGTTGTTTTTAACAAATAACCTAGGATTTGCTTCTTGTTAACAAACCCTAATTGTTCCCTTGTGCGCGCGCACACACACACACACTATGCATGCATGAAGTGTGTGTGCAATTGTTTAAGCCTTCCATACACACACATACTTAATTCATCCATACATCACATAGTATTCCCCACGTATGCCATGCCCTCAAGGTCCTTTAGTCGACTCGTGGTTCAATCTCCCAAATCCTTGGCCGAAGGGCCATGCTCGAATTAGCTCAGCCGAACAGGGATGCCTCGACCGAAGGAGTTGGTGGTCGAATGACTTGCCGAATCAGAGTGGCGAATAGGCATGGCCGAAAGGCATTGAGCGAATGGGAGGCTGCCGAATAAGGTTGGATCGAATGGGGGTTTCAGCGAATGAGGTCGAATGTGGCTACTTAGCCTTTCGGCCGAAGGAGCAGCTGGCCATTCGCCGGTTTGCTGCTGGGCCATTCGGCCATGTCGAGATCCAAAGGTAGGCAGCCATGTATCCAACACATCGACTAGCAAATGAAGAGGGGTTTGCTCCTATGTCATCTTCAAGTGTTAGTGAGAGTTTTCCCTAGTGTTTTGAGTGAGTTTGGCCGGTTATAGAGAGGGTTCGAGATAGGGGTTTAGAAACCCTAAAATCGCCGCAAAAATCATGATTTTTACCTCGAATCGAACGGTTTAAAGCTTTAGATCCTTGTACTTTCGTGACCTACGTGATGTGGTGGTCGTTTAGAGACCAAAAACACTGAAATCGGTTGAGAAACGAGAGAGATCGGGTGTGGGATCCAGAGAGAGAAAGCTAGAGATAAAGAGAGAGACGATGGTGATGATGAAATCTGGTTGGTGGGTGTTGGTTTGGCATTGAATGCCATAATAAATGATTCAAAAATACTCAGATTCATTCGGATCCGTTCGGTTTCGCCTAAAAACGTCGTTTCTGTTTCGTTTTCGCGACGGACGTCTCGGTTTTAAAGAAAACATTTAATAAATTAATTTAGATGGTTATTCCTAGTAAATTAACTAATTATCTTTTGTTTATTTAAATTATCTGAAAACGTTTAAATTTATGGTTTAAATCGAATCGTATCGTCATCGCGCGTATTTGTTCGAATCGTCACCCGTACAAATACGACGATAACTACACTTTTCAATATGGTTTTCTAATTATCAAACTTCGTTCAGAACATTAAACTTTCAGATATATTCGTACAGATCGTCACCTATACGAATAATCCGTCCATATAGCGTTCCTGTAACGACTTCCGTTATTGCTTTGTTTTGTTCAACCTCGCATACGTTTATACAAACTAGCATATCAACAAGCATTCGTGTGTAAGTTCAACGTTGTCTGATGTGTTTCTGACTGTTAAATCGTGAGATTTAATCAGATTTCATAAATGATAGCATAATAGTTTAGTGTCAAGCATCACAATGTTAATAGCATGTAAGTAGTTCACGTAGTTTATACCTGAGTTACTGTACAAGTTACTGTTCAGATAACTGTTCCGGCGACGTTTCCGGCACTGATGTTACAGCCTCTCTATTCCAATTGTGATAGGGGTAATGTTTGTATCTATCCTTCCCCCAGACACTACTAAAAAGTGGGAATATACCGGGTAATGTTGTTATTTCCCCCAAAATATGTAAAAAGTAAAAGAGGCTACGAATACTCACAGTGTGTATAGCAATGGAACCCATGTCTATGAATTGTGCTTACCGAAATCAGAGTAACCATAGTCAGCACATCAATGCTACTCAGCTATGTATGTTTAAATCAAATGAAACATAAGTTCCTGTTTGTAAATCAAATGTATATCAATAATCGATACCCACAATCTTGTTTCATTTGCCTACTTGACACAACTGTCGCATGCTTTCTAACGCGTCCTCACAGATTTTAAATTTGATTAACCGAAGACTTTTGTTTACATGTTACTTGCGGTTAACATTGTCTTTCCTTTAATACCTAATTATTTATTTGATCGGATATGTTTATAATTGATATGCTGAAATGTGCATATATAATATTAATTATCAAACTTGATAATTATTTTTATCATGTATGACTTTGTTGAATAATTAGTTCATGTTTATAATAATATATTAACAATATCCTAACTTATATATGTATGATCCGTTGTATCGATATCCATTATATTCAAAACTTATTTATTACGTACAAACTGTTATTAATATATAAGTATTTGTCTAATTTATTTGTAATTATTGTAATTTGATGATTTATCTATAATCCTTTATAATAGATATAGGTGAGAGATTGGGGCAAAGTCTTAATTTTAAGAAAAGTACCACTTTTTAAGCATTAGTTACAACAATTTAGTCCAAGACTCCCTTCAATTTCATCTTATACGGTATCTTGAAGACTCATCTGGTTAACCTACTTTCACATCTCCCCATGGCCGGCCCAATGGGCTTGGAGACTAGGCCTTTGCCTGTTATAGGGCCCCTATTTTTAAAATACTTGTAATGTATTTGGGTTCAAAAAGGGGCTTCTTGTTCGGCTTGTGGGCATGTGAAAAATGCCACTTAAATCTCACGGCATCTAACAAAAAGGAAGGAAAGAGAGGCGGGGGTGCGGGAGTCTATGGTTTCAATTTTCATGGTGGAGATTGGAGAAGGCGAGAAGACAATGCTCTAAGGTCGAGAGACGAAAGGAATCAAGGATGCCCTACGTTTCCTATTTTCGTTTCCTCCATAGCCGTTGGCCGTTGCTTGAGAAGCGAGTACCCGTTTAATCAAATCGTCTGCCTTCACCCCCTCATCCTCTCGAATCCTATCCTCAGTTTGAACAGGTTTGGACTCTCCTCGATTACTCCCTACTGGCTACTGACAACTCAAAGTGACTGTTGATTGCCGACTGCCTTTAGCCGGAGCCGGACTGCCGGAGGGCGGAGTACCGAGTTCGGAATTGGTTTCCTCTTTTGATTATCGTATCTAAGTCTCTTTCAGGTAAGTAATTTTGCCCCTTCTGGTTCAGTAGTTGATTGGTTATTTTGAACTTGTTTGATCCTTTAAACATAGTGGATTGCTTAATTTTAAAAAGCTTGATTGCATTTGCTGTTACTTTTATTTTGTTGTTGCTTATTAGTTTGATTTGCTATTAGTTTAATTTGATCAGGTTTGCATAATTGCATTTTAATTAGTTTAATTTTATTATTTGTTAATTTGAACAGCTTAGTGCACTTGATGTTAGTTTGATTAGCTTAATTTGAATAAATTTGCATTTTGAATAGTTTAATTTGATTATATGAACAGCTTAGTTTGAAAAAATAATTTATTGTTAGCTTATTTTGTTGCTGCTTATTTGTTTGATTTTAACTAAGCCGTCTATAGGCTTTTAGTTTATCGTTGTCGGTCTAATGCCTGGATAAAGGATGAAGGTTTTAACACGCATTATTAGGTGTGAAAGAAGGGCCCAGATTTCATTTCCGCCTAGGGCCACTGAAATGCTTGAGACGACCCTGCAATGATCTCCCTCAAGCTTATTTGGCATATTCGTCTTCTACACACCAGATTAAGAATTCGTGAATGGGTAAATACCTTCTCTTTCCATTTGATTCCTTAGTCGGAAGTTTTCTCAACCAAATCGATTTCTCAACCCTTGTAACCATCAGAAGATAGAAGACCAAAGAGGCAACCTGTGTATTCTTGGATCCATTGTTTCTGAAACCTTCATTCACGAAAGAAGACCAAGTGGCTCCAAATTCAAAATTCAAAAATTTTGATTTCACCTGGTTATTCAATTTACCCTCCACCGCTCCTACCTCTTCACTTTGCATTTGCCTCTATCTGCCTCAGAAATGGTTGGTCTTCGGGCACCTCTATTTGTTCAGTTTTAACAATAAAGTTGTCTCAAACATCGATTTCAAGAAGATGAGAACCATCATCGGAAGAAACTCTTGAAGAATCAACAAGCCGAAAGCAAAATTAGGTTTGTGTTTCAATTGTATTTGTATCATTCGTATGATCAGAACGTTTTCCTTGATTTTGGTGAGACGCTAACTGCTAAATCATTTTTTTAGCGTCTTGCCTATACCGGTTTTCATATCTGTTGCTTGTAGTTGTTTGGTATTACCAGGTAAGAGATCATGGTTTTCGTATACATTGAATTTGATTGTGTTTTGTTCGTTTCTTTTTGTTTTTCTATTTTTTTTATTGTTTTTGTGATTCTCATATCTAATTGTAACATATTGTTGGTGAAGCATGCCTAATAGGTTTAAACTTGCACTTTGTTTCTGTAGAAAATAAAAATAGTAGCCTAAAAGTAGCTGCATAAATGGGTTACAGGTGATTGCATTATAGGTAAAGGGGTTTGTCACTAAGATGGAAGAATACATGGGTGCCTTTGATTGTATTATTACCAAGGTAAATGGGTTCCTTCTATTTGCTTTCAATGAAACTGTCTGCCGCATGAAGCCTTGTTGGGTGGAGACAATTAAGTACATCAACTGTACTTAAGCAATCGTCAATCTCTATACAAACCAGATGATTTATGCCGGTATTGAAGTTATAATTGACTTTTTTGACTCTTAAAAGTCAAATATCTTATTTATAATGCAAAGTTGCTTCATTACAGTTTGGTCCTGGTTACCATTTCAGAAGCTATGATCTGCGGACTCCCTATAATTCTAAACGGTTACATTGCTGGGCATGTAATTTTAATTAAAACTGATTTTTTTCTTATGTTATATATATTTTTTAGTTATTCACAGTTGTTTATTTGGGGCAAATCATGATCGTAAAACATGCTTATTTATATTTCTTGATTGAAAATGTGTTAGTTAGGATCTTTTTTGTTTTTTTGGGATTGATTGATGATACGTGGATAGGTTGAAGAAGAAGCTTTTTGGACAAGTTGTAGAGAAAGCATCAAATTAAGCAGATGAGATTTCCTTAAACATATGATAAAATTTGTTGCTTGTGTTGATTGTGGCATTCATAATGTATTGGAATGGAGCATGGGTATACCCAGTTTTCATCAGCAAGATAAAAGGTAATACTTGATAAAATTGATAGCGTGTATTTGTTCAATATAGACTTCAAGCACACGAAAATGATATTCACTTCTGTGTATGTATATGTGTATTTATGTATTTATATGTATGCATTTCTCTATGTATGTTCTGTTAGAACAACCAACGAGATTTTAACTAATTTCTGGCCAGTTTTTTTGTTTAATTTTATTTTTTGGTTCCTATATATGCAACCCAAGGTGTTTAGCGGGGAGCTCGGTTAAGTTGGTTGTTAAGTCCTAAAGATGGGTGTTTTTGTTCAATTTAGGAATATGATGATATGTTAGACGAGTTCATGACTGCAATCATGAAAAATTACGGATACAACGTCCTCATTCAGGAACTTTATCGTGTTTCTTGATAATTTGGGTCTAATTTCTTGGATTATGGGTTGAAATCAAGTGGTCTACATATTATGGGTTCTAATAGTACCAAATAAAAGAAATATGTGCATATAAAAGGAATCTGTACGTGATTCATCTTTCTCAAGATTTTGATGCTTCATGTTTTTTTGATAGGTCTTGGTTCCACTTTATTTGCATCGTTTGAGTCTATTCCATTTAAAACATTACCCTCATCCAATTTATCTTTTACTAAAAGTTTAGCTTAAACATTATTGCAACATTTAGCATAACTGATTTCTTGACAATTTGAAGACCTGAAAAGCTAATAGTTAGCAAAATCAGATTTCACATCATTAAGAAAAAGATACGTTAAGAGAACAAAATAATATTTCTTCTGTATCACAAATTATTCGTTCTCAAGTTTTGAAAGTACATATGTGTGTTGAAAGTACAAATATGGTGATGTAATCGGAGTTGAATTATTTGGTGCAGGCACTGTCGCTTCTGACGACGGTGAGTATGTGGTTGGCGACGACCAAGAAAATGATGTTCATGGCAGCGCGGACCATTCGCGGTGTGTTTTTCCTAGATCCACTTTTACCTTTGCAACATTGATTTTGGTGTGTGAAAAAGATAAATTAAATTGTTTGCAACATTGATCTAGCTCTATAAATTGTTTGCAACATTGAACTAGCTCGAGTTGGAATTTGGATCCGTTGTATACAATGAGGGCATTGAATGATTTAATGGTGTCTACGTCATGAGTTTTTTTCTAAATAGGTGTTGATGCAAAACTTATTTACCAAATTAGTGTTCTTGAAAAAAATATTTACCAAAATAGTGTTATTAGAAAACATTTGTTTATCTCACTCCTAATCTTATTGGCTTAAATCTAAATCATGAATGTCTAAATTAATAAAAGAAATTTATATTACTTATCTAATAATCAATAGGTCTGTTTTTTTCTTCTTGTTTTTTTTTGCATTGAATGAAAATACCCAGCCCCTTTAGATTGTTTAAATTAATTAGTAAATTTCAATGCATTTAATTTTCATGCGTTAAGCAGATTAGTTATATATAATTATTATGAATAATATTCAATTATTCTTTATTATTATTATATTAAACTATTTTTTATCATCAAATATATTAAACAGTTTATGATATTTGACTATTTTGTTTGTTATTATTAAGTATGGTATTAAATAATTCTTTTTTATATTAAACATATAGATTTTTTTTTGTTATATTAAATTGTTTTTTATTATCATATATTTTAAAAAGTTCATCATATTTAACTATTTTGTTTTGTTATTATTAAGTAATAGAGTTAATTACACGGACCCAAATACACATTATCTTCCTTCTTAAATTAAATTAAAAAAAAAGATATTTATATATATACCTAAGGTGGTTGATTTTACTTTACTTTGTTTAAAGAATTCAGGATACTATTTAATATTTAATCTTCATTTAACGTTTTTTTAATTTCTTCTAATTTAATTTGTTTAATAAATAAAAGCCAATTAAATACGTTAGGCCATGAATTTTATACTACAATATTTTTTATACCTCCATAACTTTTTTATACTATAATATTTTTTTATGAAAATTGCACAATTTTACTCGTCTTATTTTTCTTTTTAATTCCGTTATAGTTTTAACTAGTTTTTTTTTATTTTTTTTTCGGATGTTCGAATTTTGGTTTTTAAAGTATTAATTTGTTATTTTTATACTTGTTACATTGGTGTAAACACACACACACACCCACCCACCCACGCACGCACGCACGCACGCACCACAGTGTGCGTGCGTGCGCGCGCAATTTTTATTTTAAAGTTTTTTAATATAAAAGGTAACAAGTATAATTAGTTTTAGTAATAAGAAGACATAGTTATAAATCACATAATTTTTATTTATAAATCCATGTAATACACGGGTCTATAACCTAGTATGAAATAAACATTTAAAATATTTAAATTTAAGCCAATGAGATTGGGAGTGAGAGAATTAAATTTTCCTAAAGCACTAATTTGGTAAATACTTTTCAAACAACACCAATTTGGTAAATAAGTTTTTCATTAACACCTATTTTGAAAAAAACTCCTACGTCATTTATCAAATTTGATCCTTCCCGGCTTCTCTTTCTCCATCGCACCCATAGAAACAACCCATTGTCCGTAACCACCACTACACTCCAACAAAAACAACCCAATCACTGTGTGGATGGATTTAAGTTTTCTAATGAACACATTTTGCAAAGGCTGAGAGGGTCATGCATTCTCAAGGTTTATGAATTCGTGATTTGTGTGATACTGTGATGTTTCAGTAACAATTCGCCTTTAATTTGTTTTTTATACATCTTAATGGAAAAATAGTTATTGAGTAGTTATCCAAAACCTCTGGCTTTTCAAGTATGATAACTAAAGCGATATAATTGAAATTGTTGAATAGTTTGAGTGCTTCGATCAAATGTTAAAGGATTGTTTGATTAGTTTGTTAATCAGTTTAGTCTCTGGTTAGAGTATAAAACCAGAGAATGAGTTTCGAGTTGGGGTAATCTTTGTACTCTCAATTTCTTTGTAATTCATTCATAGTTTTCAATTCAGTAGTTCATACTTCAAATACGATTGTTTTCTTCAATCAATTTGGTTGATTCTTCGAGTGTTGTTTGAGTATTAGATGCTAATTTTACAACAAGTGGTATCAGAGCCTTGTTGCTCGCGATTAATCGAAGACGGAAGAGAATTGATTTGAGAAGGTCCGGTGAAGATGGTGTCTACTAAATATAAATTGGAAAAATTTGATGACAAGAATGATTTTGGTCTCTGGAGAGTAAAAATGAGAGCTCTTCAGGTACATCAAGGTGTAAGTGATGCTCTGTTGGGAGAGGCAAATCTTTCCACAACTCTGGACAATAAAGAAAGGAAGGATACTCTTGAAAAGGCTCATAGTGCAATTATCTTGAGCCTGGGTGATAGGGTTCTTCGTAGGGCTGTAAACGGACCGAACCGAACAAGGCAGTGTTCGTGTTCGTTCGTTTAGGTTTTAGCGGACAAACGGACGGTTCGTGAACATTCAACCGAACAAGATTTGGTGTTCGTGTTCGTTTGTTAAGAAAAATATTTTGTTCGTGTTCGTTTGTGTCCGTTCGTTAAGTTCACAAACGAACACTAACGAACACAAACGAACACAGGTGCTTTAAAACATAAAAATTAACATTTTTAATTCCAAACATACATTGCAAATCTAGTACTTCAACATAAACATCTAAATTCCAATTAAAAAAACAAGATCTAGTGTCTCAAAAACATAATCATCACAAAATAACATCTTGGCTTTAAATTCTTCATATCATCAAAACACGAACCATAAATCCATTCATCTCCAATTCACCATTTAAATGCTATCATGAGACAATTAATAAAAAAAACAAGTCAAACAAAACAACTATATACAATAAATTAATTGTCATTAAAATTATCTAAACGTAAAATTACACTTGTACCAAACTTCAAATGAAGTAGTTCACTTTCTTCAAGGCAACTCAACATATACCACATCATCATTTTCCTACAGTAAGAAAAAAATACATTAACAAGAATAATAAATCAAAAATTATAGTTGAATCTATAACAAAATTACCTTGCTCTTCTTTTTGTGCACCCCATAGTAATGACGATACCAATAAGCTCCACATTTAACTTCAATTGACCTTTTTTCACATGTAATTTTGGGCAAAATGATAAATGTGTCTACGCATTGGTGTGGTTGTTCCATCTTTAAATTTCTTGACTTTCTCTCGACAATGAATGCATTCATGCATTTGAGTTCCATTATCCAAAGTCATCTCACGGAAATGTTCCCAAGTAACTGAAGTTTTCTTTCTTTTCTTTTCTGTGAATGGCTCCTGTTCTTCACAGTTTGCAGCTTGTGCTTGTTCTACACCAGCTGTTGTATCATTTGCAGCTTCATTGGCTTCTCCATCAATAATCACAACATTTGGGTTATTTTCCATTGTTGGAGTGTCTGCACTTGACTGAAATTTTGAAGATTCAAATGGTGAACGTATGTCTAAATATTGATCTTCATTTGATTGGAGTGGACCACTACAAGAATCATCAGACATCTACAATGAAAATATAACAAGAAAAACATGAATAGCATACATAACTCATTAACAATTGACCAGAAATATGTTTGTTCAAAAAGCATCATTTGTTAACATAATATATCCATGTTATAGTATATAACTAAATATTGATCTTCATAAATCTGTTAACAGAACTCATCTAGCAAGTTCCCACGATAAAATACCATTCACATAATATATCCATGTTATAGTAAGGTCCATCAGAACATGAAATTCTTGGAGTTTATTCGATCCCATTCAAAGTAAAAGGAAATATATTGATTGTTTTGATATGTTAAAAATCAAAATAGATGGCCTACTAACCCGATTACAGAACATGAAAGGTGCACTATGGGAACCAAAAAAACAAAATAGATGACCTACTAACCCGATTACAGAGGATATAGAGTCTGAACACGGAGGAGGAGGCGACGGAAGAGGGGAAGACAACCGGAGAAGGAAGCGGCGAAGACGGAAGCAAGTGCTAGTAGCCGGAGGCGGTGGCGGCGGAGGAGGCGGTGTCAAAGGAGTAGGCGACGGAGGAGGCAGTGTCGGAGGAGGCGGCAATGGAGGAAGCAACGTCGGATGAGATGATGTTGTGTTGAGATTATGCCCTAATTTGAAGTTTTGAACGATGCAGCTAGCCAGCTACCCTTTTGTTTTGAGGGGTGGGGGGGGGGGTGGGGTTGGGTTATCTAAGAGAATTAAATTTTAATAAATTAAATTTTAATAAACTAAAACTAAAATTATAAATTATAGAATTTATTCTATAACGAACGAACAAACGGACACAAACGAACGGACATAAACGGACGTAAACGGACATAAACGGACGTAAACGGACATAAACGAACGTAAACGAACATATTACCGAACGTTCACGAACACAATGAACGAACGCAGTCTTTGTTCGTGTTCATTCATTTAACTTATCGAACGAAATTTTTTGTTCGTGTTCGTTCATTTATTAAACGAACGAACACGAAGGAACTTCCCGCCGAACGGTTCACGAACTGTTCGCTGAACGTTCGGTTCGTTTACAGCCCTAGTTCTTCGAGAAGTGTCAAAGGAGACGTCAGCCGCAGGTTTATGGTCCAAACTGGAAACGTTGTACATGGAATCATTAGCAAATCGGATGTATTTGAAGAAGCGGTTGTATACTTTTCAAATGGGGCCTGGAGTTTCAATTGAAGATCATACGGATGAGTTCAATAAGTTCAATAAGCAATCTTGTTTTTAACATCTTTACCTACATCTTATGAGCACTTTGTTGATACACTTATGTATGGCAGAGAGACTCTCTCTTTAGAAGAAGTGTTGGCAGCCTTAAACTCTAAGGAATTGAAGAAGAGGTCTGAATCTAAGGATGAAGGTGGAGATGGGTTGATTGTTAGGGGAAGATCAAGTCAAAGAACAATTAAGCCAAGAAGTGTTTCTAGATCGAAGTCAAAGTATAAGAGACGATGTTATGTTTGTAATTCTGAAAAGCATTTCAAGAGGGATTGTCCGGAATGGAAGAAGAAAAAGGGAGAAGTGTCTGGTTCTAAGTTTCAAACAAACCAGACTGTAGAGGATGGTTCCAATGGGTATGAGAGTGCTGATGTGATGATGGTTGCTAATCAAAGTTCTAAATATGACTGGATTATGGATTCGGGTTGTTCGTATCATATGTCTCCCTATGAAGAATTTTTCTCAGAGTTGAATATCATAGAACTTGGAATTGTTCAACTTGGGGATGATAGGCCATGCTTGATTAAAGGTACAGGTTCAATTTCTTTAAAGTTAGAAAATGGGAATGAATTTGTTTTGAATCAAGTAAGGTACATTCCAGATTTGAAAAGGAATTTAATTAGTCTTGGAACTTTGGAAAGTTTGGGTTATATTGTAAGTCTAAAGGGAGGGAAGGCAAAGGTGATCAGTGGGTCCATGATTGTTTTGTCGGGATCAAGACAGGGTAATAACCTGTTTGTTTTAGAAGGAAAAGTGACTGATGGGTCTGTGTCTATGACTGAAAGTAGTCTGTGAAATTCAGCTGAATTATGGCACAATAGGATGGGTCACATCAGCAGTCAAGGTCTGGTCGAGTTAAAGAACCAACAGGCTATTGAAAAACTAGGGAATTGCAACATAGATCGATGTGAACATTCTATTCTTGGGAAGTCAAGGAGGGTTACTTTCAAGAAGGGTGTACATAGTATTAAGGGCATTTGGACTATGTACATGCTGATTTATGGGGGTCTGCAAGAGTGTCTTCTCTAGGTGGCGCAAATTATTTCTTGAGCATAATTGATGATTATTCAAGAAGAGTCTGGGTATATATGCTTAAGGGAAAGGATGAAACTTTTGAGAAGGTTAAAGAATGGAAAGTCTTGGTGGAAAACCAGGTGGATAGAAAGATTAAAAAGCTAAGATCCGATAATGGGTTAGAGTTCTATAGTAGGTTGTTTAATCAATTTTGCAAAGAACAAGGAATTTCTAGGCATCTAAGTGTTCCAGGAACTCCACAACAAAATGGGTTGGTAGAGAGGATGAACAGAACACTGTTAGACAAGGTGAGATGTTTGCTATCCAAGTCTGGGTTGCCAAAGCCTTTCTGGGCTGAGGCTGTGTCAACCTCAGCTTATCTAATCAATAGGTCTCCTTCTAGAGCTATTGATATGAAAACTCCAATGGAGATGTGGTCTGGAAAGTTAAGTGATTATAGTCACTTAAGGGTTTTTGGATCTTTAGCTTTTGCTCATGTAAATAAAGGAAAGCTAGAACCCAGGGCTGCTAAATGTATTTTCTTGGGATATCCGGAAGGAGTCAAAGCTTATAGGCTTTGGAGATTGGATGATGTTAGCCCAAAGATTATGATAAGTAGAGATGTGGTTTTTAAAGAAGAGGTGATGTATTTTGATACGCTTAAAGGAAAAGAAGAGGTTGTAAGTACAAAGGATCAGTTTGATGTGGAGGTTAGAGTTGTTAGATGATGGTATTAGTCAAAGTCGGTCAGCTGTTGGATCTACTAGCTATAGTCTGGCCAGAGATAGACCCAAAAGACAAATTTATGTTCCTTTAAGATATAGAAATGAAGCTAATATTTCAGCTTTTGTTTTTACTGCAGCAGAATATGAGAGCTTTTATGAACCTCTGACTTTTGAAGAAGTAGTGTCTTCTACTGATAAAGAAAAGTGGTTAAAGGCAATTGATGAAGAGATAGAATCTTTGCTTAAAAATCAGACCTGGGTTTTGGTAGAGCAGCCAAAAGATGAGAAACTGGTGGGTTGTAAATGGGTGTTCAAGATTAAATAAGGTATTGAAGGGGTTGAAGCTCCTAGGTTTAAAGCAAGGCTAGTTGCAAAGGGGTTTACTCAAAAAGCTGGTATTGATTATAATGAAATATTCTGTCCTGTAGTAAAGCATACTTCTATAAGAGTAATTTTGTCATTAGTGGATGCCGATGATTATGAGTTAGAGCAATTAGATGTGAAAACAACTTTTTTACATGGTACTCTTGATGAAACCATTTACATGAATCAAGTTATGAGTTAAAGGGGCAAGAAGGGAAGGTGTGTTTGTTGAAGAAATCTTTGGGGATGGAGATTACTAGAGATCGATTTCACAAGAAGTTGTTTCTTTCTCAGAGGTCATATATTGAGAAAGTTTTAAACAATTATTTAATGAGCCATTGTAAGTCGGTAAGTACTCCTCTTGCTCAACATTTTAAATTGTCAAGTCAGGATTGTCCTCAAACACAAGATCAGGAGATTAGTATGAAGGAGGTTCCATTTGCAAATGCAGTGGGGGAGCTTAATGTATCTAATGGTATGCACAAGACCTGATTTGGGATATGCTATTAGTATATTGAGTAGATATTTGGCTAATCCTGGAAAAATGCATTGGGAAGGAGCAAAGTGGGTAATGAGATACTTAAATGGTACTAAAGATATAGGATTGATTTATGGTGGAACAAAAGTTTCTGAGTTATCAGTGTTGGGATATGTTGACTCAGACTTTGCAAAGGATCCTGATAGGGGTAGATCAGTGATAGGTTATGCGTTCAAGGTTTGTGATGGATTGGTGAGCTGGAAATCATTACAAAAGATTGTGGCTTTATCAACTACGGAAGCCGAGTATGCGGTGTTAACTGAAGCGGTTAAAGAAGCTATTTGGCTAAAAGGTCTTGTTACTGATTTGAGGTTACATCTGAAAGATGTTGTAATCTTGTGTGATAATCAAGGAGCTATACATTTGTCTAAGAATCAAATGTTTCATGAGCGGACTAAGCATATTAATGTTAGATTACATTTCATTCGAGACATTGTTAATGCTAAAGAGGTTCTGATAGAAAGTGTGAGTTCTGCTGATAATGCAGCGGATGTTCTAACCAAGATCTTGTCTGGATATAGTTTCAAGAATTGTTTGAAGATTTTACAAGTTGGAAGTTTTGAACTTGCACTAGGTGGAGATTGTTGAATAGTTTGAGTGCTTCGATCAAATGTTAAAGGATTGTTTGTGTCATTTCTAAAAGTTTTTGAATAAATGGTTGCTGCTTGTAACTAAGTTTAGTTTTAAGGGACTAGTTGTGAAATTAGTTTGGTAATCAGTTGATTAGTTTGTTAATCAGTTTAGTCTCTGGTTGGAGTATAAAATCAGAGAATGAGTTTTGAGTTAGGGTAATCTTTGTACTCTCAATTCTTTGTAATTCATTCATAGTTTTCAATTTAGTAGTTCATACTTCAAATACGATTGTTTTCTTCAATCAATTTGGTTGATTCTTTGGGTGTTGTTTGAGTATTAGATGCTAATTTTACAACAGAAATAGTTATTAAGTTGAATTAAAATATTTAGAGGTAAAAGTAAGCGTATCACCACCTCTCACTTACAAATTTAAAATTACGTATCTTTTTGTTTTTAAAGTTGTAGTTTAGTAGATACCAATTATATATATGTATATATCCGATTAGAGCAGTTATATATTTGTATACGTACCAAAGTGCTTGTAGCCTAATTATAGCCCTTTGACTTCTCTATGAGAGGTCTTGGGTTCGAATCCGGGCTGAATCATACTTGCTGAAGCATATTTGTGGGGTTCTTCTTAAGGTGGGCTCGGGCAGTCGGGCGTACGCCTCAGAGCGTCAAATCCGAGGGGACGATTGAAATCCCGTCTTGAGTGTCGTCGTACCAAGCCGATTAAAAAAAGTTATTTGTATACGTCCAAAACCGATTAACAAAACCGGTTTATGGAAACGAAAGCAAAACCAATTTTTAGAGAAACCAGTTCGGTTTGATAACCGATAGTTCAAAACTTGTTTGGGTTTTTCATGGCAAAAACCAAACCGAAACTGGTTTTTCAAAAATCGATTTGAAAAACCTATCTGTTTTTATGAAAAAAAAAATATAAAAATTGGTTATTTTTATCCTAGAATCATTCAAAATCCGTAAAAAATTAATAAAAATTTGTATTTTGTGTATTCTTTTTAACTTTCTGTTTGTTGTAAGAAAATTGTGTTACCACATTCTTAAAATAAGAAATGAACATTCATTTTCATTCTTCTCATCTTTAATAAAAACCACAATTATTGACCAAGAAAAATGTCGACGGGTAATTTTCTCCCTAGGTGGAGCATAGCTTTGGTTTAGAATTTGGGCTTTCGCTTTTTGGTTTTATGGTGATTGAAAGGTTTTTGGGTAAGGTTAAATAGGGGACAAGGTTGGGTAAGGCTAAATGGGGATCAAGGATGGGGTAAGGCTAAATGGAGGTCAAGGTTGGGAAAGGTTAAATGGAGTTAAAAATTTTATTTTATTTTTTTTGGATAAAGGGCTTTTGCCTGAAAAAATGTATAACCAACAAAATAATTACATGGAGACCACGGGGCATACCCCCCCCCCCCCGCGCGCGCGCGAAAAGCACATATCTGACAAACCCGGATACCCGGATAGGCTAACAAAAATACAACAAGCCCATTGGGCCAGCTACAGCAAGACCTATACAAAAACACTTTGGGCCTAAAACAATACAAACCAACACAATAGGAAAGGCCCAAAGCTCTAAACCAGAAACTATATCCCCAACTACAAAACCAAAGGGCCGAAAGTCCAACCCACAAAAATAGCCAGCCCAAATCCAAATAGAGTAGAAAACTAAATAATTCCTAGCCCAAACAATGAACAAGAGATATCATCTGCCAGCAAACAAAGGGAGCTTCATTAGACAAAAGGATGCAGCCACTTAACGCCCTGAAGGTGCCGCTCAAACCCATGCTGGGGCCACACCCAGCCAGAAAAATGCATTCCCGAACCAGACAGGGGCCGCGAGGGGCTAGGTAGGAGCTACTTGGGGCAACGCAGAAGCCTCAGGTGGGTTAGAATGGGCGCAGCAGGACGGGCTCGAGACACAGCCAACCAAAGTATGGCCAAAACAAGCAAGGACATACAACATCATCCCAATCAAAAGCAGCAGCCAACCTAAGCCGACCACCCTTCCATGCCCCATAAGGAAAACAAACAACCAGGCCTTGTGGGGGACATGGCACTCAAGACAAGTGCCATCAAAAGACAAAAGCCAGAAACCTGCAGGCCCCATAAAGGCAAAATAAAGCCCCCCAATAGAATTCCGAGAACCTATCCAGCCCTTGCAAACCCTACAAACACCACACACATTGCCCCTCCACATCAAATAGCACCACCCCCTGTACATTCTAAAAAACAGCCAAACAGCCAGGGCATCCCACGGGCCAGGCGAGCAACCAACAGGGCAGGCAACAACACCCAAAACCAAAATCGCCTCCCTCCAAGCACTAGCCCAAAACCCAGTCTCAACCAACAAAAAACCACAACACCCACACATAACAGCAGAGAACCACTTAAAGAAAGGCAAAAAAAACAGCAGCTTTAAAAAACATAGAAAAAGCTGCAGCCCAAAAAACATCAAAAAACACAGAAACTTAGGATTGGCCTGCCATTAAAGCAGCCATCCCATTGTCCTCTGGCTCCACATCCTCAACCGCATGTCATATCTAAGCCCAGACTAGCTACCTGTTCTTTGAAGAAAACCCACTCCGCCACTGACCAAGCCACCATGTGTTTAGCCTTAACCGCCCTAGCATTAGACTTGAGAGCCTTCAGGATGGCTTGTTTTTTATTTTCAGAAAGGGGCTGGGTACTATTGATATCCAAAAGGTAGTCATCCATAAAAGACTCATTATCCACCACGAAATATTCCAGGTCAAAACCCATTTGAAGACACTGATCAGTAAAAAAATTCCACTCATCAGCACCCCAAGCATTGGCAATCATAGTAGGAACAGCTCTAGTGCTATTTATATAACCCAAAATGAGAGATTTCTTGTAATTAGATAAGTTACTAACTGCATGAGCAGCCCCTGTGGTAGAGGCTAAGATTGACTCCGGGAGGATGCAACCCAAATCCATGTCAACCTCTCTAGTCATAGGGCACTCCGGGACACAGATGCGACATCCACCCTGCCCATGCTCAGCACCAGCAGCCACACCTCCCTTATCCACACCTTCAGAACCGTTGTCCCCAACATCATCCACCTCCCAAACTGTGAACTTATTCCCAAGAGTGATTTTCTCAACTAGTACCCTTATGATTGCTCTGTTGCTTCATCCCCATTAACAGCCCTCGAAAAATCAATCCCAATCTGTTTGCCTTTATGCAGCCCTCCATATGCCCCTGTCCCACTTAGTACTACTCATATTCTCCCCATGTTTAGGCTACTCCTCCTTGTGTTTCCCCATCTCATCTACTAGCCCCCTTCTGCTCCTCCTTATGATAATTTGATTAAGAAATTTAGCATCTTGCATTGCAAAGTTCATAAAAACTTAGGAAGTTTTCTTTTTCACAACTTTGTTTTTATTTTATTTTTTTGGGTTAAGTCCCCCCAAACCCCCCTCTCACCGGGTTGAATTATGTGTACTTTATGTGTCAATTACATTTGTAGAAGTGAAATAGAAGATATGCTAAAAAGTTAATTATCCAAATATTTTTGTTTTTTTGGCATAATTTAAATCCACTACACACAAAGAGAAAACACATGTTTCCAGGTGACAGGAATTAAAAATGGATATCACATGGGATTTTTATGTAATCCAGAACAGAACACAATCTCAACATAAATTTATGTCCATGTTAGTTGAGTTCTAGCCCTTGTAAAGCTTCAAATACAGTAATTATAATGCTATAATATTTAGATTATATATTTGTTGGGTTGTAATTTATCTTAATCTAAAATCTTAGTTAAAATGTCAAATGGGTTTGAAAGATGATTCAAGACTGTTGTTCAAGCTTTTTATTTAATGAAAAACTTTATAGAAATGTAATCAACTTTCTAAAGTGTTTCAATTAAGTTACTCAAATTTTTTTTTATTTCAATTAAGTAAATCAACTTACATAAAGTATCTAATCTTTCAATTAAGTTACTCAAATTTTTTTTTATTTCAATTAAGTAAATCAACTTACATAAAGTATCTAATCTTATGTTTTTTACCTTTTTAGAAGGTTACCATGTTTACATGACATTAACATGTTGATGAAGGTAAAGTCTACTTCACATAATAAAAGACAAATAACATAAACAACCAGTGAAAATCAAAACATTACAACTATATTACATTATTATTTGTTCATATGGCCAAGATATTGAACAAGTGATTACATTATATGCATAAATTATTCTTCTTGTTTGTTTGAGATGGAGAATCCTTTCACTTTGTTAAACGACTTTAGTGACGATTTTCTGATGGACTTTTTTCAAAGAATGGATGTCCCAAGGCTAGTTGAGGCAAGAGGAAATAGTGAGCGAGTTGACGCAATACTCGATCATCATGATTTCATAACCAATTACAACCTTGAATCAAGAGGTTCAGTGTGGACTTTCACTAATTTCCACCGAGTGGAAGTGCCACATTACCATCGTGTTGTGGGTATTCGAGAAGGGGCAGGGGACCACCATAGGGTCACCTACTACCTTAGAGACTTTGGAATCAACTTGGACTACTCAAATGATAACATAGAGCTAGTGAATGGTTTCAGAAGCATATTAGTATTTTGGCAAGAAGGAGTCGGATATGTCATGCAACATTTGGAATATGACGATGCGAAGAGTTAACTACAACCACTGGAATTTTACGAGATGTTTTAAATGGAACACAAGTAGTAGAACATAGTGAAGACCCATTGAGCTATAGTGTACGGTATGAATACCATGACAAAGAAGAGAACCCATTAAACATGGTAATGGTCTTCACAACTTGTCGGGAGTCTCATACTGTTGAATTATCAAGTGAAAAAAACCAACTGACAAGTCAGGAGTTAGAGAAAATCATATCTGTGAGGTCAGTTTTAACACAACCTGAAGGGCGAGGGTATGTTGTGTTCCTGTCATACTTTGAAGGTAAAATGAAACACATGTTTGTGCCAACTGATGTGACTGATTCTCGGTTTGGCAGGCATCTAATTCAACCGTTACCAGATTTTAATGAACCCGGTTTTATGCTTGAGTACTATCTGCATCAAAGTAGTAAGGGTTATGTAATGATGGAAGAAAGTATGGTAGGGGATAATGGACATAGAATATTAAGATTGTTTGGAATGGTTGTCGAGACCACCACTTACGAATACCTATCCAGCGTGCCATTTGAGATCATACCACAAGAAACACTAATTCTTGTGGAACCTTGTTTATTGAGAGTTAATGATGGGTTTGTTTAGTTCAATGCTCAACTAGCTCGACCAAACAATGACCCAAACATTTGGCGTTGTTTGTTTCTGAGGTTTGATATTGAAACCAGAGTGTGGAAGGGGTGGACCGAAGAGATGAGAATTGGGGATGGCAGAGAGGCAGGAGTAAGCATTAGCATGAGAACTGGAATCATCCCCCAGGTTTAAGCATCCGAAAAACATCTAATTGTGTTAGCTTGCATGTATCTGAAATATATGCTAATGCTTAAACCTGGGGGATGATTCCAATTCTCATGCTAATGCTTACTCCTGCCTCTCTGCCATCCCCAGTTCTCATATCTTCGATCCACCCCTTCCATACTCTGGTTTTGATATCAAACCTCAGAAACAAACAACGCCAAAGGTTTGGGTCATTGTTTGGTCGAGCTAGTTGAGCATTGAACTGAACAAACCCATCATTAACTCTCAATAAACAAGGTTCCACAAAAATTAGTGTTTCTTGTGGTATGATCTCAAATGGCACGTTGGATAGGTATTCGTAAGTGGTGGTCTCGACAACCATTCCAAACAATCTTAATATTTTATGTCCATTCTCCCCTACCATACTTTCTTCAATCATTACATAACCCTTACTACTTTGATGCAGATAGTACTCAAGCATAAAACCTGGTTCATTAAAATCTGGTAACGGTTGAATTAGATGCCTGCCAAACCGAGAATCAGTCACATCGGTTGGCACAAACATGTGTTTCATTTTACCTTCAAAGTATGACAGGAACACAACATACCTTGGCCCTTCAGGTGGTGTTAAAACTGACCTCACAGATATGATTTTCTCTAACTCCTGACTTGTCAGTTGGTTATTTCACTTGATAATTCAACAATATGAGACTCTCGACAGGTTGTGAACACCATTACCATGTTTAATGGGTTCTCTTCTTTGTCATGGTATTCAAATTCATACCGTACACTATAGCTCAATGGGTCTTCACTATGTTCTACTACTTGTGTTCCATTTAAAACATCTCGTAAAATTCCAGTGGTTGTAGTTAACTCTTCGCATCGTCATATTCTAAATGTTGCATGACATATCCGACTCCTTCTTGCCAAAATACTAATACACTTCTGAAACCATTCACTAGCTCTATGTTATCATTTGAGTAGTCCAAGTTGATTCCAAAGTCTCTAAGGTAGTAGGTGACCCTACGGTGGTCCCCTGCCCCTTCTCGAATACCCACAACACGATGGTAATGTGGCACTTCCACTCGGTGGAATTGAGTGGAAGTCCACACTGAACCTCTTGATTCAAGGTTGTAATTGGTTATGAAATCATGATGATCGAGTATTGCATCAACTCGCTCACTTTTTCCTCTTGCATCAACTAGCCTTGGGACATCCATTCTTTGAAAGAAGTCCATTAGAAAATCGTCACTAAAGTCGTTTAACAAAGTGAAAGGGTTCTCCATCTGAAACAAACAAGAAGAATAATTTATGCATATAATGTAATCACTTGTTCAATATCTAGGCCATATGAACAAATAATAATGAAATGTAATATAGTTGTAATGGTTTGATTTTCATTGGCTGTTTATGTTATTTATGTTATTTGTCTTTCATTATGTAAAGTATTAGACTTTACCTTCATTAACATGTTAATGTCATGTAAACATGGTAACCTTCTAACAAACATAACATGCCTAGTGAAATCCCACTTAAAAGTAGGGTCTGGGGGGAGGGAGAGATGAAAACAAACCTTACCTCTACGGCTCTACCCCAGAAGGGTAGAGAGGCTGCTTCAGAAGAGACCCCCGGCTCATGAAAAACCTTTTTTTTTAATATATATATATATATATATATACACACACACTATTATTATTATCTTTTTTTTTTGTATTATTATTAATTTTTCTTTTTTTTTCATCAAACACACCACAAGCAAAACGGATACACCTTGGCACAAGAAGACAAAGCATGTATAAGTAATAAAGCAGTAAAGCAATAAACCAACATAGCAGAGTAGCATGCTAAAGAAGTACCTAGTAAGCCAACAAATCATGGCCACAAACAAAGTACCACATGCACCGCTGAAACATGCATAACATAACATAAAGTATACATACCACATGGGAATCATGCATTTCTCAAAACTATGGCTTCTAACATGCATTCTAAGTGTCTAATAATCTCTAACCTTTATTCTACGTCTCCAGGAAATCCTATCACTGATCATGTCCTCCGAGAGATGCAAAGCTAACAAATCCTGATGTATCTGCTCATCCTATGTCAACCTAGGACGGCCCTGCACCTCCTCCCGTCCACAACTAAATGCTCTACGCTTCGAACAGGAGCCAACACGCCTCTTCTCCTCACATGGCCGAACCATCTCAATTTTCCTTCCCTCACTTTGTCTGAGATGCACGCCACCCCCAGTCTTCCCTTGATGTTTTCGTTTCTTATTCGGTCAAGTCTTGTGTGCCCACACATCCATCTTAGCATCCTCATCTCTGTTGTTTCTAGTTTCCTTTCTTGAATTTTCTTGATCGGCCAACAATCACCTCCATACATCATGGCTGGTCTAACTGCTACTCTATAGAATTTACCCTTTAGTTTGTCTGGGAACCTCTTGTCACATAATATGCCTGTAGCCGCTCTCCGCTTGTTCCAACCTGCTTGAACCCGATGTGCGACGTCGCAATCAATGTCTCCATCACTCTGGACGAAAGATCCTAGGTATTTAAACTTTGTTGTCTGTGGCACTTCTTGTCCTCCAATATTCACCTGATGTTCCCCTTCTTCCTCCTCGTTGGTCCCACTAAAGTTACAACAAAAGTACTCCGTTTTGGACCTACTTATGCGTAGTCCTTTACTCTCCAAGGCCAGTTGCCATTCTTTAAACCTTGCATTTAGGTCCTCCTTTGTCTCTGCTACCAGCACAATATCATCCGCAAACAACATGCACCATGGAATGTCTTCCTGAATAGACTTTGACAGCTCATCTAAGATAACTGCAAACAGGAACGGGCTCAGTGCCGAACCTTGGTGTAGTCCCACCTCTACATGAAGAAATCAGTATCGCCCACTGGAGCTCTAACACTCGTTTTAGCACTTTCATACGTATCTTTTATCATCTCTATATATCTCCAAGGGATATCTCTACGCTGTAGACTATCCCAGATTAGCTGACGTGGTACGCTATCATACGCCTTCTTCAGATCGATGAACACCATATGTAGATCTCTTTTTTTCTCTCTATATTTTGCCATGAGCCTCCTCAAAATGTGTATTGCTTCTGTGGTCGATCTCCCTGGCATGAATCCAAATTGATTCTCAGTTACTTGGTTTTCTCTCCTCAGTCTTGTTTCGATCACTCTTTCCCAAAGTTTCATGATATGACTCAAAAGTTTAATTCCCCTATAATTTTCACAACGCTGAGCATCTCCCTTCTTCTTATATAGAGGAACTAAAACACTACTTCTCCACTCGTCCGGCATCTTACCAGTTTTGAGTATCTTGTTGAACAATGATGTCAACCATGTAACCCCGTCGTCTTCTAGACACATCCATGCTTCTATAGGTATATCATCTGGTCCACCGCTTTCGCCCTTCCCATCCTCTTAAGAGCTCTCTGCACCTCATCCCAAGTAATGCGTCTACAATAGCAGTTGTTTCTTGCTTCTCCTCTGATCGTAGCATGGTAACCTTCTAAAAAGGTAAAAAAAACATAAGATTAGATACTTTATGTAAGTTGATTTACTTAATTGAAATAAAAAAAGTTTGAGTAACTTAACTGAAACACTTTAGAAAGTTGATTACATTTCTATAAAGTTTTCCATTAAATAAAAAGCTTGAACAACAGTCTTGAATCATCTTTCAAACTCATTTGACATTTTAACTAAGATTTTAGATTAAGATAAATTACAACCCAACAAATATATAATCTAAATATTATAACATTGCAATTACTGTATTTGAAGCTTTACAAGGGCTAGAACTCAACTAACATGGACTTAATTTATGTTGAGATTGTGTTCTGTTCCGGATTACATAAAAATCCCATGTGATATCCATTTTTAATTCCTGAAACCTAGAAACATGTGTTTCTCTTTGTGTGTAGTGGATTTAAATTATGCCAAAAAAACAAAAATATTTGGATAATTATTTCAAGATTGCAACTTTTTAGCATATCTTCTATTTCACTTCTACAAATGTAATTGACACGTAAAGTACACATAATTCAACCCGGTGGGAGGGGGGTTTGGGGGGACTTAACCCAAAAAAATAAAATAAAAACAAGGTTGTGAAAAAGAAAACTTCCTAAGTTTTTATGAATTTTGCAATGCAAGATGCTAAATTTCTTAATCAAATTATCAAATATAAAAAAAAAAATTGTGTATGCTCAGGCAATATTGAGCAGTGTTGTAAAAATCGCGATTACTAGGTCGATTAATCGGCATTAATCGCTAATCGGAGGTCTACTGACTAATATCGCCCAATTAATCGCTAGTCGGTCAACGGCGGTCAAAGCCGAAATCGGCTGTAATCGGTCCTAATCGGGCAAAAATCGGACGTTTTCTGGCTCTTCCGAGAACGGGAAACGAAAACAAACCTTCGATTTATGGTGTGAACAACGATTCCGAGATGGATTGACGATGAAGATGTGAACGATCGATGATTCCGACAAACTCCTGATATATCTTCACCGTAACCCTAATTCGAACACATCGAGCTGCACACGGGAGGGAACGAGAGATCGAGGAACCAGACTTCTCTTATGAATGGGCTTTATGTTGGGTATATGTAGATGAGATGGGCCATGGTTTCTTTAAAAAAAACTAATATTAATAGGCCCAATGTGATTTAGTTAGATAAAATCTTTGATTTATTTGAAAATTTATGTATAAAGTTTTGTATATATGTATAATTTTGAAAAATTCTATATAAAATTCCAATCCGATTCCTAGTCCCTCTTCCCTACCGACTAGCGATTAGCGATTTTTACAACACTGAAATTGAGGGAAAAAAACTAAGGAATCACAAGAACCCTATAAATTATAATCATCGATACAGAACTCCTGAATCAATATGTTAACCACTGAATGTATGACATCCAAACATTAAAAGCTAATTATTGTGACTAAAAGCAATTGAGAGCCAACATAGAACTAATATGTTGAAGTTAAAGAAGAAGAAAAAAAAAAGATAAAAAAATATTTAATTAAACACCATAACCATGTTCTATATATACTCCAGTATTCATTCTAGAATTGAAAGTATACTTTGACTTCTGAAAGTCAATATGGCACATATGCTGCTTAAGCTTATGCTTATGTTTTGTAAACGGTTTTTTTTTAATATATTAAGTAAATTGGGAGCAGAAAAATGGCACCTCAAATTAAGATGCCAACTCTCAAAATCACATTGACTTCCGAAAGTCAATAATACTCTTGATGTTTGCATCTCTCAATTTGTCATTTGAGAAACAATCTCAAGCAAAAGCACCCTATAGCTATACACATCCACTTTTTCACTTAACTTACCATAGGCAATGTACTAGAGCCATATATATCCACTGTGATAGTTAAAAAAAATGAAAAGCAAAAACAAAAAAAAAAACTCATCTTTGGTTTTTACCATAGTGCATACCGTGTTCATGCAATCGCAGTGCTTATATGATTTTTATATTATATGTTTTTTATCTTGTTTAAAAGACCTGTCTAACCCAAAATCAATAATCTTGGCATTAAGCCTTGAATCTAACGCTAGAAAGACTCATGGAACTTAAATAGTCATTAAGATCAGTTTACCTAAGAAAAAGATATATGTAGTCTACTGAAGCACTTCAGAACACATACGACAGATCATTAACTGTAACCTACAAATTCTCAAACTTGTTCAAAAAGTTATAAGAAAATTTTGTATCTATGCAGGTTCTGTATGTGAAATCCGTGGCAAAAAATTTGTACATGACAGGAATTTGAAGCTGGAATCAAAAAACTCAGAATTATAAATGATTTTTTTAAGCAAATACATAAAATCCTTAAAAAAAACAAACCAGTTCATAATGCTATGTATGCAGTTTTAAAATATGTACGGCCGTATGGGTGGGTTAGTGGCACACAGTTCTTCAATTTGTTTGGGTGAAGATGACTTTTTTTCTACTTTAAAAAATCATTACGTCTTATAGTTAATTGGTTAATTGAAACTGTTAGCATAAGTCAAAAGCTTGTTGTAGCAAATTTTACTCTACAAATTTTGCACTTCAATATTGAAACCATTTATGTTCAATTTGATTTTCTAAATAACATTATCAAATTTCTTGAATAATCTAAATTGGATATATTCTATTCCAACAAACTCCACAAATTTGTTACAATTATACATGGTGAAGACTAACCAAAATGCAATATACAGCTACTTTATTTGACTAATCAATCCAAAGGAACACAAATTTATGAAGTTTTTGCTTAGTGAAATATTTTTCTAATACTTTGTACATATACCAGTTACACACAGAGAGTTAACACACATACCTTGATAGCACTGAAAGAAGACGATAAGAACATTGATAAAAAAAGATTAGAACACACCGATGGTGAAAAGATGGACCCTATGTTCAATCAATTATCTGCCACACAACACACACATTAGTAACACTTTATATAACTCTTTCTTGTAAACATAAGAGTATACTAAATATAATACCCAGATTTAAGGTTTATAAGTAAAGTTAAAGGTCGTTTATGGACGGCTTCAATAAGATTCCCACCCTCACTACCTTACATAAACTGAGGGTGAGCCTATTAGCTTGCTGACTATATGTCCCTTCATGTATTCAAACATTTTTATTGTATGCATCAGTAAAACAAACATAAGAGAAACACAATTAACTACGAAGCCAAAATAAGATGCAGCTAGAGCTTCTGTGATAGCCAACTTTAGGCCAAAAACAATGCATGGCTGTAATGGGTCTATCAGGATCTTTTAAACCTATGTGTTATCTCTTAACCGCACAACATATGGCATCCACAACTTCATCTTTACCACAAAATAATTCTTTTAATCAATCATCAAGACCCACCAATAGCATTCTTTCATCATCAATCAACTGCTGAATTGGAATTAGAGATCATAAAGAAACTACTTCTGCTGTTTCACCATATGCCACAATTTAAGGATTATAAATAATTAAAAACAACTATTTAACCATTAAAAATTTTATTCAGAGGAGTTGGGATTAATATTAAGTATAAGCATTGGGATCTAAATTCCCCGTCTCTTCTTAGGAGACCTTCATAGTCTTAGTCTACTATCAATCAGCAGATTGTATAACAACTGAGTCAAATTCTTAAAATACTTTATATATAAAAAATAAGCCTAATTCATCTAAAGAAGTTACAAACATCTAGAGTATTTGCATCTCATAGACCTTCTAGGATCTAAATTCCCCATCTCTTCTTTGTCATATATATTTTTGCCATTCTTAGGATTCAAAACACCAATCATAAGATAAAGAGATTTTACGATTCTATGCTACTTTGCAGGAAAATATCAACAAATTCAACAAACAACCCCAAAACAAAATAGTTAAAATCAAGAAATTAAGAAACAACACAAATATAAAAAGTTATCAATTAGGAGGTCACTATAAAACACTCAAATCCTCAAAAAAAATCTTAATTCCAAAGAAAAAAATGCAGGCATGGACATGCAAGTTACAAACCAGGTAGCCATCAGCGATCAGCGACGACTGAGTCTTGAGTCGACAATCGGTAATGGAGCTGGAGATTCGGATTCATCAGGAAAAATGGAGATGGAAGGGGTGCTTCTCTTGAGACGGGCTGAAGGGTTTTTACAGGGGGCGGGAATTTGAATTTTTCACCATGGTTAGAGGAGTTGTACCTTATGCTTAAAAGGGTGTACATTTCTTAATTTTAAGAGGTTTCACTCTCTCACATATACGAAGGACTAGTCTAGTTAGGGGTGAGCAAACATTAACCGTTAACCGAAATTAACCGATAACCGAACTGTCACCGAACCGAATTAACCGATAATCGAAATTAACCGACGGTTATGGTTAAGGTTTTTTGATTAACCTATAAATCGGTTATGGTTATGGTTAAAGGTGTCCCTTAACCGAACCGTTATAACCTTTTATCCCTTGTAGCTTGTGTATTTTCTCCCATAATTCCTTCTCCAAATTCTAATGAACAAGTCTCCAAATTATTGGGTACAAGAATTTAATCATATACTACTTGTTCGTGTTATTGTATTACATGTTTACTTGATTAATTAACCAAATTAACTAAAACCGATCAAAAACCGACCTTATTACCAATTAACAATGTTCATTTAGTTCAAATTTTAATTTGAAGTTAGGCTTGGTTAATTAACCGAAATTAACCAAACCGATCCAAAACCGACCTTATAACCGATTAACCGAAACCGAAGTTCGGTTATGGTTATGGTTAATGAAATCTCATAACCGAAGTTAGCAGTTATGGTTATGGTTAAGGGTGAAAACCAAACCGAACCGCGATTTGCACACCCCTAAGTCTAGTACCCGCGCGTTGTAGCGGAAAACACAACATTTAAGTTTGATGTTTTAAAGGTTTGCATGGTTCGTTTTTTAGTCATAATCATAATAAAAGTAATTTTTTTAACTTAAAGTGACTTTAACTACTAACATAAAAGGCCAAATACACAAAAAATGTTAAAAAGTGATTCATTTGTTTTGAATAATTTTCTTTTATAATCACTATATCTCACTTAAACTCTTAAAAGCTACCAATGTATGACAAAGTGAAAACACAAACAAACATTTAGATTATAATTAAAAAGTTTGTATCATATGTTATAAGAGTTGTAAAACTCTTAATTTTAAGAGATTTAAGCAAATTATTATTTTGTCCTTCTAATATCTTAGTATAGACTAGTTAAAAACCCGCGTGATGCGGCTATGGCAACAATTTAAAACGTGTCACTCATTTTTTTTAGTTTATCAGTCATCTAGTGATATAGGAGGCGTTTGTTTTTTCAAAAAAAACTCTTCTAAACTCTTATGTCTGCGCCGCGCAGACATGGGAAGATGTTAGAGGTCTACAGACTATTTGCTTTCTCGCATACATTTCATTAAAAAAGGTATGTCCGGCCTCTTCTTGGCGCAAACCTAAACCAAGCACTTGTGACCTCTTCTTACCTCTTCTTCTCTTATTACCTATATATTAAAAAACCATGGCCTTATGAATAGTATATTTCTATTTGTTTTCATATTGGGCATTTGATGTAGGTACAGTTTTAGGTGCTTAGATTGCAAGATGGTTATGCGATGGTTTTAGGTTCTCTCATGCGCTTCCCCTCTCTCTCTCATGTGATTCCTACCAAAGCATCTGCCGATATGTTCCATCTCCGATGAAGCGACTTCTTGTTAGTGGTGTATCCAGAATTTTTTTTCATGAGGGGCGGAATTTTTTTCATGATATTTGAGGATCGTTATATAATAATTTTCTTTTCCTCTTGTGTTCACATCAGTTTAGGTTGAATCAGATCGAGCCATGTTAAAAAAAACAATGAAACTAAATTCATATATAAAAATATAATAAAGATACAATGCATCTAAAGTTATTTCATGTCTTGCTAAATGCGTTGGTTGGGTTGTGTTAGGTAACTAGCCAAACGGGTACGAGCCGGAATGAATGCAGATTATGATGAGTTTAAACAAAATCAATTTAGGTTTAAATAAGTCATTTTAAAAACATCAATTTTTTTAAATTTAAATTAAATTGTATCTAAAGAAATAGTTTAATTGAATATTTTTTAGTGATTTTCTCATCAAATATATTATTATCATTTTTATCCGTTTGAATATTATATTCACATAATTTTTACGTTACCCCATATTGTGTTAGGGTGTTACCCATTTCAACATATTTTATGCTATAATGTTAATCATTTCAACACAAAATTTAATAATTATCTATGCATTTATCTTTGTTACGAGTTAAAATTGTTTGGTTTTCTTTATTTACAAAAACTGAATTGACAGATAAACTTATTGGATTGTTCGTGTAGCTAAACAACATAATTTAGTAACGTAAGTTGATAGCATATTAGAATGTCATTTTCTATCATTAAAATTGTTCGTGTAGCCAAACAACATAATTAGTAACGTAAGTTGATAGCATATTAGAATGTCATTTTCTATCATTAAAATTAGATGTGGTGTTTTAAACCCATATCAAAGGAAATTGGTTCATAGCATATTGTATGATTTTATTTTTTAATGAGAAATTAGTTTAAAGTTCGTGATGAAAGATTTGATTTTTCTATGTAACTTATACTTTTGTAAATGATATATAATATCATTTATATAATAACCGTAAATAAATAAATAAATATACAAAATAAATACTCAAATAATAACAAAAGAAAATAAAACGTAATAATATCAAATAAATAAAAGGTTAAACAAACTAAATGAGATAATTATGTACAAGTTGAGGAAATAACTTGTCTAATTGATTAACCTTCAATTCAGTTACAAGTAACAAATTGAAACTACCAGCTCAATTGGTTATTTTTACATTTATGATCATGAAAGTTATATTTAATCATCATTCCAGTGACCGAATCCAACCGAAAAGAAAACTGATTCAGAAACTGAATCTACTCGATCCATACTGTGAAAAATCCTTTTTAAATTACTAAATTTTTAATTACGTTATTATGTTTTGAATATGAAAATATTTAAATACAATTATGTCTTTATCGGTTATTGAATCATCCGAAGATGAAGAGTTTCTATTATTCTAAATATTCCGTCTCCTTTCTTTCATTCATGGTTGTTGCACCTCATTCAATTTTTAGCCATAAACCATACGTACAAGCCCTCAACCGTTGAAACTCAAATGCCATGAGGCCCATGACCATTTGTTTTTTTTTATGTTTCTAAAATTACATTCACGTTACAAATAAGGTTAGATTTAATCGTCTTAACAAACCGTGTTCCAAATTCCGACAATCAAGTACATAACCAGAAAGTTTGAGTTTAAAACGTGGAAGTATTAATATAACCAAGACCAATGTAAATGTTTTTAAGATGCCTTCGATTAGATTTTGGGTAATAATGGATGGGTATACAAATATCAATAAGTTTGTATGTCCAGGAAGATTACATGAAAATAATATACGATCAAGATTTATAATGAAGTTATTGGTTATGATAACCAGAAAGAGAAAAGGGAAGAAGGTAGAATGTAAAAGTTAAATAATAAACAATTGTTTTATTTAACCGGTTAAGTCTCGGAAACCCATTTCAAAAAGTCAAAAGATCGAGTTTTTTATTATTTATATTTTATCGTAAAATATTGTAAATCATAACCCTCCTACCGAAACGTTTAAATCACTAACTTAATTATGCAATAAATAAACGGTTACAAATGTTAAAAATGATGTTGTTATAATAATAATAATAATAATAATAATAATAATAATAATAATAATAATAATAATAAACCGAATCAATATGGTAAACATTAAAAAGGTCTAAGTCATTAAAATATAACTGAAATATGGTTCGTTGAAACTAATATGAAATTTAACAAAAACACAGAATTCTGAATTAAAGGGGATTTGGATTACACGATTATTGTTTTGATTATTTGCTAAGGCCTAGGTACGGATTCTGTTTAATTAAATCATAGTATTTTTGTTTCTGTAACCGTTTATTTCCGTTTCTATACTATATTCCTGATTTGTTATTGCCACGATATGTTATTGTGTTTCCCTGCTTCGTTTATCATGCGATAGATTTAGATTATATTGTACTCATTATTACATGATCCGAATAAGATATTACTTGGTAGTTTAACTACCCTACTGAACCTACGATCTATTACCCAAGCATGCCCCTACCTGTAAGGATGACTACGGGCCTTTCATGGCGGCAACCATGATGTGGAACCACCCGTGGCGGTTAGTTGAGTTCACGGCGTCTCTATTTAGTACTCTGATAGTACACTTGTGCACCTACTGAATTCTGGAGAGGCGTATGGACTGGTCCTAGGATAATTATAAACTATACTTTCTGATTTCTGGGGGATAGTGACATGTATGCCAACACTAACTATCTCATGTGTCTGGTAAGCGGGAGTAGCTAAACGTGAACCTTACACTATTTTATGTACAGTCGGCTCGTGGTATATTATGGGATTTCCCGTTATTTCTGACTTATATTATAACCTATATTGTTGTTTCTGAAAGGTTATTTTTTATTCAAGTCAGACCAATGTTTACTGTTTCTGTCATTACTCTGTTTCTGGTATCTGTTTATGATTAGTATTTCTCATTACCTTCACCACTTTCGGAACTTCTGACTTAATTACTGTTGTTTATCCGTTACTGAGCATTACTTGGCTCAGCCGTCTTTCTTTTGTGGTGTTTATATGTATTGCATAGGTAATCCAGAAAACCAGGCTGGAAATTGAGGAACGAGAGACAAGAGATTAGCAAGGATTTATTTTACAAATAATGTAATAAACTTTGTCATAAGACGTTAAGTTATGTTTTTGGGTGACTTATGTAAGACATTTATTACATTTTAATTTATTTTGGATTGGTGCATTAATTCTGATCTCCGTATAAGTGACACGTCATCACTAATCAGGTTGGGGTGTTACACTTTATCAGGATTTGTATTGTGATAACCCGTTGCGGCGGGGAAAATCTAGTTAGGTTAAAAAAACCCACAGCCTTCTCCTTCCTGATCGGCGTCCCACCAGCCCCACCACCGCTCTCCTTCTCGGTCGACGCCCCACCAGCCCAGTAGCCCACCACCTCCACCTCCGCTCTCCTTCTCAGTCTGCGCCCACCAGCCCACCACCTCCACCGAATACGTCTCTCCTTCTCGATCGACCAAAGAACAAACGAATACGTCTCTCCGTCTCGATCGACCACCGACGCTACTCATCTCCGACCGACCCCATCTCCACCATCGATCGAACACCGGTGCTCCTCCACCACCTGTGCTCCTCAACAAATGTCTTTGACGATGGTAGTAGGATCTCGTTTATGGCTTTGACAGTGGGGTGGGAACCGTGGATGTAAGAAGAGAGTTTTTTTAAAAGAGGTTTGCAGTGGTAAAAACAAACCCTCTTCTTGCAGAAGTTTGGTCCACCTCTTCTACAAAAGAGGTCAGCAGACATGGTTTGCAAACTGCAGATGTTTTGTCTATGAAAAAACAAACACCTTCAAAATTTATAGTACCTTTGTCACAAGCAACGGAATATCACAAAAATGTTACAAAAAAAATAATTGAACTAATGTGATTGTTATGAAAAGCAAATGATGACGTTACTATACACTTCAAAAGTATAATAGTGTATCAATGACTTTATAGTTTTGAAAGGGATAAATGACAAACCTCATGATAACTTCTTGAGCAAACTATAGGTATATGTTAGCGGTGGTGTACTTGGCCTTAAGTATTTTTTTAACCGCCTCTTGGCTATAATATGTTCCTTTACACCTAAATTTACTTAAATAGTACATGTAAATTGGATATCCAATACAAGACATAGTCTTTCATGAAAATAAGTGAAAAAATAAAATGAAAATATAAAATAATACATCCATGATATTGCACATATTGATAAAACAACAAAATCAAGAAAAACAAATTTGTATAATATGTGTTCATATGAAAGTTACTTGGTAAAAGGACTTATTTTTGATGATTGTCCCTCAACAAAACTCAAGGCGTAGTCAATAATCTCACAATGAGGGTGGGGCAAGATGGTTTGTTTGTGGGTATATAAAAGTACGTTAAATCGATTCTAATATATGACCAAAGTAATTTTTAAGTATATTTTAAAACTATAAATTTTACTATTATAATAAACAAATATATCTTTTGCTACTTGTCATAATTTTAGATCATTGTTGCGACTTGTCATCTTCTTGTGATTTCATTTAATTCTCTTCATATTAAATAATTATATTATCTCTCATGTTAAATAATTATAATATTAATAAAATCATTCACCTTTTTATGTTAAAAATAGATTTTCAATAAATTAAAAATCAATATTTTATTGATAATCACCCTTTAAAAAAAGTTTCTAAAATATAAAATTTTCAAAAATATATTTTAAATATGGGGTAATTTTGTAGAAACATAACCAAGTTTTGATTTTGTTCCAATTAAATCACTAAAACTTTGTTTTGTTTCAGTTAGGTAACTTAAGTTTGATTTATGTTCTAATACTAGATAAAAAAACCCGGATAACAGGTAATCTTAATTCATTTAGGCTTTATAAGTGAATTTTTAGATGATTTTATGACCCGTTTATGATTTTATGACCCGTTTCTATAACATTTTGAAAAAAGTACAAAATGCCCAAATGAGTCTAAAATACGTCTAAAACCTTCAGACGGGTCATAAAATCATCTAAAAATTCACTTATAAAGCTTAAACGAATCAATATTACCTGTTATCCAAGTTTTTTATCTAGTATTAGAACATAAATCAAACTTAAGTTACTTAATTGAAACAAAACAAAGTTCCAGTGATTTAATTGGAACAAAATCAAAAGTTGATTATGTTTCTATAACATTTTCCCTTTAAATATTTACTTGTAGATTTTTTTTCCAAAAAAAATTCTTCTATAAATAATTTAAAAAATAAAATAAACTATATAACAGTGATTTTAAACAACATAATTTTTTATAAACAAATAAAAAGCAGAATGTTTCACAAAAATATTTCTTTGAAAATCAAAAGTTATAAAAATGATAGGAAAAATTACATTTTTGGTCATTTATGTTTAATGATTTTCAAATTAGGTTATTTAACATTAACAATTCAAAGGTGTCTTACCTTCTAGAGTTTGCATTAAATAATTTTTAACAAAAATAACTTAATTAATTTTTTATTATTTAAAATATTTATTAATAAGTAATTTCATCATTTTACATGAATATTCGTTTAATGATTTTTAATTTTTATTACAAATTATTAAATATTATATATTAAATTCGGGTAACACACGGGTTAATAATCTAGTATACAATATAGTAACTTGTTACTTGAGTCCTAATATTGAAAGACTACGGCTTTGATGGAGTTTCAGTAGCAGGTCGTGAACACGTTGACCTAAAAACATTTTATCCCAAATTTTAGTTCTTTTTATAAGCAATTGGCCAATATAATAGTTAAATCAATTCAATATTAATATCATAAGTTGTATAAAGTGATTAAGGTTCTATTCTTTTAAAACGCTTTTGGTCTAGTTTTGCATGTTCAACTTGTCTCCTTTTTAAACATTATTTATTTATTTATTTATTTTTGTTTGAACTGTTAAAATGTATAACATTACTCAGATTGACCCATTCACAAGTAAACGAGTTAAACTTTTTGTCATTTGCTTGCATAGTTGCTTACTCTATTTCTTTTTCTTTGCATTTTTGCCCGCCTATTCACAGCTGGGTTGATATCATAGCCTTGTGATCAGGAAGGAAATCTTTCTTTGTAGGTGCTTACTCTTCAATTGCTATACCAAACATGTTATTAAAAAGATTTCTTTGTTGTTTTCGTCATTTCGTGGTTTACAATTGTTCGAATGGATTACAATTGCTATAACAAACATATTAAAAAACATGTTTTCGTGGATTAAAAAGCTAGTAGGAAACCTGCGCATTGCAGCAGCGACAACCCATAACGTAATCGTCAACACACCCTATTTTTGAAAAATATTTTGAAATGCACATAATTATGGTCGGATATTTTTTTAAAGAATTCAACATGCTCGCCTTGAAATCAAATTTTTTTACCAAATGTAAACGTGCTCAAATCTAGTTGTCATCCCACGAAACACTCATTGTCTAATGGATGTAAGAAACCACAATAAATTTTGTTGAGGCATTGGTTAATTGTATTACATTGCTTTATAGCGTGTTAAATTTAAATCCCAAAAGCATATTAAATTGAAACCACGTTGTTTTAAATTGATTAGACATAGCAATTATAAAATGTTCATATAGCTAGGAAATTGTTTGCAAAATATCAAGAGCACGACCATTTGAAGCAGGGTCATTATTTTTAGCCAAAGCATCAATAAGGAGCTTTGACACTACCATATAAAATCCCTCATCAGATGAAGCAGATTCATCTTCACATACCTTGCCAGGTCTTTGATCACAAACATCAAAACTAAAGATTACCTTCAGCCGAGGAGTAGGTTCATCAACCATTATGGTTGTGGAGAGCCATAGAACTTATGCAAAATATACAGTTAGAACAACCTTTTATTATCAAGTATTGATAAATAATTAAATATTGTAAAACATATCTGCAAAAGATTTTACCATAAAATATTGATATAGTAACCATCATCCAAGATTGTAGGGACTAATTCCAACTTTCTAACAGACATCTTAAGCCTTACTTTTCATGAGAATAAGATACTTCAACTACCCATAATATAAGTAACTACAACATACAACAAATCACATCTCCATTCTATCAGTTGCATGCACTTCATTATAAAATCAATGCCCTAAAAATGCCACAACATCATCACAAAAAACAAAAAAAAAGTCGCAATGAACTAAAGAGATCGACCCCAAGATAGAGTAATCAAACATGACGATTCATCTAATAATGGACTAAAGAGATCGACCCTAAAATTAGCATACAACAACCACAATCACACACGACGATTCATCCCACAGTGTCGAAACATAAAGTAATTAAAATAATAAACATAAATGTAAACTATAACTCACGATGCAAGTATGTCAAAAGGTTGTGATGCTGATCCCACTGTAAAATTATAATAGAAAATAGTCGACATTTGTAAACTAAAAAAGAGAAGAGATACCTTCTCTTCAATAATTTTCACCCTTTGCTACAAAATTGATTTAATCTCTTCACCATTTCAAGAAAATTTTTACTATCGTATTAAGCTTCATAGACAAAAATACAAAAAAGTTCAACCATATTCAAAAGTTTATCTTTTTCTCTTTTTATTTATCTGTAAATTAGTTGCATTAAAAAAATAGAGGCAACAAAATGATCACAAGTTTTGGGCCAGCTCATATAGTTAAAATTTTCTCCAAAATGAATAAGCTCTAGAAAATAACAATAGTCAACATCATTCTCACAATCACTATACCAAAGGAAATAAGAAAGTGGTTATATTTTATACAATACAATATTACAACCAGGCTCTTAACATTAAATTCTGAACAATAATATTAGAATTACCATGTGCAAAAGGTTGTGTGTATTGGTTTCGAGTATAAGTCCACGAGTAAGCATATTCTTGACCCGAATCATCAAAACCTGCAATGTGCAGGCATAATTAACACAAATTGTAAATCTAAGTAAACAGAATGATAGTTTAGTGATGGGAATAAATGACTTACATAATCAATATAAGTATAATACAACTCACAAGAATAATGTTGTCCATCTCTACTTGCCCGTCCACATTCCTATTCCATGGAAAAAATACTAATTAATTAACTCAAGTACCGTAAAGCGATATGCTGATCATAATTAAACCTGGTGTTATCCCTCAATGGATTTAGAAAGAGAATGATGAATGACAAACCAAACATATTGTTTATTAATACCTGAAAGTAATAATGCTACGACATCATAATTAAAAATATTAATCATCTAATAAGCAACCAAAAGACTGGATCATCATGCCTGTTTCAAAAGCCACAGTAGCAAAAATTATACTTTACATCTTTACTAACCCAAATGTTGATTCCTTGAACCATAACAAAATTAAGACACAAAACCTAGAATAAGAAGTTAAAAGACAGAAATCTATAACATGTACATACATAGATGTTTGTATGTGTGTACTTTGTCGTGTTGGTTACTTTGGTTGAACTTTATTAAGTTTGTATATCAATGTTGCTTACGTGAAAAAGTCGTCTAAAGGTTTGTCCTTTTTGAACTTTGATCATAATATTTAGACACATAGTGTTTTAATATTTGCAGGTCACTTAATGGAGAAGATAGAATCTAAAAATTTGTTGTTCAGTGTGGTAAAAACAATGAAGAAACTTCACAGATCAATTCAACAAAAGTGAGACTGTTAAACATATCTATACATACATACATAAATACAAACAGTATTGCATAAATACATAAATACATATACATGCACACATAAATTACTACATAATACATAAATATATACATACAAAGATGACTGCTACACGTATGCAAACAGGTTTTGATATTTGATGGTAATATGTATACACATAGTGTTTTAATATTTGACAGCCACTTAATATAGAAGATAGAAACTCAAAATTTGTGGCATCGGACCTTTAGTGTGTTATTCACAACACTTCTTTAGTTATTTGACAACAAAAAATGTATTAATCTGACAATATTACTTTACCAGAAATATTGATTATCATTGGCATGTTAAAAGAAAGTATTAGAGAGACATTCATATTACAATTTTTGCTATTAAAAGCAGTAAATTCCTTATAATAAGATAGTTGACTTACCAACATAAAATAACTTTTTTTAGTAGGAAACAGGACTAAAGCCATCCAAATTCTTGTTTAATGAATAATTTTCCAAAATCATTTTATTAAAAAAAAATCTAGATATTAATAATATAACTCTTGTAACCATATCTAGCATGCTAATTTATAAAGAATATATAAATATATAACGTTTGAACAAATGATGTTTCAGGTCAATCCAACCCACTCGTACTTGTTTCAAGTTTCAACCCATGACCCAGTCGACTCATTTTACCTGAAAGAGTACTCACAAATCTGCCCTATTTCTCAAATTTCTTTATTTCTACATGAGGTTCATGGTCTATTATGAGCTGATTGGCTGAACCTCTTTCACATAAAACTGCTCAACAATCTCCTATATTTGCCATTTGCCACCCACAGATCCCTACCATCATCACCACAATTGAACCGTCAAGTCCTAGTTGACCCACATTCTCAAGGATAAACTTATCAGCATAACATTATGCATTTCTTATTTCCTTCTCAGGATCTTTCCAAAAAGTAGGCTATTAGAATGTTTAGAAAGTAAATAAATTAATACACAAATATCAAAATCAAAATTAATGTACAGGAATGCATGATAAATTTTTATGTAAAACAATATGCAGATTAGGGGCATTAGACATGAATATCAGAATAAATATACATGTCATTAAAAGCTTAACAAGATTACTTGAGAGGTATAATTTTTGATGAGTTTAAATAAAACTGTAATGTGGCGCCCGCCAGGTGCCCATTTGACACTCGTCACTGGACCAATATCATCATCTACTGTAACAATCTATGAGGTTTTACCATCTGTGGCATCCCATAGATACATTGTATATGCTAAGGCAATTGCAATAACATTGCTGCTTCCCCAATCTAACAGAATCAAGTAGTAATCATCTTGAAGATCTGGTGCATCTAATGTCTTTTTAGAAATACGTAACCAAATGAAACAACATTTTAGGGACTTAAACTATAACAAAAATCTAAATATAATACAATGAATCTTGTATATGATCGATGACCTGAGGGATGTATCTACGGTATTTAACTTTAACTGGTTTTGATTGTTTGAATGATGAACACTTGTTTGAAATTGTATCTGTTGGTGTTGAGGGCTTTTTCCTGAAAGCAAGAATCCTGCATCTGTTCATGTTGAGACTCTCTGCCAAACACTTCATGTATGCTTCTCAAGATGGTGAGATGACAATCGGGTTTTCCTTATGGTTTTTGGTTTCTATTAGCATGTAATGGGCATAATCAAAATCCATAGCTGATATGTTTGGTATGAATCGATCTAACTGCAAGTAATTGATTAAATAATGGGAAAGAAACCTAATCCATCATCAAATAGTCAATCAAATGAAATACAACAAATCCCTAAATTGTAATAAGAAGTATATGTAAAACACTAATCATATTTTACCTGGTATATCATGATGAAGCTTAATTGGAGATCGATAAAGCCGTTATATTTCACCTCATCAAAAGTTATACGTCTCAAAACAACACAAACAAAAAAAAATATGTCATAGAATTTAGGTCAGGAAGCATTCGCTCCCCAATAGTTGTATGTCATCAGATAAATTATCAATCAAATCCCATTTCTTATAAAATCCATTGAAACATATTGTTGGAAAATAAGGACTGATAAGCAAAACCACTGAAACCAGAAAAATAAACAAACTGCGGATTGACCAGCAGCGGATGCTTCTCTTCCAATTGAAGAACTGCTTCAACATCGGAAGATCAACAGCGGAAGATTCGCCAAAAAGAATTACTGCTGAACTTCTCTACATTGGAAGACACTAGCTGACCATGATACCTTCGGAAGACAATCATTGCATCGGAAGACATCAAATGATTCGGAAGACAATCTCCTATTCCGAAATAACTGATTGTTTAATCAGCTTCCGAAGAACGTCTTCCGAAAGAATAACCACTGAGCATCATCACAACTACCTCAACCTCAGAAGACTTGAAGACTCCTGAAGACTCTTGTTTTCATTGTTGTTGACTTTGTATTTGTACTAGTATGATGATTCAGTGTCTGTAATAGTGTCAGCTATTTGTCTTATTATTTCTTGTCTTGTATCTCAGAATGTTGGGTATTTAAGTCCCAACATTCTCTGAGTAAAATGAATTACTTCCCCAAAAATTCTCTGTGCTTTCTTTCTGTTCTTCTCTCTTTCTAAGCAAGAAACTAAACAACTAAAATAACATTGTGCAAAACTTTAGAGGGAGCTAATACCATAACTGCAACACCCCAACCTGGCTAGGGCTGACGTGTCACTATTACAGAAATCAGAACAACGCTTATTTCTATATTTAATGAATTAATACTAATTAAATACAGAATATTTAATTACATCATTAATTATCATAATCAGCTTTCTAATCGTTTTAGCTTCTCTTCACACATCCCTTGAATACCACGAGTACCTGTTTTAGAAATAAAGAAAACAACAAAGAAAAATACGGCTGAGCCAAAAATTTGCTCAGTAACGGAAGAATAACAGTAATGATGGTGAAATTTGAAAAAAAAAGAATAAAGAAGTGACAACGAATAACAATTATAACAACGTTAGTGGAAGAAGCTGTAATGATCATAACAAACACAAGATAGCGAATGTCCGAACGAACTAACCATACGAATAAACAATTTCAACTAATTAGAACGAATACACCATCAAACAAGTCGTATGGTGAGGAGATACCCATTTGAGCACAAAACAAAACAAATGGTGTACACAGATCCGTCGGCCTAATGTACCAAATTGTGAGCTGTATGTGGGCACACACCAACACTCACAAAAACAAAACAATTATCCTAGGACCAGTCCATACGCCTCCCAAAATATCACTCCTCAACTGCCAAAATATGGAGACGCCGTGAACCAGTCACACCGTCACGGAAAGTGCTACGCCATTGATGCCCCAATGACGCACCGGTAGAATCACCTACCGGAGGCTTTGCTCGGGTATCGGATTTGAAACAGTTTACAATTAACATATAATCAAATATCTAAACAAATTTCAAATGAAATGATTTCACAAGTCGATATAACGGAACATGCGATAATGAATACGATTTAATAATTATATCGCATGCCTAACAAATCAGAATCAAAGGATGCTCGAAACCAAACGGTTCAACTTAATGAAATGAATATAACGAACAAAATAAAAAAAATATACTATGAGTTAAATAAACAGATTCTGTACCTTAACCTTAGCAAATAAATCAACAAGAAATCAGATAATAAGCGAGTAGTCTGGATTCCGATGATTCAATAATCTGTGGTTTTCGTGTGATTTCTCGTTAGTTTAAATGAATTATAATTAATACACGAAATCGGTTAGATTTTTAATAATTATGACATTTTAGAGTTAAACCATTTGAATTGGTTTCTTTCACTAATTCGTTGATTAAGATTTGAAAAAAATCTTTAAGTTTAAAACAAAATTGTAGATTTTTAATGTTTTTGACCGTAACAATTATGATATACACGACTTTAAAATACAATAATTAAAAAGGTGTTTCGGATAAAACTCGAACTCATAACATTTCGAATTGGATTTTCAAGATTTAACCGTTTACTTACTTCACAAATATATATTTAGATATTTTTAAACAAATGATGATTTTATACAAAAATAAACTCAAAAAGTGTTTAGAACTTGCAACCTCTCAAACATAACCCTTGAATCCAAACCAATTGATCTAACATCTTCTTAATATTTATATCGAGGCATATTAATTATTTACTACTTTCTTTACTAAGTTCATCTTCTTCCTATTTCTAGTTTCCAAAATTTACATTAGGTTTAATTTTAATTTTATTTTTATTCTTTATTTATTTATTTATTTTTTTGAAATCTCCTTCACGTTTACATACTTTTATACATATATATTACATATATATATATATGTGTGTGTGTGTTCAAATATGTGTACCTATTTCTCAACCCAACCCAAGATATCATGTTTATTTCTTCGGTTCGTTTGTGGATTATTAAACAAGTTTTCATATAATATAACACGGGACCATAACGTACCAACCGAAACTACTAGATTCAATCGATTAGAAGTTACCTTAACCGTAGAAAAAAAATCCCGTGGTGAAGCAGCGATGATAGGGTGGTTATACGGTGTTGACGAGAGTGGTTCGCGTCTCCGACTAAAACAAGTTGTGGTGGCCAACGGTGGTAATTTTCTTCTCGGTTGGAATTGAGGTGGTTCCGGCGATCAAAGCAATAGAAAGTGTATACGTACTGCTCGGTTTTTGCGTGGGTATAAACGAACGACGTGTGTTAAGATGCAAAGTTCTTGTATGAATTCAATATGAAGATATTTACATTAAATATGTTAAGTCGGTTTGTAGATTTGCATGGAAAAATTTTTATTTTATTATTATTATTATATATTACAAAATAAATAGAATCGGAATATGGTTTTGGTATGGGTCGGTTTCTATGTCAGTTTTCATTTCAATTGAATACGGTTGTGACTGCGAGTCGAGTGATATTTAATTAGATGTTACCAATTTAATAAAGTGACCTTTAAATGAAAATTTCACTATTGTAAACATTAGGTATATGATTAGATCATTCGTTTCAGTTTGTTTAAAATAACTGAGTCGAATGTTGTTAATTTAAATAGTTTAATTATGCCAGTTGTCTAAATGTTCGGTAATTAACTTGCCTTGCTAATTCATCGAAACTTACAATTAAACTTGTTGGAACATTATTAATTCATATTTATCATTTAATTTTGTTTATTGAGTTTTAATTTAATTAATATTTAGTATTTTTATTTATTTATTTAACTGTTATGTTTTTACGGGTATTATAAAAGCTTTGACTAAGTGTGTAAAGCCTTTGTTCCTGGTAAAACAACCTCTCCTTGGGTTTCTGTTTTCAACAATTGGTATTAGAGCCTTGTCCTTAATCTTGGTTTAACCATCAAGACTAAAACTCAAAGCTCTCATCGATATCTTGTTGTTTAGTTTTCTATGTTCTGTCTCTTTTGTCTTTCTGTTTTTTTTAAATCTGCAGGAGTTTGATTTTTGAAGTAAACTGTGTATAAAAATCATTCTAACAAACTACTTTGAGAACTCATCACTCTTTGATTTACTCATAACCGTTTGTGAACCCATGGCAGAAAAATTCACCTTAGACCCCCATAACACCGGCTCTGCCACAAAGCCACCAATCCTGGTTAGGCATCAATATAACATATGGCAGAGAAGGATATTACATTTCCTGTCCAATAATCATACAGGATGTTGGAAGTCTGTTATGTTTGGACCTCATCAACCAATGGTCTTGGACACAGAGACTGGAGACCATGTCTCTAAGGATCCTCGGAATTACACTGAAGAAGACTACTAGAAGTTAGAGCTTGATGCCAAGGCACATGCTCAACTGGCTATGGCCCTCCCGAATGAAATATACTCTGGTCTTCTTCACCACGAGTCTGCTAAAGACTTGTGGGATGCTCTAAAAGAGCAATTCGGTGGTACCGACGATGTTGTGGCTAATACAAGGGAGATATTAGCCTAACAATATGAGACATTCTGCCAACTAAATAATGAGTCACTGACTCAGCAGTTTGAAAGGTTCACTTCTCTCTTAAGTGAACTAAAATTAGCTGGTCAAGTGTACCCCTTATCTCTGTTCTAAATCTTTTCTTGAGATCTCTGCCTGATGAATGGGAAACTTATTCCATAGTCATTAGATCTTCGCCAGACTTCGGCAAACTTACCCAACTCCATGGTAAGTTGCTCATTTTTGAGCGGGAGATTGATCAGAAATGAAAACTAATAAAGTATGGTAAATCAAATGAAGAGCACGTTCAAGGGAACACATCTCTTCTCAGTCATAACTCTGAGACAAATGATCAGGGTTATGATGAATACATTGACATAACTACTGGCATCACCTCTTCTTCTTCTTCTTCTTGTGATGACCATTCCCCTATTTCTGATCATCTGTGTTTTATCATGGATGATCTCCATTAGATTCCAAGTGATGACTTGGAAGAGACGGATATTCTTCATCAACTGGCCCCTTGAGCATAAGAACTTATAATTTCTACAAGAGGACAGGAAGAAAATTTCTTGATATTCATGGGAAAACTAGGATTGGCATGAATAAAGCTAAGTTCCAATGCTATAGGTGTCATGGCATTGGACACTTTGCCAGGGAATGCAAAAATGCTCCCTACTCTAACTCTTCACCGTATGTGACTTTCCTAAACACACACTCACATACTTCTACAACACCTTTTTCTTCTTCTTCTTCCTCACCTTTTAGAAGGCACAACAATTCTCAGGAGTCAGCACACATTGTACAGAACTCTCCTTCTACCAATGTACAATATGTACAAGCTGCCAATGGTAGCATGTATAAGCTCACCCCTGCCCCTCTTCAAATTGTTGCACCATCCCCTTCACTAATAAATGCACCAGGCCCTGCTGTCCAGTCCTCTTCTTCTAGTCAACCGGCTCTTTTCACCCAATAGTACATAGACTGAAGCAGCCTGCCTGAAAATGTAGGCTTTGTCGTCATCACTTCTGAACCAACAGAATTTGCTCTCATGGCTGTTGGTGAAGATACTACTCCTTCTGATCAACCTGAAGCAGACACTCCTGATGCGCAGGTATCTTCTTCTACTCTGGAAAAACTGTGCACCAATGTGTGCATTGAGGCTTTTGCAAAAATAAAGAAAGCCAACATGTTGCTTCAACAACAAAATCAAGAGTTGGAGCAACTGCTAGCTAATAAAAACTCAAAAGTAGAAAAACTAATAAAAAATAAAGATAGCCAAATTTCTATCTTAAAGACTGAAAAATCTAACCTACAAGCTCTATTTGATTTGAAAAATGAAAAATGTGCAGCTTGTAGAGATGAACTGTCTCAAACCAAAGTCAGCCGTGACAAGTGGGTTGAATCCTGCAAAGAGTTCAAAATGTTTCTGAGTAAGCAAGTTCACAGTAAGGCTAAGTTCGGAATCGGGTACAATCGCACTAGTCCTCCAAAAGACTATGCCCCGATTGACAATGAAATAAATGAAACTGATTCTGAACCTATCTCCCCTACCTTTCTCCCTGATGAAATTCCAACCATAAAAATCACACCTCCAAGAGTGTATCAACCTAGACAGTTTCCTACGTTTGTTTATCCCACATAAATTAACGTGGAAAAACTGGAAGAGACACACTTCGAAAGTGATCATAACAATAATGCTTTTGAACAAACTGAGATTGCTCCAACCATGAGCTCTACTCGAAGTTCGAAAGGTACAACTCTCCTTGAAACCTATTGTGACACCCCGTAAAATCCAGGTCAACTTCTATTTTAATTAAATGTTTATTTAATTGATTATTTGTGCACATGGCACGACAGTACGAACACTGACACACAACAAGATAATTCGAGGAGTTATCGAAAAACCGCACACAAGTGTCAAAACAAACGAACGTTGGTGAACGGTTAGCACATCGTGTAACAAAACACTCGAAACCTCACGAAACACTCAAACATTGAACTTGGAAGTTCAAACGAGGCCAAACGATAGTTCGAAGCATGAAAACGACGACGAACGGATCACACCATGAAAATTGGGCCTATTGGGCTCTCTGTGGACTCGTCGCGGTACGCGATGGATTCCGGAGATGGCCATGGCGGTACGCGATGAGTGGGCAGGGGATTTGAATCCCGAAATTCTTCGCGGTACGCTGAGAGGATCTTGGACCCTCTCAGCGGTACGCGACGACACCCAGTCGCCAAAATCTTATAAAACCAAGACAAATCATGCCTATACTACCATTTTCATCATTATCTCCAACCTCCCACGCCACCACCTCGGCTTCTCTCGACCAGAACCACTTGCTAACACCGATGTTTTTTAAGAACAATCCATAAAGACCCGAACTGATTTTTCTTAAAACTCATTCTGACCCAGACACATCTTGACCCGAACCTATTCTGACCCGTTACTCAACCCGTCCATTTTACCAGGCATATCTACAATTAACAAACAAACAAAAGCAGAAAATCTTGCATAACCAACAAATCAATCACCAGATTTCCTCAAAAATTTTTTCCTAGATGCAAACAGAAACCCAGCCCAACTTAGGAGTGTGCTCGGTTCGGTTCAGTTTTTGCTAAAACTGAAACCGACATAGTCGGTTTTTACCTATTAGAAACCATTCGGTTTTTGGCTTTTTTTGTCGATTTTGGTTCGTTTTTTTTATTTTTGTTTTTTTTGTTCTCTCTCACACTTAATATTAAAAATGCAAACATGTTTAACAATAGATAATTCATAAATTAATTGATCAAACACCAACTAATCAAAATAAAACTAAATAATTATAATCATGTTCTTACATTTAAAAAAAACAAAAGTAAATAATTAAATTTGAAATAATTACGATCTTCATCTTTTAAAATGGCAGAGATAATTTAATCCAAATCTTTATCATCACAAACGGTAAACTCTTTATGTGTTTTTATCCCGTTAAGTAAGTATAAAAATAGCAACACACACACACACATATATATATATATTAATTTTTAAATAAGATAACAAATCAGTTCAGTTCGGTTCGGTTATTTCGGTTTTTAGAATATGAAAAACCGAAACCGAACCGAAAAGTTCGGTTTCTATTTTTTTCGGTTCGGTTTTTTCGGTTATTCGTTCGGTTCCGGTTCGGTTTTTTCAGTTTTTTGCTCACCCCTAGCCCGACTGCTGGCCCAGTCCACGAGTTTAACCAAAAAGTAATGCCAGCCAGCCAAATACGTGTCTGGAACATTAATCATACTTGCATAAACATCAACAAGCATGTCGTTAGTATTTAGTTACTTATCCATTCATTCAAAAGTAAAGTGAAACCAAAGTCCAAAACATTTCAAATGTTAACAAGTCAAACGAGTATTCCCTCAAATTTGCAACCTACAAAACAGAAATTAAGAATGCTAGTTAGTTAAAGTTGTAGCGAGTCACTTTACAAAATAGAAGGTCAAATGAGTTGTTACCGAAAGCAACACCTGCTTTTTTTGGTGTGGGAGGGGCATTCTTCCTAGGCATAGCGTCGAAATCTGATTTCTGTAACGCGCTTGCCCTCCACCAAGCGTTGTACGTAATAAGTCTCTGAGATTCACATTAGGATTTATCATTTTTACAACGTATATGCCCCGCCAACGCAGAGATAGGGATATTTTCTGTTATAAGGAAATGAGATGGAAACACAAAACGATCGAGTGGTTACCTGATTCTGCATATACTGGTGCAAGGGGAGTGGGGAGCTTGAAAAAGGCATCTTCAGCCACCTCTTCAAGATTGATACCCATTAGATGTAATTAAATTGTTCAACAAAAACATGATGAAAATTTTTTTAAAAAAAAAAACAATGTAAAAGTTAAATAATAAATAAATAAATAATATAAAGAGATAAAAAAGAATGGCTGACCATAAACACACAATCTATCCAATTAACATTAAAAAAAGAAAATTTGTAATAAAGTATACACACAACAACAATTCAATTGTCAAGAACTAATACCTGGCATACCACATGCATAGAGTTTGGATCAGATTATTGTATCTGGGAGCATAGATTATGTACCTTTTATCTGTGGTGCAGAATGAAATGCAGGGTGCTTGGTAGCCCTTTTAACTATCCGTTAACAGGACAAGATTAGAGTAATGGTCAGACAAAAGGAAATGCGTTCACTAAACACGTCAAGATTGTCGTAGATAACAGGTACATCACATCAATACACCATGTACACCTATATTTTGTTATAGGTGTGGTTGTGTATGCTAATTTTCCTTTCATTCTTTTGTTTCGTTAAGTAGCCTTTAAACGTTCAGCACGCAAACAACACTACTGATTTAACTACCATGAACTAAAACAAAATATGTCTGAGAATATGAGAGAATTCATACGAAATAGCACACAATCAAATTCCACTTTTTCATATGCATATTATTAGATCATGTGGCCTAAACCTATACAGTTTCACAATATCCGACTGTGACTCCCACCAACTGAAGCTGGTATCAGAAATATGAGACTCATATTAGGATTTATAATTTTCAATCGATGTATATCCAGCCACACAGATAGGATTAGCTTCTATTATGAAATGAAATATATTTTTTTTAAATAATCATTATTTTTCCTGCTAGTTTGAAAACACTATTTCTATTAGCAAGGAAATTGAATCATCAGATACACATGCTGATGAATCCACACAGGGGCAGGGGAGCTTGGAAATGGAATAATGGATCCCTCCATTATTTCTATCTAAAACTGAAGTTTGTTTGTTTAAAAGAAGAATAAGGATCAAGTTCCTCTATTGAATCCAAATATCTTAATATGTTTTACAACCCAACCAAACGAGAAGTTACCAGTAGTAGTTGCTAATGAAGAGTTAACAAGATCCTCCTCATGACAGTCACGAGGGAAGTTGCTCGCTACAACAGCCAAATGCTTGAGAATGTATCCTCCAGTCACTCTACCTTTTGGTACCTATTAGGTGTAGATAAATCGTTTAACAAAAGCATGATGATAAAAATAAAAAGTACAATCTGCTTATTTAACATAACCATAAATAAAAGATCAAAACATTTCAAATCTCTTAGTAACATGTTTTACAACACAAACAAAGAAACACTTACCAGAAGCAGAAGCAGAAACATTTCAAATCTCTTAGGATTTCTAATTTTCAATCGATGTATAGGAATAGTTTCTATAATGAAATAAAATAAAAACTTCTTTTTTCTTCTAATTTTCAAAGAAACACTTACCAGAAGAAGAAGCAGAAGCAGAAGCAGAGCTTGGATTCTCAACAAAGGACTGGTCAAGATCCTCACAAGGTTGCTTGTCTTCTACTTGAGCTTCTCTCACTGTGTTAATTAACAAGATAATTAAGATTGTAAATATCTTTTCTGCTAACCATTGTATTTTAAAAGTTAAAGAAAACTGTAATTTTATTTTGTTTTTGTTTTTAAAAAGAAAGAATATTAAAAAAAAGAAGAAGAGAAAGATAAGAAAAACAATGGAGGGGCTACCAGAAACTGATACAGAGTTCTCAACACGATCAACACAACGGCGCTTTCCACCTATTAATTATAAATAAAAAAACTTGGCTTTAATTAACACCAACACATGATTAAATTAATCCAAATACCTTAACATTAAGTAACAAGCCAAGATCTCAGCAGTTACATTATACATAGTAGGCATGCCAAATGAGTTGTAGCATTTTACAACATAAATAAAAGATCAAAACAATTCAAACATGTAGATAATATGTTTAACAACAATTGATTAATGGCAGTTGCTGATGTAGGGCTTGGATTCTCAACAAAGGAACAAATGCTGAATATAAAAGAAAAGGAAGAAGCATACGTACCCTTTTCTTCCATCTCTGATGCAGAGTTAACAATTCTACCTATTAATTTAAAACACGAGATTAAATGAATCCAAAGATATTGACAAACGGAAATTTAGTCACCTTTTGTACATATTAGACCACCATACCAAGCCATAAGCAATTAATCCAACGGTTGGAACTTGGAAGTTATTAAACGAAAGAAAATTTAGCATGCACACAAAAACAGCCATTCAATTCGATTCAATTGTCAGGAATTGCAAGAATTACGTTCCGATTTGATATTCATCGAACGAAAGAGCGATTTGCCAGCATTCGCACAATTCAATTGTCAAGAAATAAAACAAAACACCTCTATATCATTCATTGATCATCATCAGTTACGTACGGTACCTTCGTCTTCCATCTCAGATGACAGAGGAACTCCGATATTATTGTTTTAGGGTTTGTATCTGCAAAGGAAGTTTGGAATTTCATGGGCGATCTGTATTTACGTAGATATCCAAAAATTTCGGAAACTTATTTTCAATATTATTACTTTCAAACATTTATCAACTTACGAGAATTTTTTATTTTTACGTTTTTAAATATAACTAGGAATTAGGACCCCGCATGTTGCGGCAGGTCCGATACACTGAAGCGATATATCTCAATGTAAATGACGCATTATAGGAAAATATTGATAATATTAGGATTCGCATGTAAAAAATGTGATGCGTACAATTGACATACTAACAAATAGGTGTTATGTGAGCCATCTCATAATATGCAATTATTGGAACTTCAGATGAATTCCATCCTACTTGAATAAAGTTGGATTAAAAATGATATTTAGTTACTACCTGGAACAAAACTTTAGGCAAGGTAACATGTCTTCGTAATAGGTGTGAGGAAATGTCCCATGAAAAGAAATGTTGTTGTTAAGTCCCCAACAAAAAACCAGAATCTTACTTTGGAATATGATTGCCTTAGCCAAGGGGAGATGTCATGAGGTCAACAGCTTTTCGTTCAAAGGCAGCCTGAAATTTTCATATCAGAAAACATGCAATCAGTTGATGGTTCAACGCGAATGGTGTTAATTAACCATAAAAGTAAAAAAATTAACATAATCACAAACCAACAAATCAAGTTTCCCATTCAAACTGATGCAATACGAAGAACAATTCAAGAATATCCTTAAGCAGGCATGAAATCATCATTCAATACATAACTCTAAAGTTTTCAAAAATCCAATGTCCTAGATATCATGTAACCTACTATTCCCTAAATATGAATCTAAAAAAAAATAAAAATACTCTCCTACCTCACGTAATAAGACCTCTAATTAACCTATACATCAATAAAAGATCCACAAAAGCATATCTATATTATAATTTTAATAATTCTGATCTAGAAGAAGAATCACAACTAGACACACTAATACACACAAATACAAAACCAACAATCCTTTACCTATTTATGTGATTTCTAGTTGATGCAAAGTTGGCAACAAAAAATTGTAGCTGGGATATTAAAGTCCCTAAACCAGTTTAATGCACATAACATATGAAAAAAACATAAAGGAAAAAAAACAATTCATTAATAACTTATCATATCTAAAATTGGTTATAATAAAATGGTAAAAAAATTTTATGCAAACGAAAAAGATAAGTTTATCATAAGTAATTATTATTTAAAATTTGTATATACATCGTTGTATTCTTAGAGAAAGTAAGTTAGGTGTATGGTTGCCAAATTGATCACCTGATAAGCTTTCAGTTTGCTCAGCTAGCTGTTCGACAGAACCATCAGCAGGATCATGAATAACAACCTTGTTTTTCTTCCTCTTTTTTGAAGGATCAAAAGGAGCAATCTATATCATGATTCACACATCAATAAGAACAATATTTCAAGTAATACCTCCTGTCATATTAAAAAAACAGTCAAAAAGAACATGATCTACCTACATGGCTACATTAGCTCCCTCATCCTGCATCTCGATTGGATTTTCTTCATTAGCCATGCCTATCAAATTTAAAGAATCCCTTATTCCAAATGAAATCCTATCAACGGACACACCGACAAATTGAATGTATATATCTATCAATTATAACCCTTAAAGACAATTACAGCCATCATTATAATGCACTTTCGGTAATTAAACCCTAAAACAAATCAGAAACAATAGCATTATTGAAAGGATTAAAACAAATAGTTAATACATTATAAGAAAATGATCAAAACAAACTTCGATAATTCTAGACAACAAACCCTAAACTATAGATTTGATAAATCCCCTAAAATAAACGGAATCGATTTTGAATTAACTATGAAAATGAAACTAATCAGAGGTGTAAATGAAGATTAAAATTAAGAAACTGAATCGATAAAATATACCATTTAAACTGAGATATTAGACGCATTTAAAAGCCTACCATCTGACCAGAGATTGTAAGACAGCCAAACGCAGCAAAGAACCATAGCGGAAATCCACCACCGTCGCCTCTGAGGCCGCCTCCAATCCGAACAAAACCAGCTTCACCATCAAGCTGAAACCCTCACCAAGGAGAAAGAGGGCCGAATGAAAGTGCATAAGGGATAGAGAGAGTGAGGGAGATGGATCGGTGAATGGAGAAAGAAATAGGGTCACCTTCACCGCCAACCAACAACCCTCCAACAGCCTCACTCTTTTGCCTCCGGCTAACCACTGTCGCCATCGTGCGTCACCACCATCGCTGTCGATCGTTTTTTAGGAATACGAACCCGATATCGAAGAGAGAAGTAGAACATAGAGGTTGCGATTGTCGGAGAAAGTCCATCCTCAGTGATGGTCGACGACGACACCTTGCTTGTAGATCATGTTCCGAATTTGCATTACCTGATTAAAATATATACATGAAAGATAATGGAAATTGAAGTGTTGAAGTTACCTTAAGATCGTATCACCTTAAAGAGATTAAGAGAGCAAGCCCAAATCAACAGCCACCTTATTCGATCACATCACGTTAAACCCTGTAAAATCACACCTCGGAAGAACCAAATTTAAAGAAATAAGTAATCAATTGGAACATCCTGAGATTCCGCTCTGGAAGTGGGAACAAATAGCTATGGATTTCATTACCAAGCTACCCCGCACTTCCAGTGGTCACGATACGATTTGGGTGATCATTGATCGTTTAACAAAATCTGCTCACTTCTTGCCGATGCGTGAAACCTTCACGATGGATAGACTGGCGAGATTGTACATTATTGAGATAGTGGTACGTCACGGTGTACCATGATGAAGTCATTTAAAGTATTGAAGGCTTAATATATGGAGGTTATGTTATATTAGGTCACAGTTTATATACAAAGCATACTGGTAGGTGTTAGCTTCATGATTTACAAAAGTACATCGTCTTAAATGGAGCTTGTATGAGCTTTCTTGCATGGATCATATCAAAAAGGAAAGTTCATCATTTAGTTGTCCGCGTGTCGAAATGAGTTGTAGGTTCATTGTAACATCAGTGCCGGAACCGTCACCGGAACAGTGATCGTGAACAGTACGTAAACAGTAATCAGGTACAATTATCATGTAATTCTGTATATTTCATATTCATATCAAGTCACAGTATCATTTCATATTATCGAAACAGTGAATTCACAGGCATTCAGAGAAATCAATTCAGAACAATGATTCTTGAGTCAGATAATTATCTGGCAACACAGAATCATCATGTGATTTATTTGTTAGGATTTTATTATGTATAAGCGTATGTGAGGCCTTACAGGACAAAACAACACGAATATCGTTAAGTGAATGCTAAACCGACAGATTATTCGTATAGGTGACGATCTGTACGAATAAATCTAAAAGTTTAACGTTCTGAATGATATTCGATAATTAGAAAACAATATTGAAAAGTGTAGTTATCGTCGTATTTGATTCGAACAAATACGCGCGATGACCGCGCGATTCGATTTAAACGTTAAATAAATATTTTTTGTAAATTAAATAATTAAAAGATATTTAGTTAATTTATTAGGAATCACAACCTAAAATAAATTTATTGATTCTATTTTAAAACCGAGTCGTTTTGTAACGAAAACGACGCGAAAACGGCGTTTTTACGCGAAACCACGCGAAACCGAACGAACCCGAACGAACCCGGGTATTTTTCCCACATTTATTGTGGCATTTAATGCCACAACAACCATCACCTACCAGCCAACATCACCATTTTCGTCATCTCCCCTCTCAAGCTCTCTCTCACTAAAACACCCATCTTCTCTCTAGCATTTCTTGCTCAATCCTTCACCAAATTTAGTGTTCTTGGTGTCTAAATCACCACAATCATCAGTAGAAACCGAAAGTACAACGGATCTAAGAGTCCATCCATCAAATCTGAGGTAAAAACCCATTTTTGTTGCGGTTTAAGGGTTTTGAAAACCCTAATCACGAGCCCTTCATGTAACCGGTTTCACACCCTTTCGAACCTTAGGACTTGCACATACATGAGTTTAAGGAGTGTAGGAACAAACCCTCATCAGCCTCTGGTCGCTTAGCTCGAAAAATCATGGGTGATTGTTCTTGGGCTCGATCGGCCGAATGGCCAAGAACCAGCTCGACGAATGGTTACCTAACCCCATTCGCCGAATGACTAGCCACACCCTCATTCGCCGAATGGTTCTAGCCCAAGCTACTTCCCTTCGCCGAATGAGTCCTCATTCGACCAACTAAGGGTCAGTCGCCCATCAGCTCATTCGAACCTAACCTATTCGCCGAAGCAAGCCTTTCGGCCATGGTCTCATTCGAAGCTATGCAACACCCATTCGACCGTGCATCATTCGACCAAGACACTTTCATTCGACCATTTACCTATTCGGCCATAGTCATTCGGTCGGTATGCTATACTCGAATCTAACTGGTTCTACCCATCTCTTATCCGGTGAATAGATGGGTTGATCATGGCGGCTAGAGATGGGTAGGGTTGGATCGAATGCATGCATGGTAATTTATAAAGTGTGTGTGTGCATGGCAACGTCTACGTGGAAACTACGCATGGGGGTGTGTGTGTGTGCACATGCATGGTGTAAGCATGCATAATATGGGTGCATGAGAAAAACATTAGGGTTTCATTCATGCGAACCAATCTTAGGGGGGAAACTTAGAGATCAAACAAGAGTGTCTTAAAAGTTAGTATCGTTTACACATAAATAGTGAACATTATTTGGGTATACTATATTTGAGATATTATGAGGAGCAAAACAACAACCTAAGGCCTTGAGTGTTAATGTAATCCTTGACACCTAACTAATCTAGATGGATTAGATAACTATATAGGACAAGTTACTCAAAAGAACTATCGAGGACTCGTTCAAAGATCAAAGTCTATTAAATGGGCCGGAAATGGCCCAATGGGCTTAATCTAAGCTCGTCATCATGTTATATTTCATTTTCTTAAAGTAATTATGTTTTAATATAATAGAAATCGATTTATAAACTTTATTAAATTAAATGGTTTCCAAATAAGTGTTTATCATAAAATGGATTAACTTAAAATAATTAGTTAAAGACTTATAATTAATAATGGGGGATAGGGTTCAATTACGGGAAATGTTTTAGACTAGTTAGAAGGAGTTATAGAAACACATTAGAAAATCAGGACACTTAGTTGCACACCGAGACCAAACTCTAGTTAGGACGTTTATTATAAATACTTATCGTCTGCGAATTCTCTTAAAACAAATTCAGGAACCGAAGATACTTAGACTACAACAACGAGCGCGCATTTTGTGGTAATTCTATACAAAGCAACACAGGTGAGTTCATTGCCCCTTTTCTAAACATTTTTGTTTTAAAACGCGGGGCTGAGAAGCATGCGTAAACTGTTTTATTAAACTGTTTATTTAAATGCTTTTATCTATTATATGTTTTACATATATATGTTTGTTGATACTCTTAGACTCCTGTCTAGGAAATTATTAAAACAGATCAAACTATCAAATAAATTTAAGTACTCTTATGAGTAATACCTTAAATTTAAACTCTAAATCAATCCCTAGTCCATCAAGCTCAAATTCAAGAATCTAAATTCAAAGTGAAATCATATGAACAAAATCAAAAGATCACATTCAAGAAATCATAGCTCGGTGTGAGATCTGAGACCCAAGAATCATTATCAAATCAATTATCATTGTGAATCATGGGAAAGTCAAAAGATCAAGATCAAAAGACTCAAGGAATCAGAAATCATAAATGTGTGTGAATCATATTAATAATGAAATCATTATGATCTAATGAAATCATTAATACTCATGTTAAGGTGGATGTCAGTTGTATATGGAATCAAGACCACGTGTAACACACATATAAAGTCCCTTCAGGTATAGAAGACTCTTGTAGTCAGGCTATACGGGCAATCACATGAACTATCAAAGGAAATCATTATCAAAGTCTAAAATCATGAGAATCAAGAGAACAAGAATCAAAGGATATCCTTAAAGTCCCCGCATGTACAGAAGACCTTTGGGTCAAGCTGTAAGGGCAAAACATTAAAGTCCCCGCATGTACAGAAGACCTTTGGGTCAAGCTGTAAGGGCAAAACATTAAAATCCCGTCAGTTCAGGGATACTCCTTGTGAGTTATGCCTGACATGGGTCACGTGTGAGAGGTTACAACTTGGACAACCACCAACAACTAAGTCTAATTGATTGGGTCAAATAATACCCAATTATCATGTCTTAGTTGTATCTAAATGTTTATTTATTTATTTTATTAAATATTAAACATTTTATTTACTATCACTGATTTTGAGAAATCATTTATCTATGATCAAAATCAAGGGAATCAAAGGTAAATCAAGTTTTGGAGATCATAATCTAAATCAGAGGTGTTGGGTAAAAATGCTTAATTATTATTAACAACAGTGTCATATGCATATTAGTATGTGGTGGGATAGCGTCTGGGCTTGACCCTTTCGTGATTCCCTATATATAAGCATACCGATGTGGATATTGCATGTGGAGTTAATGAGGTTAGGGTCTTTACCAAAAGAGGTTTTCAAATCATTTTCAAATCATAAAACTATATGAACTCACCAACCATGTGTTGACTTGATCTTTTTGCATGACTTCTCAGGTGACGAACAGGTCAACTAAGAAGTTATTCTTTTCGTACTAGGACTTCAGATAGAAGGCTTAGCTTTTGGACCTGCATTATTTTTGAAGACATCATTATGCAAATTATTTTGTATATCTTGTGTAAATACAAGATAGAAATATATGATGTTTATAGTAGATTTACATTGTTAAATTATAAACAATACTGATGTAATTTAACTTTGTAATTCTATTATAGTTAGCATTTCTCGTTTGTATCATGTGCCATGTAAACAATCTGATCATCACGATTATCACTCACGATATCGCGCCCCGGGAACTTTCCGCCCGACGGGACAACCGATCCTATCCCGCCGGCTCGGGGTGTGACATTCATTCCTGCGTAGATCGTATTAAAGGTTAGTGTGTAAATTGGTCAGGCGTTGATGCATAGAATGACAAAATAAATGAAGAAAACAATATCTCAATTTAATGTAATTGGTACAAAGTTGCAACATATCAAGATGGTTCTTTGTTTACCTATGGGTAGGTCGTTGCAGAATGTAAAATATTCATTTGATAGTATAAATTTAGTTGGTATTCATACCTGGATTAGACGATGTTCCACCTAATAGATCTTCAGCCTTCATAGTTGACTTCCTATAAGTCAAATATCAATGTCAGTAACATATGGCATAGTTCATAGTACATAATTTCATTATATAATTGTATGTTATCAACTTTGTTTCAAAGGAAATTATAATTGTTAATCATAATTGCATAAATTGATACGTTTTAAATTAATTCTATATGTAATATAGTGTTTACTTTTTATGCTTACCAAAAATGATGTTATCATTGCTTTGGTGATTCAATTCTTTTGCTTCTTGACAGGAGCAGCTGTGTGTCAGAAAAAAATATTAGTTTTTATGATAGGATGTGAAGATAGAGTGAGTGTTTGTGTGTTTACCTCGCGGTTCATCTGCTCCTCTTTTTTTAGGCTGGGGTTTCGGGTTTGCTGTTGGCGGTGTTAGGTAAAGTTTTTCTGTCTGGGGTGTGAGAGTATTTGATGATGAGGTTTCATGTGCTTCAGTTTCTTTGTCTATCTGTATTGATCGATCGGCAATAACAATCGGTTCGAATGTCATGCGTCTTCCAACTTTTGCGATCATTTGAGGGGGTGGTATTTTAGGATCATCGTATCCTTGTATGACAACCATGTCCTGGCATGTTGTACCTAGCAACTTTGTCATCACTTAGGTTGAAGAAAACCACATTTGTTGTTGCTATTTCGTCTGTGATTGAAGCATTTACGCAATACCTGTATTATGCATGACATTTTAGAGTAAAGAAAAAGTGTTTTATGGTTTAATTTATATAAAGATTAAGTACTTACATGAATTTTGGCTCCATTTGTTCATCGTTTGTGCAAACATAATATGAAGTTTCTCCAACTTCCTTGTATAGTTTGTTGTTACAGACGTTGCACTTGGCATAGAACCATTTTCGGTAGCTTTGTATCTCCTTGATGTGTGCAACACATTTGAAAGCTGACTGCAATAGTTATGATGTTACCTTTGTTGTAGTGCTGAATTAGTTAGTAATATTTTGTTATTTTATTGTTGTTTGATGATGACCTTTTTTCCAGTTGAAAGTTGGTCAAGAATGTGTCTGATCGTGACTGTGTCTTGTGTCACAGATTGTCTTGCTTGAACAGTGACATCCTTTAGTCTGCAGTGTTTTCACAGGTTCGTATTTTAGCTGCATTAGGGGTTTAATCAATAGAAGTGAAAAAATATACCTTTGGATATGTTGTTGGATTCCATCGAATTTTGGGTTTACGAATACTTCTGTGGGGTATGTGGATTCCAGCTGTTTTAAGTCTGCTCAATAATTAAAGAAAAAACATAAATGAATGGTGTGGTTAAAAATAGAGTTGAATAGTTAAGTAAGTTTGCATATGGAGCTTATTATCCAAGTAATATTGTATATGGTTACCCCACACGTTAATCTATGTATAACTTCCGAGCATTTTGTTGCTATAGATGCATCAAGAACATAAGATCTTCGAGCAATAAATCTATAAATCAATAACATCTTTAACAGTTAATAAGAAAGCCCATGAAAAACCCCCACATTACGATCTGATCCATCTAAAAAGAACCAAGATAAGATAAGTAAAACCGAACATATGAGAAACTGTTTCATCATATAACACATAATTAAATACGAAACAAAGAAAAATCAACCCTAAAAAACTAATACAGGAAAAAAGCATAAAATTCTGTTAATATATGTAAGTAGAAAACATGTAGAAAACAGAGTAGTTACGTCCAATTCAATTGAATTTCAAAAAGATTGTGGCAAGTGTAAGGTTAATGACCTCTAATATTTTTTCTAAAGAGAGCAGCTCAGTTATGAAATAAGTACCTCAATCACAAACTCTAAGAAACATTATTAAAAATTAAATAGAAGGCAAACAGTAAATTCTAAGATGATGATAACATGCTTACTATGAAGCTTTATATCGAAAGAGCATTACCAAATTAAAAAGCAAACAATAATAAATTTGGGAAACAACAAATTAAATTGTGTGAAAATTATGGATACTTACCACCGTATTGAGTGACCAGGGCAGAAGTGATTGCTACGATATCTCCACGGTTGACATCGTCTCCTATTAGGTGTCTTTTGGATGGCCATAAAGTGATTTGAACCTGTTTGTTGCTGTGTAACATATAGAATTTGTGTGAAATTTTTTTATAATTTTATATGGATGGTCAATAACTGTAGATTTAGGTTCTTTAGGTTCTAATTATATTAGTTTTAAGGATGTAAAGTTTTATTGGTTTCAATACGACATATCATTTTGATAAATAGGTTAATTAGGTAGATTATAGTCATGTTGTGTAACTTTCAAACAGCCTTGTTTTTTGTTTGACATGGGCAAGTTAGTGTTGTCATTTTTATTTTATAGGCAAGTGAATGTTATTTAAGTAAGAGATATTGGTTTACGTATAGATATACCTGTCAGAACTTGTGGCGGCCTCATACGGTCATTTAGGTCATCATATGATGCAAACTGGAAGAAATAGTGTGGTATGTGTTCATCAGAAAACGGTTCAAGGAGGCCTTTTTTCCAAGCTTGATAGATGCATGGTGATTTAGTATGGGACGGAAGTTTCTGTTTTCAACAACCACGTATTTTGTTACTTTGTAGCATGACAGAACTTCAATGGGAGGCTCATAGTAGTTTTTTAGATCCACGTCTATCGTAGCTTCTATACCGTCACCCTGCATTTGATGACATGTTAGATGAGTTATAGCAAATGAAATATAAATTAAAATATTTTAATATCATGAAAGTTACATGTTTGTAAACAAACAGATAACATATTTCTTCCTTGCTCCCTGACAATCTCCATTTTTTTAGAACTCGGATTTGCAGTGGAACCGGTCTTTGTTGACTTTTTAGTTCGCTAAGGCGAACGGCTTGCATGATGTTGACTTGTTTGATAGCTGGACAATGTATGTGGAAATTTTATAGTTAGTGTAATAGTTACAGCAGAGTTATGCAAGTGATCATAGTAATTGAAAATACGTACTGGTCTATAGTGAGAACGATTGTGTTTACATCTATAATAACGATACATGCACATATATATACACATAGAAAACGCCAGTCCTACGTATTATCTATAGCAGCAATAAAGTCAGAGTAAACTATATTTTTAGTTGTATGTGCATTGTTACTTTCATTGGGAACGATAAGAATTTTTAGTGCCTCCGGTGTAGTAGCTCGAGATAACGCAACGTATAGCTGCCCGTGACTAAATACAGGTTTTGGTAGGTATACTCCTACCTTGTCAAGTGACTGGCCTTGGCTTTTGTTAATTGTCATAGCATAACATAGTCTTATTGGAAATTGTCTTCTTTTGAGCTCAAAGGGTAATTCCTTGTCTTTGTAGGTGAGACTTATCTTTGGTATGTAGACACGATGACCTATGAATTTGCCTGTCATTATGCGTGCCTCAATTATTCTTGGTAAAAGTTGCGTAATTATCAACCTTGTCCCATTACACAACCCGTCTTTTGGATTAAGATTTCTGAGTAGCATTACAGGTGCGTTCACTTTAAGCTCCAATGAATGTGGTGGCAGGCCGCTGACATTTAGGAGGTTTAAATATTCAGGTGGATAGAGGACCTCAATGTCGCCTTGGTTTCCAGAAAGAGGGATTATACAGTCAGTGCTAGCATATGTCACTGATGCACCAGGTGCGATATTGATAATCATAGAGTTTATGTCCTCTACATCTTCATTCGTAGGGCATATGGTCGCTTTTCCGCAAAGAATTCTGGGAGTCGGATGTTGCAATGTGTCATTGTCATATATGAAATGAATAAGTGTCATCAATGAGTCTTCTTTGAAGGGTATTAAGTGCTTTTCTGGAATCTGGATGTATCTTGTGTCGCTTGAAAGTTTGTCGTCTATTGTTCCAATTGTACCGTCACCTATAGCCACCAACCATGATGAAAAGGAGCTGATCGTGATTTTGTCTTGGATACTAAGGTTTGGTCTTTGAAGTCACATGTTCTCTGTCAACTTCTACATTGTGAAGTATTTCCATAAATAAGATCTTGGTAATGATGATGCTAATATTGTTTCCTTTGAAGCTTTTATTGGAAGGGTCTGTCTGAAGTCGCCACCAAGTAGCACCGACTTGCCACCAAATGGTTTATCGGGAATGCCGAGCACGTCTTTCAAGGATCTGTCTAGTGATTCAAAACATTTATGATCATTCATCGGTGCTTCGTCCCAGATAATGAGAGACGTTTCAGATATCTACTGACTAAGATGGGTGTTTTTCTTGATGTAGCAAAGCGACTCCTCCGTCATGTCTAACGGTAACTTAAATCTTGAATGAGCAGTTCGGCCCGACGGCAAGAGCAATGACGCTATACCTGAAGAAGCTACAGCCAACACAATTTTTCCCTTAGAACGAAATGCTGAAATGATGGTTGTCCATAAGAAAGTTTTACCGGTTCCTCCATGACCGTAAACAAAAATAATACTTGCTTATTGGATGCGATCGTTTGTAGCACGTGTTCATAGATTATACGTTGTAAAGGATTGAGTTTTCCGAGTGAGGTTTCATGCTCAATTGACAATAGCTTTAGATCGTAGTTCTTTTCTTCCATAAGTAATCTGTTTTTTAATCTCTGCAACATATCAGGTCTTGGCATGGGTATTCCGAAATCTTTTAAAGAAGAAGGCGACGTTCCTGAGCGAAGCAATAGTTCCGGTTCATATAGTACATATTCTCGCAACTCATCTTCGTTCACTATTCCATGGTTACGCACACCATCATCTGACATCTTTCTCCAGTTGTTGTTCCATAAGTCAAAAGGCTTTGATATTTCACAGTGCAACGAAATTTGAGTAAACAATGAACGTAACTCTTTTGAGGTGGCCCAATTTGATGCTTCATTAATCGTGTCTGACCATTCCATATCATTTTCAAGTAAGCCTAGAGATTCACATGCACCTCTGTACGTATCGTGTAACTGACCATTAACCGTCCTTATACATGCAAACGATTGGCAACCTTTCTGATGACTCAACAACATCCTTAAGTAAAACGGCTCTCTGGTGCTTGGGTGTAAGTATATCAGCCGGGCAATAGCAGGGGTTTTGTTTGATGTTCTCCGAATCCAATACTTTCTTGCATTGTCCCATCGGTAATCAGATAGATCGTCGATGTAACGTAAATGCCTACCGGTTTCATCAAAGCGATTATTACATAACCATTCGATTAACGTTGTTCGCCTGGCAAAATTGTTTGACACTATGTTTTGAAGTTGATCATTATCTCTGAATGTCACATTCTGCATATTTTCTAAGTGGACACTTAGAACCTGTACAGCAGGGGTTCTATCATGAATAAGAAAGTTAAGTATCCTCCACGACGCCTCATGCGGGCAAATGAATCTTGCATCAAGAAAATCTTGTATTTCGTTTATTTGTGTTGGACTGTTATTTTGTATGTTTTCAGTGATATTAGGAGATTTGGAGATGTTGTACCGAATACGATCAGCTCCCTTTGATATGTATTTGAATAGATAGTTGATTAGCATGCTCCAGCCACAGTATTCAACATTAATGTGAGCATTGAAATGCAAGGACAATGTTGGGTTATATGGGACAACGTATCCGTTGTCTAGCTTTACTCCATTCTTTACAACAAAAAAGCCGGATGATTGTCTTTTGTAGTGGACACGCCCATCTGTATCAAAGAAAGTGTACTCCTGATAAGGTTTTGGAAAGCCTTTCTTACACGATCCTGAGGACATACAAACTGAATTTGGGTAAAGCAAACCACAGGGGCCGTGGATCATGAGGTCCACAACTGTCTTGTAGAGTTGAGGTTGTTCAGAAACATCCGGTATCTCAGCAGAAATGTATTTGTCTACATCAAGGGCATCGTTTATCCTATATTGTGATGTTACCCACAGAAGGATATGGCAATGTGGAAGGCCCCTTTTTTGAAACTCAATGGTATATAGATCTGAAATAAGATAAATTCCATTAATAAAGCAATGTAAAGGGTGTTAAGAAGCTAGAATGTAATTTTTTGGGTAAATACCCGCAGCAACTTCGCCGAAAGGCCTTCTGACCTTGAGGAAAGTCATAAAAGACTTCACTTTCATTTGAAACACACGTGCAATGATTTCTGGTCGATCTTGTACATTAAGTGATGGGAAACGCTGAAAATATATTTGAAACTCAGGCCATTTAACATTACATGTGAAAGTAATAAAGTATTGCGGATTGCCATGAACTCGACATATAGCAAGCGCATCTTGATAGTGTTTGTACATATATCTTGGGCCGCCAACAAAAGATGAAGGTAATAGTACACGTCTCCTGATATCACGGCCTTCAGTATCACCTTGCCTCACAGCATCGTGAACGCCTTGTAGGAATTCACAACGCAATGTGCTTTGATTTGTTCTTATATAGTCAATACGACTTTCTTCAATACATACGTATGCGTCAACAATGAATTGTTGTAGAAGACGACCGCCTCTTGATAGTAACGTGTACAAATTCAAACGGTCATGCAAAAGATAACTGTAGTACATGTTCATCGTCATTTTCCGTTCACGGGAGCCAGGGGAAGCACGTAACTGTAATGCAGGTGACCAACTGCTTTCACCATAGATGAAAAGGAGTGGGTATTGCAAAGACATGTACATTGGATGAAGCTTGTTTATACGTTGGGGTCTACCGTTTCTGTGTCGAATAACAATGTCAAAGTTGGTACACATTGGATCATTATATGAGACAATTGCACCTATACAACCAACAGATGGTGTATCATATTGTTGGACATGATTAGATGCAAATAGACATATATTAAAAGTGGGCACTTCGATTGTAGATCATAGATCTCTGGCTATTCGAGAAAGCTTAACCAGCTCATTATGTCTCTCCAAGCTGTTTATAAGAAAGCTGACAATGCCAGGGTCAAGAGCTGACCGTGTGTCGGAGGAAAAAGCACGCATTCTATTACGCAACTCGTTATCTGTATCGTATATGTACATTTGCAAGAAACGTGGATTTTGGTTAAGGTTTGGACACAACGTACCTAGCCAATGGTGGATCTGACCTTCGATCTTAAAAACGTACGGTCCATTACCATCATTAACAGATCTGTCAATCTTAGCACCGAAAGAGGTCATCGAAAACATAGAATTATAAGCCCTGATATGATCCATAAAATCATTTCGTTCAAATAGTTGTACGACACTATCATCATATTGCTGACGATATGGAAGAGTGACACTACCACCTTTACAACAATGATTGTATCTAGGACAGTGGTTAGCTGAGGAAGCAATAACGCGCTCTTCATACCAAAATAAAGCGTTACAAAACTGACAAACCCTATCACAATCACCTAGATCAAGATAAAACGACTTGTTTAACATAGATTTACGTAAAAAAAGCCGAACGATTGGATCGTTGTGCAGCCGATTGACAGAATTGATTGTTGTTGTTCGGTACAAACGCATGATGTGAAGATGTGTTGTATTCACCATGATATCTCTTTCTTTTCGACATAGTGAAAGCATATGCATAAACGATCCAACGAAAATTATTGCAATGACTACTATACATAAAAACACCAAGCAGCTACAAACAAGCAAAAAAGAGCAAAACAAACATCATACGTTACCAACATTCCATAAAAATAAGACGACATTTAGTAACAAAGAACTAACCTTAAATGAAGACAACTTAAATACAGAGAGGATGCAGATAACGGACAAACTGCTGAAAAATAAAGTAAATAAGCATAAATACATTTACTAATGTTAAACGTATCATGTTATAAGTAAATCCATGTAATGAAACATATTTTCTTGTACCTCCCTTAACCAAGAACCGTCTGCTTCTGTATTTTTTTAAGTTTAGTTAATTATGTTATTAAGTATTTACCTAACTATTTTGTTAGTCTATTAACTATATATGTTTTACTTTATTAGGTTGGTTTCTTCTTGAAACAATACTTGCAGTGCTTACAACTACCACTTGCAGTTATAAATTTAGAAAAGATTAGAAGCATGTTACTATATTAGTTTTTTATCTGATAGACATTAATATTTTTAGGCGTTTCCAACATATTTTATGAATTCAGACTAACTACAAAAATTATGCATTATAATGGTATCTTATCTTTGCCTTATCCTTGTGCCACCTACATTAGATTTGTCAAATTAATCGCTGGTATATGCCTCAAAAAATATTGTGGCGATTTCCTAAAAATTAGTTATAGGTACCCTTGTGGCCTAAGTTTTATTATATATTAGTCCAAAGAAGAGAAGCACATATCAAGAAATAGGGTAAATGGGTCCAAATTGATATTTTTTATATAGTTAGACTATTTCAAAATGAGTTTAGTTTGTAATCATATCATTACAATAAATATTTAGGCTATTTTATTTTTATGACACGCAAAATGATAAGATCAGAAACAAATTAAAATACTAAACAACCTGATATGTAACAGTACCATAAATGTCTAAAAGTAGTTTATTTTCTGAAAACAAAGTTGCCTGCAATCCTTGCAATTCTTTACATCAGGCAAAAACTTGCTTCTAATCATCTTATCAAAAACTAATAAACATTGTTCAACCATCATTTTCTTAGCTAAAAAGAAGAGCATAAACTCGAACACCTTAGCTGCAATATTTGCATTCCAATCACGATAAAGCAAACCATCCACAACACCATTCAAATTCCCACATATCAAAATTTCCATAACCGGATACGCATGATTCATCTAATTAGTCTCCGCAAGAATCTCAAGAACAACAACAAATGAACTATTTGATGGTATATAACCCGGTTGTTGCGTCACCCAATGAAACAACCTAACAGCGATTTTGGGGTATTCTTTAATCGAATAAAGAACCCTAGTAAACAACTTAGGTTCCAAAATCATTGCCTGCAATCTTTCTTGAAATGGGTTAGGGCTGGACTTAGTGCTGTAACAAAACGCCCAGTAGTTTCTTTCAATCGCTGATAATATGAGATTTTTTAAATGATATGCTGTGATTTGATGAATGAAAGCGATTAATTGTTGTTGAATCGAAGGAAATTTAGGGTTTTGTGAAATCAACCTCAATCATGCTATTCACACACCATCAAAATTCCACAAATTCTTCACCTTCCATTAACAAACGAAGTTGACACACAAAATTTAACAGAGAAAAGGTTTCAAGAACGCAGATGTTAAAAACCCTAAAAAACCTAAATGTAAGAAACAGGACGTTAAAGAGAAAATAATGACAGAAAAAGTTTGTTGCAAGAAATAAATTACTCTAAGAGGAAGAGGAAAAAAAGCAAAATCATGAAATTAAAAGACAAAAGAAGAGTGAAGAAAGGTACCTGGTTCTCTTCTTCTTCACTTTTATTGGGATCGAATTTTTTTTAGCCAGGGATAAATGATTGTAAATATGTGTAGTGTATATGTATGTATACCTCTATGCTTTAATAGGTTGTACATTATGCATCACAAACATAAAAAAATGAATAGTATTCTAGTGAGAGGAGAGTATATTTCCAAATTAATATATATAATAATGTTGACAATATGATGATAGTTAATATTTGTTTGGGCGCATCAACTGGCATGAGTCTCTAATCTCTCCCTCTTTTTTTTTTATTTTAGAGTAAAATGTTATTTTAGTCCTTGTGGTTTGACAAATTTTGCCATTGTATTCCAATAGTTTAAATTTTGCAAAATGAAAACCATAATGACCAAAATGGTAATAAAATGAAACCATAGTGACCAAAATGACCAAATTCAAACTATTGGACTAAAATGACAAAAGTTGTCAAACCACAGGGACTAAAATGACATTTTACTCTTTATTTTACGTCCATATAATTAAATAATAACAAATAATTAAATATTTGTTTTGTTTATTTTATGTTCTCATTTTTTGATGGTAGATTTTACGATTACGAGTGTCTTTTTGGTTCTTATAGTTATATGAATTTTAACGTAGTACGCTTATATTTGGGTTCATATTCATTGTCAATTTGTCATTTTCTTTTGCGACAATTTGAGCTAGTTTTCAGAACAAGCTAACACCTATTATGGCCGATTTTTAGTATGCATTTAATATTAGTAATGTTATTACCGAAATATTGATTGGATACCCATACCAAGAGAGTGATATGACTTATACATATTTGACATAATTTTAAATCAGAAGAAATCATGTTTTTTTATTTCTATTAATTACGAGGTTACCGCCGCAATGGGCGGCTAAACCTCTAGTTTGAATACAAATCCAAAATCAGAAAAAAAAAGTTTAAAAAAATATACTTGAGATATCCGAATATCCGAAATATCTGAAATATCCGAAAAGTTATTCGAAAAACTATTTCGGATATCGGATATCTGAACTACTCGAAAATTTACAAAATCAGCATCCGAATCCGAATTTTCAGATATCCAAACTTCCGGATATCCGATTTTTTCGGATATTTCGAATTCATATTCGGATACGAACTTTTTAAACACCCTTGCATACACCCCCGGCCCCGAGGTTCGTTTGTTTCTCAACTTTCACTTTGCTCCTTCTATCAAATAGTCAAATGATACACATTCCTCTTTGTTTAACTAAAAACTACGTTTTCCTGGGTTTTTTCCTAATGCTCATTTTTTGATCACTGACGGATCAATGGAGTATCATTGTGTTACCTGCAGTACCATTCGACCATATACATCATCAAATGACCAATTCTGAAGTAACTCAATACTTTTGAGAAAATCCCCTTGTGGGATTCGAACCCAAAACCATTTGTCTTATAAGTCTTAATCTTATCACCAAGATACTACTAGGCTGTAATATTATTAGTCACGTTTTCCTAGGTATATTTCTAAATTTTATATATTCTCTAAAAATCCCTAAGATTATCCACAGCGGTCACACCACTGAAAATCTTTCCCCACCGAAATTTCAGGCCACGTCATCACCCCACTGAAAACCTTAAACCACACAGTGGTCACCCCACTGAAAACCCTTCCCACTATTATACTGGCACCAATCAGAAGGCAAGAAAGGGGGTTGGCACTAATCACAAAACGAGAAAGCACGTGGGGAGCAGGAGCCGTGGGAGGGGTTTGGGCGGGAGCCGCTTAGGCGGGGGCGGTGTTCCCGCTGAAAGCCGCCGAATGCCGGCGGGGTACCCATTGTGCACGATCTAAGGGCATTCACATCTAATGCTCTCAATATATGATATGTGCACGAATGAACTTTAAAGGGTCCCAATGGGCATATAAAAGTTTTGTGGTGAAAACAAAACTAGAATTCTCTAACATATGATTCTCATCTTTGTTTCTATCTTTATTTTATAAATTAACTTGTGTATTACACACACTCAATAATAAAAGATACCATACCAAATAATAGTAGATTTTCATAATATTATCTAATATGATTATAAAATAAAGTCTACAATATTAATTAAAAAAATATGTTCATAATAAGATATAACCATAAATGATATAAGTAAAATGTAAAAAAATAAAATAAAACAGATGTCATAACATATCAATTGTTGTTAGATATTTTAGTGTAATTGGGGTTAGTTTTATCGATCAATATGAATTATGATATTATTAAACAAGTTGGGTGTGGGGTGCACGCTTGTTTAATATATTATAAATTCAATGGGGGTTCCAAGGGGGCAACGCCCCCTTGGCGGGGGTCCGGGGGCAGCGCCCCCGGTTAGCGGGGTCCAAGGGGCAGAGCCCCTGGCTTACAACTTTTGTGTAGAGAAAATTTGATTTTACGAATTTTACATAAAAATTTGGTTTACAACTTTTGTGGCTAAATAGTGAAAAACGAAAGTTGGAAAACTGCCTGGAGGTAGTTTCCAAACTTCTGCGCCCAGAAATTGATCGAGATTTACAGCCTGGTTCATTCAATCGAATACACAGCGAATTTTCATACTGGTTCTTGAGCGAAATCGAATTTTATCCGATCAAATATTTGGGTGAACCGCAAATAGTTTGATCTGAAAGTGTGTTCCACGACTTTCGATTCATCCGGTGTTCGTGTTTTCTGGAATTTCTCTACAAAGATCAAACTATCCGTTGAAGATGGCGAACAAGAATTCGACGAAGGAGATGACGAGTAAGTTTGACAAATTGGAAAAGTTTGAAGGCCAGGATTTCAGGCGTTGGCAGAAGAAGATGCACTTCCTTCTCACGACTTTGAAAGTGGTGTACGTGTTAAGCACTCCCGTACCCGAAATACTTGAAGATGGAAACTTGGAACAAATCAGGAAACGATCAAAGTGGGAGAATGACAATTACATCTGCCTTGGTCATATTCTGAACGGTATGTGTGATACTCTATTTGATATTTATCAAAACGTGGAGACTGCAAAAGTGCTATGGGGTACCCTAGAAGCCAAATACATGGCAGAAGATTCTTCTAGTAAGAAGTTTCTTGTGAGTAATTTTATAAACTATAAAATGGTTGACTCTCGATCTGTCATGGAACAATATAACGAATTGTTGAGGATTTTAGGACAATTCACTCAACATGATATGAAAATGGATGAATCCATTCAGGTTTCAAGTATCATTGATCAGTTACCTCCTTCCTGGAAAGATTATAAACATAATCTAAAACATCAGAAAGGAGAATTAACTTTGGTTGAACTTGGAAGCCAATTCAGAATTGAAGAATCATTGAGGGGCTTTGAATAAAAGTGGGTAAATGATGATAAGAAACCTGTTGGACCTTCTTCTGTTAACTTAGTTGAAGAAGGTGGATCATCCAAGAATAATCAGAAGCTTAAAGGGAAACGAAAGTTTCAAGGTAAAGACAACAAGAGTTCAAACAAGAAGCAAATCATAACTTGTTGGAAATGTGGCAAAGTTGGTCACTTTAAGAAGGATTGTCGTGTTGGTAAAAACAACAAGGAAGCTGGTCCAAGTGGGTCTAAGGACCCAAACAAGCAACAAGGTCAGAATTTAGTACAAAGTTATAATTCTGTTTTGAATTATGTATCACTAATTTCTGAGGCATGTTATGTGCAGGATGATGACATTGCTTGGTGGGTTGATTCAGGTGCAACAAGTCACGTGTGTAAAGATCTTCGTTGGTTTAAGGACTTTCAACCAATTGAAGATGGATCTGTTATAAAGATGGGAAACGTTGCAACTGAACCAATCAAAGGACTAGGAAAAGTGAAGCTTGTTTTTACTTCTGGAAAATGTTTATGTTTAGACAATGTCTTGTATGTTCCAGGGATTCGAAAGAATCTCTTGTCTGGTATTATGTTGAATAATTGTGGTTACAAACAAGTGTTGGAAAGTGACAAGTTTATCTTGTCAAGACATGGTACTTTTGTAGGTTTTGGTTATCTTTGTAATGGCATGTTTAAGTTGCATCTTGATATTTCTTTTAGTAATGAATCTGTGTGCATGACTTCATCAAGTTCTAGTAGTAATTTAAATAAATCAGAATTATGGCATGCTAGACTAGGACATGTACATTATAAAAGGCTAAAAAAAATGTCAAAAATGAGTATAATACCCGCATTTGAAATGAATAATGAAAAATGTAAAACTTGCATGCTAACAAAGATAACTAGATTACCGTTCACTGATGTTCAAAGAGAATCTAAGGTGCTAGAATTGATACATAGTGACTTATGTGACTTTCATGCAACTCCATCTATAGGAAATAAAAAATATATTGTTACATTTATTGATGATGCTTCTAGATTTTGTTATGTATATCTTTTATACTCTAAAAATGAAACATTAGATAAATTTAAAATATATAAAACTGAAGTAGAGTTGCAAAGAAATGAATTAATTAAGTCATTACGCACTGATAGGGGAGGTGAATATTATGATACAAGTTATTTTCAATCAGTGGGGATTATACATCAAACCACTGCTCCTTACACTCCACAGCAAAATGGAGTGTCTGAGAGGAAAAATAGAGTTTTAAAAGAAATGGTTAATTCTATGTTATCATATTTTGGTTTAAATGAAGGTTTTTGGGGTGAGGCTATGTTAACAGCCTGCTATTTATTAAATAGAGTTCCAAATAAAAGGAACAAGATAACCCCATATGAACTTTGGTATGGCAAGCCTCCAAATTTGAACTATTTAAGGATTTGGGGTTGCAGAGCTGTAGTAAGGCTTAATGAACCCAAAAGGAAAAATTTGGGAGAAAGAGGCATAGATTGCATCTTTATTGGATATGCAGAACATTCCAAGGCATATAGGTTCTATGTTATAGAACCTAATGATTATGTTTCAGTAAATACTGTTGTTGAATCAAGAGATGCAATATTTGATGAGGAGAGATTTTCATCAATATCTAGACCAAAGGATATGATTGTGAGTTCAAGTAACTCTGAAGAAATTAATCATAAAGAAATTCCTTCTACTTCAACTGAACCTAGAAGAAGTAAAAGAGCAAGAATAGCAAAAGATTTTGGTTCTGATTTTCAGCTATATTTAGTTGAAGGATCTAGAGATGAGATCCAAGCTAAATATGAATATTGTTTCAATATTGAGGAAGATCCAAAAACTTATAATGAGGCTATGGCATCTCGGGATGTTGCTTTCTGGAAAGAGGCAATTAATGATGAGATGGACTCTATTATGCAAAATAATACTTGGAGATTGACAGATTTACCTCCTGGTTGTAAACCATTAGGTTGTAAATGGATATTCAAGAAAAAGATGAAAGTGGATGGTTCCATTGATAAGTTTAAAGCTAGATTGGTTATTCAAGGCTTTAGACAAAAGGAAGGTATTGATTATTTTGATACATATGCTCCAGTAGCAAGGATATCCACTATTAGATTGTTGATTGCTTTAGGAGCTATACACAATCTAGTGATTCATCAAATGGATGTAAAAACTGCTTTCTTGAATGGTGATTTGGATGAGGAAATATATATGAAACAACCTGAAGGTTTTGTTTTGCCTGGTAATGAGCATAAAGTGTGTAAACTTGTTAAGTCACTGTATGGTTTAAAACAAGCACCTAAACAATGGCATCAAAAGTTTGATGATGTTGTGTTGTCAAGTGGTTATGTGCTTAACCAATCTGATAAATGTGTATACAGCAAATTTGATAATTCTGGTAAAGGAGTTATAATTTGTTTGTATGTAAATGACATGTTGATATTTGGTACAAGCCAAGATCAGGTTGATAAAACAAAACAATTTTTGTCATCTAAATTTTCTATGAAAGACATGGGAGAAGCTGAAGTGATTCTTGGTATTAGAATCAAGCGTGAAAACAATGGAATTTGTATTACTCAATCTCATTACATTGAGAAAATATTGAAAAAGTTTAATTTTCAAGATTGTTTTTCATCTAGTACTCCAATGGATCCTAATATCAAGTTGTTACCTAATAAAGGTGTTGCAGTATCACAACTTGAATATTCAAGGGTAATTGGTTCTCTCATGTATGCCATGATTAGCACTAGGCCAGATATAGCTTTTGCTGTTAGGAAACTAAGTAGATATACTAGTAATCCTAGTTCAAATCATTGGCAAGCATTAAACCGAGTACTTAGGTACTTGAAAGGAACCATGAACTATGGTTTGAATTATACAAAATTTCCTTCAATTTTAGAAGGATATTCTGATGCAAGTTGGATCACTAATATGATAGATCATTCTTCCACAAGTGGATGGGTATTTCTTCTTGGTGGAGGAGCTATCAGTTGGGCATCTAAAAAGAAAACTTGCATTACTAATTCAACAATGGAATCTGAGTTTGTAGCATTAGCCGCAGCTGGTAAAGAAGCTGAATGGCTAAAGAACTTGATTTATGAGATTCCATTGTGGCCCAAACCGATATCACCAATATCAATTAGATGTGATAGTGCCGCAACTTTGGCTAAAGCCTATAGTCAAGTGTATAATGGGAAGTCTAGACATTTAGGTGTTAGACACAACATGATTCGTGATCTAATTACAAATGGTGTAATATCATTGGAGTTTGTGAAAACTCAACAAAATTTAGCTGATCATTTAACCAAAGGGTTATGTAGAGATCTTGCGCACAAATCAGCTAAAGGGATGGGATTAAAGTCCATTTGAAATCTTTACTGTTGAGATACCCAATTCACATCTAACATACATTAGATGTAGAATTCAATGTGGAAAGCTTAACATCTAAAGATTGGAACACATTAGTAGATTCATCCAAAGGTATGTGTTCAGACCTGCAAGTTGAAGAGGCTGAATTTATAATTCTTAATAGTTCTTTTGAAAAATTGCATATGCAGGTGCGAGATAAAAAGAACTACCTATATGAACATGAAGTTTAGCTGCTTCAAGAAGCTGGGACTTGGCTTTGATATGTTTATGAAGGATATGGACATAAGCTAGTAAAAATAGTGTCATGTAAGAACTTATAAGTATGTAAACTTGTGTGTGTATTATCTTCAGGTATTCAATGTTGAATAGATTGGGTTCAATCCTTAGAGATACCTAATAAATTCGAATATTTGAAATGTGTAATATACTAAGATGAAATTCAGTCGTCACGATATTTCATTTATGCATAAGTTTGAATTTGTTGTGATTTTATAAATTAATCAAGGGTTACACTAAAATAGGGGAGGATTGTTAGATATTTTAGTGTAATTGGGGTTAATTTTATCGATCAATATGAATTATGATATTATTAAACAAGTTGGGTGTGGGGTGCACGCTTGTTTAATATATTATAAATTCAATGGGGGTTCCAAGGAAGCAACGCCCCCTTGGCGGGGGTCCGGGGGCAGCGCCCCCGGTTAGCGGGGTCCTAGGGGCGGCAGCCCCTGGCGGGGTCCAAGGGGCAGAGCCCCTGGCTTACAACTTTTGTGTAGAGAAAATTTGATTTTACGAATTTTACATAAAAATTTGGTTTACAACTTTTGTGGCTAAATAGTGAAAAACGAAAGTTGGAAAACTGCCTGGAGGCAGTTTCCAAACTTCTGCGCCCAGAAATTGATCGAGATTTACAGCCTGGTTCATTCAATCGAATACACAGCGAATTTTCATACTGGTTCTTGAGCGAAATCGAATTTTATCCGATCAAATATTTGGGTGAACCGCAAATAGTTTGATCTGAAAGTGTGTTCCACGACTTTCGATTCATCCGGTGTTCGTGTTTTCTGGAATTTCTCTACAATTGTTGTGTGACAATAAAATAAATTATCATTGCTAACAAAAATCAAACGTTTTACGTTTACATTGTTCATTAATCTCTAACTATTTCTCGTAATTAAAATTGCATATCACGTTATAATTAGTAATGAAAAATAAAAGCTGTAACAATTATTCAAAAACCTCCAAATGTTTGCTCTATTTTAATCATAAAAAGTTACTTGGTCCTTTAAATATTATAATTTTAATACGTAACTACTGTAATTTCAACATGTAGTTGTTAAGACAACTAGGGTTATACCCGCGCTTCGCGGTTGTAATCTGGTCAATTGATAATAAAGTTCGGACATAAATGTTTTCCGTTGTAAAAATGAGCATTGGAAAAATGAAAACGAATCTATACAAATCGTATAACTGTAATATTAAATGTGAAAGACCACAATTAACTGGTCGGGTCAATACCTAATAAATGTTAACTTAAATTGATACACAGACGTAAAGCCGAAAAGGAAATTTAGGAAAACAAATCAAATAAAAAACAAATCAGATTCTATTGTATAATAATATATAAATATATAATTGGTGATTAATAAATGTATTTATTTATTTATATATATTAGTCTACGGTGTTATGAGCAATATGATATTCAAGTTTATTATCTTAGCTGCATTATGGACAAGAAGGTGAAGCCCAGAAAGAATTCCAAAAGAAAATTGCTATCGTCCAAACAAACCTATTATATAATAATATAAAATTATAAGGAAACCTCCGACCAATCGGGAATTAGAACTGTAACACACACTTATAAATAGCATGCTTTGCTATAAAATCTAGCGTTAATAAACACGAACATAAACCAATTAAAACAGTAAAAAATTAGTTTTTATTATTAATTTTTATTTAATAATTAATATTAATAATTAATTTTGAGCTTACCGTCCTACCACGAATATCATAACATGGATCAAAAACTGGCCGCATCACCTATTAATACATCTTAAAACAATCAATCCAACCGTCTACATAAGTTTTGAGTGTTAGTTGTTTTTGTTATTATTATTATTAACGTGAGTAATCATTATTAATATTTATTATTAATATTTATTAATTATTATTATGTGCTGTTTTTGTTGACTTTCCCTACACATATTAATAAGTTATGATTATTAATTTTATATAATAACTAATATATAATTATTATTACTATTAAGGACTATATATACTAATAAAAAGTAAGGGAAAAGAAAAATAATAATAAGTATGAATTACCACTGGCAAACTAACCTTTCAAATATGTTTATATAACTAGGGTTGTAGCCGCGCTTCGCGGCGGTAATCGGGTCAATTGATAATAAAATTCTGACAAAAATGTTTACCGTTGTAAAAATGAGCATTGGAAACATGAAAACGAATCTATAAACACCAAATAAAAAAGTCCGAAGATATTTAAAAAACATTTATACCCGCGCTTCCTGGCTTTAATCGGACCAATTGATATAAATGCAAGACTTGAACCAGATTTAAAAAAAAATTATACCCGCGCTTTGTGGCGTTAATCGGGCCAATTGATAATAAATGCAAGACTCGAACCAGATTAAAAAAAAGAATTTATATCCACGCTTCGCGGCGTTAATCGGGCCAATTGATAATAAAAGCAAGACTCCAAGCAGATTAAAAAAATATATATACCCACGATTCGCGGCGTTAATCGGGGCAATTGATAAGAAATACAAGACTTGTAACAAATTAAAATAAAGAATTACAGCTGTTGCAGCGTCGGATCCTTACAAAAAAAATTTACCACTGTTTGGATATCGTTACAAAAAAAAATGGGATTACAAAAAAAGAAGGAAATACCACTGTATCGTCATACATCCTAAATCAATAAATCAAATCATCTGCAAAAGTTTTGAGGGTTTGTTAATTAATTATTGTTAGTATTATTATTTAATTATTTTATAATAATTAGTATTATTATATATATTATTTGTCATGAAAATGAATAGTTAAGTTACAACACCTTTTAGTTTGATTACACATGTTTAGTTTTTAAACTTATTATATTATTTGTCATGAAAATTTATATATATTATTTGTCATGAAAATGAATAGTGAAGTTACCACATTTTTTGGTTTCATCACACATATTTAGTTTTTAAACTTAATATATTATTATTTTATATATTATTTGTCATGAAAATGAATAATGAAGTTACAACATCTTTCAGTTTGATCACCCATGTTTAAATTTAAACTTAATATATTATTTGTCATAAAAAGAACAGTGAAGTTTCAACATTTTTAGTTTGATCACACATGTTAGTTTTTAAACATTAATATTAGCATCATAATTTTAGCTTGTTATCCTTACCGTTTTGCATGTGTTTGAATTCGTTGGGTTCACTTTGGGATTTTAAAGTAGAGGGACAGTCGTTTTTACAGCACATTATGCTTTATGATTTTACGATAAAGTATTCATTATTATGACGTGTTTTGTCATATGTGTTTTGATATTCAAAAATTTGTCATTGTTGTGACAATATGTGGGTTTGCTGCCGCAACGTGCGGCTTGTAATAACTCTAGTTAACATTATATAATAATAGTAATCATTATTAATTATTATTATTATAATATAGTAATTATTATTATTTAGGCTGTTTTTTTGACCTTCAATACAAATGTTAATCAATTATTATTATTTAATTAAGAAATACTATTGTATCGTAAAAAAAAAAAGATTTACTACTGTTCATGCAACTTGTAAATGTATGTATTATAATATTTAAAAAGATCTTACTTTTGTCTCTTTTGCTCCCTTTTAAGCAATTGAAGACACACGTGTACAAAGAGAGCCCATTTGCTTCAATCTAAGCTTTTATAATTATTTTATATATATATTAAAATCCATCGTGAAAAGAATAGTAAATATATGTATGTTATCTTGAACAGTGAATTTAATATAATATTAAATAGTATATATATATATATATATATAATGCATAGTAAAATGAATAATAAATAATATGCAGTAATGAGTGTATTAAATTTGAGATATTTGTTTAAAGATTTTTGTTTTATTAAATTTGAGAGATTTACTTAAAGATTTAGGTTTCTTTTGGTTTAGGGTCTAGGTTTCTTTGATAACTATGGTAACTCACTTGTGTGGTAAACCCCCGACTCCCCTCAATACCCTACTAACCAAGAGGAACAGATAAAACACAACCGTAAGCAACCGGGTAGGTGACCTACAAAGAAAATTGCTCTAAGTGGGATTGAACTTGAGATCTCTAGGTTGTCTCGCATCCATTTTAACCACTACACCACTTCCTTGAAGGTTAGGATTTGGTTCGTGATGAAAGATTTGATTTTCCTATAACTTATGTTTCTGCAAATGATATATAATACCCATTATCGAGAGCGTATTGTGCTAACCCGCCGCAACATAGGGAGGAGTAAACCTAGTCCTTGTTTATTTATCATTGTAAACTTAGAAAAGAAGCTTGTCAAATATAAAAACATTAGAAAAACAAAAGAAACACAAAAAAATAATAATAATAATAAACCTTAATTCAATATGAATATGAATAGTAGTCAATGTAAATTAAGATTGTTATAATCATACCCGTATAACCATTTGGTTATTCATTAGAAATATTTCCTCAATGAAAGTAATTTATGTGAAAATAATAAGTACATCTAGACAAACGTAAATATCATTAAAATTTTCTGTCAGACTACCGTCATCAAAAGACAAAAACCATGAAAAATCAATGAAAGCAAATGTCAATCATAAACTTGATCTTCTTTCTATTCAAAAAAACCAATGAAAGCAAATGTCAATCATAAACTTGATCTCCTTCCTATTCAAAAAAAAAAAAAAAAGAACCAAGTTAGAGAAATAAGTCAAAATGTGCTAAAACCAAATGCAAATCATATAAATTTAGTTAAAATAAAAGACACCTTCAAAACCTCAAATCGAATAAAATAGAGTTATGTTCGACTTTTAGAAAGGTAAACATAAACCTATGGTTACAATACATCAGTTTTCTTAAATGGAGTTTTTCCTAGATTCATTTTCATGTTAAATTCATTACATTATAATTAAAGATGTAAATTTGACGAGATGAGGAATATGCAACTTGAATAAAACATCCATGTTACAAATCAACTCATAGATCAAGCCTGAATATATTCTGGTTCTAACTATATCCACGTTTCACTTTTGTTTTATAAGATTTGTCTAATGAGGACCATGCTAGGTATTTGAAGCATGTATGCAAATTTTGTCAATTCAAAGAATGTCTAATGAGTACCATACTAGGTTGTCATATTTCTCGCTAAATGGTCTTTTTGGCTTTATCCAATAGATTGCAACATATGTTTCTTACTTTTTACCTAGATATTCTATTTAATGTTACCTTCAATACCTATATCTCATCATATGTTCTTATATTACTGTTCTTCTTATTCAATGTTCATCATTTTATATCTTTCAAATCTACATTTTAGAATCGAGTCATGAATACCATTGTAAAAATCTCTATGCGTTAGTTGGTCGGTGAGGTAGAGACTAGAGATTAATCAGGATTTATCATAATTTTATATGTAATTTTTTTTTAAAATTATATCCATATGTACAAAATTTCATATATAATTTTTAGATATTTAAAGATTTTAACCAATAAATTGATAATTTTATAATCTAATTAGTATTTATTTCATTTTTTTCTTTTTTTAAAATAGCCTATTTGTGAGAAAAAAACGAAACTAAAAGCAATTATTCCCGTTTCTTTCTTTTGCCCACATCTTCTTCATGGCCGTCCAACAAACATGATCGGACGTTATTAAGGTTCGTCTTTCTTTTCCAGCCGCTGCAATCGCCACTTATTCTTCCTCTCCATCGTTACAAATCGAAGGTACTTTCTTCTTCGCCACCGCTGCAGAGGAAAAAAAGATATATAATAACTCAAACAATAACAACATTACATATATCTAAAAACATAATTTTATATCATAGATCCTTGCCAATGATAACTTTACATCATTAGACATACTCAGGACATTCAACCACATGATACGTGCGATAAAATTAACAATTTAATGAAAACCAATGGATTTGGTGACACATGAAAATAATTTAAATTAAAAAAAAAGATTTACATGGGTTTTAAGTAAATGTTAAAGGAACAACATGTAACAATTCAGTTTGGAACAACAAATTTAGGTATAAACAAACCAAAAATGAAGCCAAAGTCGAATGAAAAACGGTCCTTAAACCATGTCTTTTTAAAAAAATCAGTAGTTTGCATTAACATCTTTAATCATTTTTAATACAAAAGAAACATAATCTATCTGCATATCTTTCTATCAATTATAATAAATAAAGTTTTTATGAACATAAATCATGTTTGTAGTGCACCTCAATTTTGGTTTCCTGTCTCTCTCTCTTATTAAATATTTTTCATATTAAATATATTTTTTATACATTTTTAAATCAAAAAATATTTTTTAATATATTTAAAATATATTAATATTAAAAAAACATACTTTAAAAAAAAATCAAATTATAAAAAAATATAAAATTTTTAAATTTTTCTAACTGAAATGTTTAAAGAAACAAAATTTAAAAAACTTGTGTTTAAAGAAATAATATAAATTAGTATTAAATTACACCAAATTTTAATAATATTTCATATTAGAATTTAGATTTTCATTGATGACTATTTATTATATTTTTTTATTCAACCCATGTAATACATGGGTACTAACGTAGTATATGTGTGTGTGTGTGTGTGTTATTTCGCATAATGGGTCGCAAACAGGGTAAATTTGAAACATTCTGATTTTAACGAAACAGGTCAAAACCAAAATTGGTTATTGACTTTGTTGACCAAAACTGGAACCGGAACCATTTTGAACTGGAACTGGTTAAAAAAGTCGTTTTGTCCATCTCTAGGCTCTAGCCTCTAGCACATGCAAATTTGCGATGAGCCTGATGGGCTCAAAAGCCCAAAAAGAAAATGTTTGTCTTTCCATGTCCAGGCTTGATGGGCTGCTCTACACGGGGAAGGAAGCCATCACTTTTCCCTTGCACGGCAGTACGGCACCGCTGCTGCCATCTCAAGTCTCACCCTCCGTCCCCTCCAACACACCGCATCGCCACTCCTGTCGGTAGTCTGCTACAGAACCACCATGGAAACTATCAATCTCTATTCTGTTTTGGTATAGTTTCTTACATTCTATTGCGAGTTTCCTCAATATATGTTGTAATTCTCTTTGTTGATTTGTGTTGTGATGATTTGGTGGCTCAATTTGTGCATTTGCTTCTTTATTTGGCGCATGGATTGTGATTTGTGAATTTGGTTTGTTTGTGGTTTCCTTTATTTTCGATTTGGAATGCTCAATTTGATTTGGGGATTGAAAATTACATAAGCAAACTTCACAAAAGTTGTTTTAAGTGTATTTTTTGGTATCATATAATTCAATGATTTTGACCCTTCGTTATATGCAATGACCTTTTTTCTTGGGTTCAACTAGTTTGATTTAGAATTTGAATGTTAAATGTGTAATGAGTTTTACAATTTGAATGTATGACAATAAAGTGTGATGTAAGAACTGATTCAAGAACTGTATGGTATGAAGAAGAAACACACAGTTTTTAACATTCAATAACTGATTGTCTGATTATCTCCCAGCCCAACCCCATGGTGTTATCAGCCCATTTAGACAATCTTTCTTGCCAACTCGGGATCAAACAGTTTGAAGGGTTGGGGGGCTGCTGCCAGTCTGCCACCTCAGCCCAGGACCAGCCCAATAGACTTAGAGACTAGACCTTTGTTTAGAGCCCCCATTTTTACAGGGCCCTATTTTTAAATTACTTTGTAATGAATTTGGGCTCATAACGTGGGCTTATTGATGGGCTTGTGGGGAAGGCGAGAAGCTTACAACAGGGAACCGATTTACATTCTAGCAGAGGTGTACAAAAAAACCGGACCCGGAACCGACAACCCGAACTGGAACCGGTCATACCCGAACCGGAACCGGCCAAAACCCGAACCGGAACCGGTCAAAAACCGGTTGGAACTGGTTAAAACCCGGAACTGGAACCAGAACCGGGTATTGACTTTGTTGACTGGAACTGGAACCGATTGGAACCGGAACCGGTTCTGGAACAGGAACCGGTTCAAAAAAAAACCCGATTTGTATACCTCAACATTCTAGCGGCGTCTAAGAAAAGAGAGCTGGGAGTGAGGGAGACGCGGGAAAAACCGAGATTAGGGCTTCAATTTTCAAGTTGGAGAAGTCGAGAAGATGATTCGCAGGCGCCAGGCTCGGGAGACGCGGTGGGAGACGAAAGGATGCCTTTGCAATCCTCGTTTCCTCTATAGCTGTTGCTTGAGTCACGAGTTTGCGTTTCCTCAAAAGCGACTGACGACTGCCTTTACTCCCTCAGCCCCTCGAATTCTCGATAACTAGCTCGATTGCATTTGATCTCTCTTTCAGGTGAGTAATATTGCCTCTTTTGATTCCGATATCCTTTGAACAGCTTGATTGCATTTGATCTTACTTTGATTTTGTTACTTTTGCTTATTAGTTTGATTTGCTTAGTTGATTTGTTGTTATTTTAATTTGATCAGGTTTGCATTCTGAATAGTTTAATGTGATTTTTTGTTAGTTTAAATAGCTTAGTGCATTTGATGTTAGTTTGATTTTGTTATTGCTTATTAGATTGATTTGCTTGGTTTGATTTGCTTAGTTTGATTTGATTAGGTATGCATTTTGAATAGCTTGATTTGATTATTTGTTAATTTGAACAGCTTAGTGCATTGTCCTGTTAGTTTGATTTTGTTGTTACTTGTTTGTTTGATTAGCTTAGTTTGAACAAGTTATTAGTTCAATTTGAATAGGTTTGTATTTTGAATTGTTTGATTAAATGTCAAATCGAGATAGAAAATATGAATATGAGTGTTCAAAAAGGAAGAAAAAAGCTAATTAAATGCTATAGTTGAAAAAGAAAGGATTTTTCCTAAGTTGGTCAGGTCGGATAGGGTCATGGGTCAGTATAGGTTCATGTCAAGATGGATCTTTTAGAAAGGAGCCATTTTGATTCGGGTTAGGATGGGTTATAACAAATATGAAGATGTGTCAAAACTGAAGCTCTTGGCCCCTGTTTATGATCGATATTACCCAAAAAACCAAAAAATTTGAACAATTGAACACTCAAACTTGTGGAAAACTCACAACTCTTTCTTTATTATTACTGAATAGTTAAGGTTGTTCCAAATAAAAAATCCTTAAAAACTATTTATAAGAAAATAAACACATTGGCACGTGATTCATATATAAAAAATAAACAAAATTAGTGAATTAATTGGTTAACACGAGAATAAGTTGTTTTGTGATTCTTTCTTAGAAGTTAGTGGTTACTTTCTTGATTATGTTGAAGAAAAAAATAAAAGGGCTGCAACTCATCTTTTTGATTGCACAAAGGTGTATTGTAAAAAAGGTAGAAACCACTAAAACTTGTAAAACTGGCAGGATGGTTTTGGGGGCCCTTGGGTTTTTATCTACTCACAAAACAGAAAGGGGAAGCTGCCTCCTTCAATATGGTTCTTAAGTACGATCTCTATCAAACCCTCTTTAAATTGTTCATCTTTAATCTTGTTATATGATCAATTAAACTTGATCATTTATCTTGTTTATCTGTATTGCAATCTTGAATTGTTTGTTTGATCGATAAGAAATGGAGGATATACAATTAGAATGCTTATCTAACCTGATTCTACACATGCTTCATGTAATTAGTGAACCAGTGAGAGATTTTTTCAAAGCAATCTTGCAAGTTATTGATCTATTTGCAAATTAGGGTTCAAAAGCCATCGATTAGATCTAGGGTTTACTCACATCTGCATTTGATTCAAAAATTTTTAGGCATCGATTGACATTTGATGTTATGTGAGCGTTCCAGGATAAGTTGTGATTATGTAGGTTTCTTTTTACAATTCTGAAAAAAATCTGTGAATTTACACCAGATTTATTGCCTTTTTTTTTTTTAAAAAAATTCTGTTTTGTTTATTTAAAAGCACATTGGATTGTAATGTTCAATACTTAATTTGATTTGAGAATTAAAAATTACACCAGCAACATAATAAAAGTTAATTTAAGTTTTTTTTTTGGTACCATATGTCCATATGATTCAATGATTTTGACCCCTCTGTTCTTGAGGAAGCTTTAGAACCGTAGGATATGCAATGGCATTTTTTTTTTGCTCAACCCGTTTGATTTTGCATTTGAATGTTAAATGTATAAAGTTTTAAAATTTGAATGTACAATAACAAAGTTGTTTGCTTGTGATTATGCTTTTACGGTTTGAATATGTGGCTTAATATTCATTCAATCTGACCCTCAGGTGTAAAATCTGTTCATCAAAATGCACAAAACCTTCCAAGTTTTAAATCCAAGCTTGAGATCTCCACACCTGCCAAACCCGATTCTATTCTTCCTTCATGATTTTTCACAATCAACCTCCATACCCAAAAAACAACAACGTGTTCGAGATCATGGATACGACAACTATATGGAAATCGAGAAGAAAATACGCAAAGTTGTTAAAATTCAAGAACTCATTCTCTCCCAGCCCAACACCATGGTTTCATCAGCCCGTTTAGACAATCTTTCTCGCCGACTTGGATTCAAACAGTTTGAGGCAGGCCGCTTTGTTCTCAAACACCCACACATATTCGATGTTTTTGAACACCCAGTCCAAAGAATCCTTTATTGCAGACTTACAAGAAAAGCCCATATCCAAATTCAAGAAGAAAATGAAGCTGTCATAGCCCAAATCAATGACTCTGTGACCCGATTAAGAAAGCTTCTGATGCTGTCAAACACTCGACGATTAGGCCTGGAGCATGTACGGATTGCAAGGAGAGAGTTCGGGTTCCCAGAGGACTTTGAGTATTCGGTAATTCTAAAACACCCCCATCTTTTCAGATTGTTTGAAGATAAAGAAAGCAAAAGCAAGTACATTGAATTATTAGCACAAAAAGTCGACCCGGAACTTGGTGTTTGTGCTATAGAGAAGATCAGGGAAAAAGAGTACAGAGAAAAAGGGGGAGATGCAGAAAACATAAGATTTTCATTTATCATCAATTTCCCACCCGGGTTCAAAACGGGCAAGTATTACAAGATTGCCATTTGGAAATGGCAACGACTTCCTTATTGGTCACCGTACGAAGATGTGTCGGGCTATGATATGAGATCACTCGAGGCGCAAAAGAGAATGGAAAAGAGGGCCATTGCAATGATTCATGAAATTTTATGTTTAACCGTTGAGAAAAAGATTAGTCTGGAGAGAATTGCACATTTTAGGATTACTATGAATTTGCCAAAAAAGCTTAAAGATTTTCTTCTTCAACATCAGGGAATATTTTATATTTCTACAAGAGGAAATTATGGGAAGCTTCATACCATCTTTTTGAGAGAGGCTTATAATAAGGGCGAGTTGATCGAACCGAACGAGGTGTATTTGGCTAGAAGGAAATTGGCTAAATTGATCACGTTGAGGAGACCAAATAAGGTTGACTTAGACCGAGTCGAAATTGGTTGGAATGAGGTCAAAGTTGGCAATAATTCAGAACCAGATTTTGGAGGAGATGGTGAGTGTTGTGAAGAAGATGATTGCCATGAAAATGAAGAGGTTGAGGAAAACAATTAATATATGTGGTTATATTTAATTTGTAATTTTTGAGATATATGTGTATTTCCCATGTTCAACCATTGTTGTGATTTATTGATAAAAAAATTTAAGCCTTTTGCCTGAACTTAAGTTTTTGTTCCAAGTTATGATGTTAAGCAAAAAAAAAATTAAAAAAAAAATCTCGGGCATTTAAAATTTAAATTAAATTTATGATTATTGACCCATAATCAAACCAAAACCAAAGTAAAAAAATGATTAACTGAAATGGTTAACAATCTTCATTTACCAAAATGTTCGCTTATTGTTTGATTTTGCTCAAAACTCAACCAACTCGTGCACCCCTGGTTTGGGCACACAAAACATTCTTCGTCTTCTTGGTCGTTCTTCTTCAATGTGGATGAACAAGTTTTGATTTTTGTTTTTTTTTCTAGTTTTGTTAAAAGAAGAAAACCGTGCGATTTTAGATTTATTTTGATATAGATTCTGACATTTGAATGGAGATTGGTATAAACAAAACACATGAAAAGTATTAACCTGTTTTCTGTTTTGCAGAAACAATTGAACTAGTGGTATGAATAAAAAAATAATGGAACTAGTCTCATACATCTCATGTTATGTATACATGGCACACAATTATTTTATAAAATTATCCATTTATATCATAGTTGTGGATTGCTTCGTTACTATGAGCCTTGTCAGCGTTACACTATACTTCATTTTATTTCAATGTTACACCATACTTCATTTTATCTGACTCTACATAAAAAGGGCAAAACATGGGCCACGCTATACATCCATATATTTTTACTGATCCAACAATTGGAGGAGATTCTTATGCACTTAAACTTTGGGTACTTTCCTACATGCATCTTTACAAATTAGTGAAATTACATGTTGCAGTTTGAGCTATATATGACAAAATAGGAAGATTAAGTCGAGCAAGTTCACGAGTCAGGACATGTTCAGGTCAAAGCTTATTTTTTAGAAACTAGCGATTTGATTTAGGTTATGACGAGTTATAACAAAAATTAAAATATGTGAAAACAAATTATTTTAGAACTTAGCATATCAACTATTAAGCAACACTTTTTTTGAAGTAAGAATAGATATTTAGCCCCCTTTATTTTCTTTAAAAAATGTTTTAGTCATGCAATCGTTAAGTAGTCTTGGCTATACAAGCTTGCCTTTTAAAGATATTTAACTAAATTACATGAAATGTAAACTAGAAAACATTCGGCAAGCTAGCAACGAAAAGTATATGAAAAAATGTGTAACTCATATACGATGGACGAACATCAAAGATCGTAATTTTTACCCTTCGTCTTTCGACCCCATCACAAGTGGCTTTCCTTTCTTTGTCACATGTCGGTTTCGCATCACCATAATGATCGGCTTCGTTGGAGACGGAGGTGGGAACAATAGATTAGCACAATTAGTGGATCAATTGATTAACACGAGTATAAGTTGTTTTGTGATTATTTCTTAGAAGTTGGTGGTTGCTTTCAGAATTATTTGAAAAAGAAAAAAAGAAGGGCTACAACTCATTTTTATGGTTGTACAAGGGTGTAATGTTAAAAGTTCAAAGGTATAAAACTTGAAATATGACTTTGGGGCCTAGGGTTTTTATCTATTTGCAAAACGGTGAGGGGAATCTGCGGCCGTCAATATGGTTCTGAAGTACAATCTCTTTCAAACCTCGTTAAATTGTTCATTTTTAATCTTATTATATGATGAATTAAACTTAATCGGTTATCTTGTTTATATGTATTGCAATGTTGAATTGCTTGTTTGATCGATAAGAGATACTGGATATGTAATTAGAACGTGTTTCTAACAAGATTCTATACGTGCTTCTTGTAATTAGTGAACTATTGAGAGGTTGTTTCAAACAATCTTGCAAATTTACGATTTTATTTGCAAATTAGGGTTCATAAGCCATCGATTAGATCTAGGGTTTACTCACATTTGTATTTGATTCAAAAATTTTGTAGGCATCGATTGACATTTGATTTTATGTGAGTTTCCCAAGTTAAGTTGTGATTATGCAGGTTTACTTTTACAATGCTGAAAAAATCCTGTGAATTTGCAGTTGATTAATTGTTTTTTTTTTCTTTTTTGGTTTTTATGTAATTCTGTTCTATTTCAAATTGGATTGTGAATCTGTTTTATATCTTGCTTGGTTTTAATTAGGACTGAGCTCTGCCGTTTCAGTGGCCAGAAAATATATCCTGGAAAGGGTATTAGATTCATCCGATCTGACTCGCAGGTATATATATTTTTTGTAATATTGTACTCATCTTGGTATCATGTAGGAGATTACAACTTGTGAATTTGGTTGGCATTTATTAGGTCTTCCTGTTTGCCAATTCTAAATGTAAGAGGTACTTCCATAACAAGCTAAAGCCCTCAAAGCTGACATGGACTGCAATGTACCGAAAGCAGCACAAGAAGGTCAGAAAAGTTTGCAAAAATTTAATGAACAATGCTTTTGTATATTCTCTGAATTGGTTTTCAACAGGATCTTGCCCAAGAGGCTGTAAAGAAAAGGCGTCGTGCCACCAAGAAGCCTTACTCCAGGGCTATTGTTGGGGCCACTTTGGAAGTCATTCAGAAGAAAAGAAGCGAGAAACCTGAGGTTCGTGATGCTGCCAGGGAGGCTGCTCTTCGGTATGCTTCTTTCTGGTTGCCTTTAGATGTTGACAAATGTAACATTTGGTTCTGGTTTGGGTCAAATGGGTATCCTTTGCGTAAAAAATGTAAAGCTTGGTTTGGGTTTGGGTAATAAAATGTATATCTTTTTCTCAGATTTAGGTCAATATGTCTGATGTGGGTTTGTGCCAAAATTGCGACTTTTAGTACAGGGTTAGGCTTTTTTTCAGGTTTGGATCAAAATTATGACTTTTGGTCCTGGTTAGTTGATCTTTTAAGTTTTTTGTCCTAATTGTAGTGAAATTAAGGAAAGGATCAAGAAAACCAAGGACGAGAAGAAAGCAAAGAAAGCAGAGGTGGTGTCAAAACAAAAGGTCCAAAGCAAAGGTGGTAATGTGCCCAAAGGTAAGGGTCCTAAACTTGGTGGTGGTGGTGGAAAGCGTTGAAACTCCATTACTGTTTTCCTTGTTTGCTCGATAGTATTACGTCGAGAATTTTGGATTTGTTGAGGCAAACTTCTGTTTAACATTCTCTCGTTAACATATTATTTGATTTGAGAAATTGAAGTGTTTAGTTTAATGAATTAGGGGTCCTTAGGAACAAGCTTTCCAATTTATCATTTCTATTTATTTTCCTCAAAATATCTTTAGGACTAATGATTGGATTATCAATTCATCCGATTACTACAGGGATGAACCTAATCCAGAATATGAACCATAGAAGAAATAATGTATATATGTTAGACCTTTTGAGGCTGGCCTAATTTAAATGAGATATGATAGCTAATAAATTAATAGATAAGAAACATATGGTTTTACATTTTCTAAGAATGTTAATCCTAGCAAAACTCTATATCTTTTTTAAGCAAATTTTGAAATGGTTTTCTATTCTCTTTAGATACATTTATTATAATCGTGACCCGTCACAAAAATAAATAAAAACCAGAGCTACACGGAAATGTTGTTAGTTATTATTATTTATTTATTTTTTTATGAGGATCGGTTTTTGCTAATCTTGCGTTTTGGTCTGTTAATGGAAACTGTTTGCAAACTGATGTATTTGTTAATGAAACCTGTTTGCAACGTAACATGTGTAGAGTCTGGTTCAGTAACTAAGAAAATTATGTGCTGTTGATGATGAGACTTGTTGGATATGCTGTTACTATATGATAAGTAATAAGACATAGTTTGGAGTGATTATAAATTTGGGTAACCGATCAAACCTGATTAACCGGACCAGTAGAACCTGGTAGCTGAACCATCTATTCGTTGCGTGATTGGTTCGATCCTTGAGTTTTACCATATTCGGGTTCTGTCACATTCCTTTTATTTATTTATTTATTTTTTTCCAGTTTTAGTTACACGCATCAACAAAACTAATGAAACTGGCCAAACTGTAATATTAAGCGTAAAAGTGAATAGATCACATTTCTTGATGTATACCTACATCTACTTGAGTAGCCAGAAATATTTGATTGTAATATTTGTCATTTTGCTTTTTATGCATAATGATAGTTTTATGCAATAGGTTACGGTGTTCTTTATCTAAGAAATTAGGCTCTAAAAAGTGGATAATTCCTTTGGTAAATTATTAAAAGAAAAACCATGGCAACAATATTATCCTCGGAAGATTATGAAATCATTTGGTATCTCCGTTTAGCAAAGGATTTTTTTTTATCAAATAATGTTATTATTCTAATATATGTTATAAGACTGGGGACGTTATTATTTTTCCTTTTATTTTTGACGCAAAGAGTATTGTAACATAAGAATAGTAAATTTTTAGTTTTATTTGATCACAAAATAATTAATTATAACTTTTTGTTATTTCTTTTTTATCACAAAAGTTTGAATTATTTTTTCCACGAAGTATAAATATTCAAATATTAGACAAAAAAAATAGTTACAACTTGTTTTTTTGGTTTTTTTTTCTTGATCATAAAAGTAATATTGCACTTTTTGACACAAAAATAATAAAACTTTTTTCCTAGCATTTCAGTTTTAGGTTTTACATCAATTAACTTATTTTTATTATTGTATTTTCTTTTGTATTCAAAGTATTAGACAGTCAATTACAACATGGTAGACTTTAGTGTAGGGGTGTCATTTTTAACCAAACATGAATACTGAACTCGATTAAAATCAACCAGAACCCGAATAAGTGTTAATCCGATCTACTGAACCCGATATAGTAATAAACCCGAACGAAAGTTTTTAAATGGTTTGGTAAATGGTTAATTTTCTCAAAGATTTGGTAACCCGAATAACCTGATTATGTATATTATCGACTAATTAATATGTTATATGCATGTTTATATGCATTCATTATTTTGAATATCACTCGTAATAAAGTTTGTCAAATTAAAACTTTATATGTAATGTGTATGTATATATGCATTCTTCCATATGTATATATTTGCACTATCCGTAAGCTATCCCTGTTTTTATCTTTCAACTTGTATATAATGCTATGTGTAAGTATATATGCATTCTTCCATATGTATATATATGCATTCATTATTTATATGTGTATATTGTATAACATTTCAAGTGTTTTAGTGTTAATTTTTTGTTGACCGTTAAGTGAATTTAGTATAGCCCGAATACCGATTAATACCAACTTGAAGAACCCGATTACCAAAACCCAAATACCGAATACAAATAACTTAAATGGTTTGGTAATCGGGTATATTTTCAAGTCAAAAACCCCGAACAACCTGACCCGAGAAACCCGTAACCCGATTAACAAACCCAAATGACACCCCTACTTCTGTGTTTCTTACAATGCGGGACGTTTGACATCCATTACAACTTTTATGGTTGAGTGGTGTTTACTTTTACGACTTATTGTACTCTAGGGGTCTTATGGGATAGTGATAATCATTAAGACATTTTTCTTTGTTGATGTTTCAAAGATGACTTGGGATCAAAACTGCACTAGCTCAATTTTTTGTGTGTGTTTTGTTTACCTTTATTTTGTGAATTCTAAGGGTGAAAGCGTTTTTATGACTTGGTTTTGCAATCTTTGTTCTTGATATTTTAGGGTTTTATATCAAAATGACAGTCCTTACATGTTTTAGTATTCATGTTTTGATATTTGGGATTGTGACAGAAGTTACATTTAACTTCTATTAGTTTTGAACAGTGGCGGAGCTTCAAAAAAAGCTCGGAGGGGGCCGAAGGTTTTTTAGGAAGAAAAACGGAGGGGGCCGAAGGATTTTTAGGAAGAAAACGAGAGAAAACGAAGGATTTTTCGACGAAATACTACTAAATCAACTCTTCTGGCCGGAAAAACAGGGGGGGCTAAGGCCCCCTCGGGCCCTCAATAAGCACCGCCCCTGGTTTTGAAAGTTCTATATAAGATCATATTGCATCAACTTCCAACGAAAGTCAGAAAAACAAATAAAAATATTACCCAAACTAATGCATGATGTGTTAAAAACTTAAAATTAACCCCAACCGTGTTTTAGTTTCGATTAACCTGACTCGTGTTTTTTTAACTCAAAGTTTTCAATTATGATTTAAGATCGAAAATGACTCGTACGCATCCCTTGTAGCTATTTCATACGAAAGACATATGGAAGAGCAGTTTCATATTTTAGTATAGCATATCTCTTGGGTAGATACTAGAGGTGTAAATTTTCACTCAACTCAAAAGAAATAGGTTGATTTGGGTAAAAAAATTGTTGTATAATGGGTTGAAGTGACATGGGTAACATTGTAACATATAGTGGGTTGAGTCGTTGAGATGAGTAACACTTTAACACAATACGGGTCAAAATGGGTAACCTAAAAACTATATGAACGCAATGGATTCAAATGTTTAAAAACAATTAATTTTTTCTTAAAACTTATTCTGAGCTGCACTCATCCAGTCATCCTGATTCAAACTCATTCTGACACGTTACTAAACCCAAAACACCCGCCAATTTTGCCGGGTTTAGTAGATACACACAAGATGTTGATTTATGTGTTGTTGAATTCATTTTCTGGCAATCACCCAAAAGAATCTTTTTCCTCTAAAGTCATCGCTCAACAAGAAATTCCAGCTCTTGTTTATGTCAACTAAGGTCGACTCGAGCCTGTTTATGACATAAAACGAATGATAAATGTGAGACCTTTTTCTTAAAGTAATAAAAATTCTCCTTTTTCCTTTTTGAACACCCAGTGTCGTATTTACGATTTTTATTTGACATATAATTAACTAGAACTTTAGTTGCAAATAAACCCAGTAATAAACAATAAAAAATCACTAATATTTAAGATTGCAGCTCTCTCTCTCTTACTATCTTCACAGAATTAGCAAGAATTGCAATTTCAAATATGTGTGCATAAGTGTATGTGTTCGTGTGATTTTCTAATCTTCTATCTTTATTTGTTATTTTGCTGTTTATTTATCAACTATAATATAACTATCTTCACTATGACCTGAAATATCGTTATTTATCCTGTTTTTAGACATTGGTGATCATTACTATCACCTCTGCTAAAAAAAAAAAAATCATAAATCAATCACCGTTGGTTCTGAATATTTTTGTAGTGAGAATTTTTGTTGGAGTGATTTTGGTAAATTTTTTAGATTCTCTGAAAGTCCTTATTTATTTTTCTAACTCCAAGAAGTTTGCAAAGATGTTAAAGTTATCTTGGTGATTTCAGGAAGAACGAGATCGTGGGTTCGTATGCATGTCGAATTATTTTTAACAAAGATAATGTTCATTTACCGAATTATTATAAGTGGGTCATGTATATATTTTTTTATTTTATTTTTTTAATTTTTTTAGATGTAGGAACTTTGGTCAATCAAAGCGAATTAACAGAAAATATAACCCTAGTTAATTCGTAAAAATAACATGAAATGTAACAAACCCTTTACATAAAGTATAACAAGTGTAATTAATAAAGGTTAAGAACGAAATAATGAACGTTGACGAAAGGTGCTTATCAATGGAAAAGTGTAATTTGCTGGAAGTAGTGGTGATCATGATTCATGACTAGATAGTATAACAAGAACTGAAAAATAACCGACAACCGTCCCGAACCATAACCTCTTTTAACCAAACCGACTTTAAAGATGATTATGGTTAAACTAAGTCATTAACCGACCCATTCAGTTATAATTATGATTAAGCTAAGTTATTAACCGATCTATTCGGTTATAGTTATGGTTAAGCCAAACCATTAACCGAATCAACCAATTATTATATATTTATTATTATTTTTTTAATATTTCTGTGTGTGTGTTTCATGAAGTAATTGTGCAAATTAAGAATAAAAGTTGGACCATAATTTTTTATTTGATAAAAATATTTTAGGTAACATGTGAGACTAAATACATCAAGAGTTGAGTTTAGATTTACATAGCTTTTACTTTTTATTCGCTAAGTCACTCCAAAGTTTTAGAGCTTCACTTAGATTTTCATCATCAATATATTGTTTGATCCACGGGTTTATTTACGATCTTTTGTTAGCTTTTTAATGATTTCATTATTAACCGAATTTAACCGAATTTGAACTATAACATGTGGTTAACCAATTCATGGTTAACCGGGTAACCGGTTATGATTATAGATATGTATTTAGAATTAACAGAAGTATCGGTTTTGGTTAAAGAATTAGCCATAAACGCATCGAATCTAACCATACTCACCCTAAGCAAGAAGAATATCTGGTATGTGCAAAACGTTTCTCATTTTTAAACGTTGACGTACTTACGCCTTCATCCTATCAAGTATCAACTAATATCATTTTGTACTCTATAGGAAAATATTTTTTTCTTTTTTACGGAAAATAAACCTATGTAAATCGAGAGGATAGCTAACTCGCTTAGAATTTTATAAAAAAATTTGCAAAAAAAAAAACATTAACAATGTCAAAAGGCGACAAAAAAAGATGTGATATCAATATATGGTCTTTTAAAAAATGGTTAGCTTACTTAGCCATTAATACAACTAGCAGCATATCATCCGTTCCACGCGTTACGTCAATACGTCACATATTCAATTACAATCCACGGCTATCATTATGACGAAAAATTATAAATTCCATCGTAAAGCGACCATTTCTCCATAGTTAGACCTAAAAACATAAACACACGTACAATAATAAATAAATTAAAAAATATTAAGTATAATAAACGCTTGACAAACTTTGATCATCAAAAAAAAGTATATAATATAATATTTTAGTAAAATTAAAGAAATTGAATATATTTAATATAATAAAACAATTTAATAATAATAAAATTAATTTAATATAGGAAAGTAATGACTCACAGGCTCACAGTTGTCACTTCAATATAAAATTATAAAACATATCTCATCATAAAAGTGACTATCTTCATTAGACCATCTCCAATGCGTCCTTACGGGCATGTGTTTGTCCTACGTGGACAACTGCACCTCTAAAGGATGCAATGGAGTGCTCCATAATTTCCTCACTTTGCACTTCCATAAGTGCAACCAAATGTAGAGAGAGAAGGTGAAAATGATATGAAAGAAGGATGATGTATGTGAGAAGGATGAGTTGGAGTTAAAAAGAGGAGAGAGAATACATGTGAAAAGAATTAGTAAAAAGCTGATGTGGCAGTGATGAATAGGACGCATGTAGTAAATGCGGTCTTTAGCATTGCGGGTAGTCTTATAAGACCTTAATGTAGACGCAAGTCATGCAATGATAAAAACAATACAAAATCAATAAGTAAAATATCACTTGACATTATGTGATTAATCAAACATGTTTAATATAATAATTTTATATAATAAAACTATTGAGTATATGATAATAACAAAATAATATAGTTTAATAGTTTAATAAATATAAAAAAATCTAATATAAAAAAGTAATTCAATATAAAAAAAATTAGAAATTGATAAATATAAAAATAATTTAATATATTATTAAAATAATAAAACAAAAAAAATTAATATAAAATATTAAAATCAAGATTAATACAATACTAAAAAAGATTAATATAATATTAAATTAACAAATCAGAATGAAAATATAATGTAATAAATTAAAACCACTATCAATATATATAATAATATAAGAATTTAATATAATTAAAAACAATATAATTTAGTATATATTAAATCAAAAAGCAAATTTAATATAATATATTAAAATTACAATTAATATAAAAATATAAGAATTAATATACTCGATCAAGTTATTAATAAGAAAATTTTAATATATTATAGGGTTATGCTAAATATACTCCCCTTTGTATTTTTTTTACTTGTCGTACCCCCTCCTTAAGTTTTTTACATATATACAAGTAAACCTTATGTTTTTAATTAACTAAAAAGATCCATAAACCTTTAAACAAAAACATGAGGGACTGTTTTTACAAAACTCAAATATCACGGAATCATTATCATCATCAATTCATCGTTTAAAAATCAAATAAATACGAAATCTAAGCCTAAATAACCATAGTCGAACTCAAACTCAAAGTCTATTAAAACGAGCATAAAACTCAAAATTAATTGAACCCAAACAATCTTTTAACCTCTTCGAAACTCTCTGCGTAAACAAAAGCTATTCACAATCTCAAACAAATCAAGAAAAAGGCATGTAAGAACCCGGCGGTTCGACTTCGTTTCATCAAGCAACGAACATGAATTAGTTAGCTAAGGTAGGTGTTTCATATACAATTACATTCGTTTTTGTTCGAGGAATGAAAGCCCTATGTTTGTAACAACAATCGGGCCTCAGTTCAATCGAATTTGAACAAAGAGGAACTAGGGTTCATACAATTAAATCTGATTTTGGATGAATTTAATTTTATATTTTGTATAGGGTATGACAAGTAAGAGGGGATACGTTTAGTAGAATTTAAAGTAAAAATAATATTTGGTGTATTTTGGTTGTGTTATATAGTTGAAGGGTTGATTTTAACAAATTTATATTTAATATTTTAGGAGAGGGGGTATGACAAGTTCAAAAGAGGGGTACATTTAGCCACACCCTATATTATATTAGAACTACAATTCATAACAGTTCGCTTTTACATTAATAATTAATAGATAGTACACTCGCAACAACTAACATTTCCACATAAAACGCAAAACATATTTCATCATATAAATAACTGTTAATATGATGTAACAATAAAAAAAAATACTTTATTATAAAAGTAAAAGTTGAATATCCGAATGAAAACACAAACAAAATGGTAAGCATAAATAACCTAAAATCAAAACATTTAAAACACCTGCAATGAAAAGAATCATAAATTTAATTTCAAACATAATTGTACTTTGTAAAAATAAACACAAAAAACACAATAAAATAACAGTCAAAACGGTAAGCATTAACAACTCAAAATCAAAATCTTTAAAAACTTTACCCAGTATATTATCACTTTTCAGTAGAGCCTAGGGGAAGAATAGAGAGGCTGTTCCGAAAAAAATCTTTAAAAACATTAACACTAAAATATCATAAATCAATTGTACAAATTTTTGAGTTTAAAGAAAATAAATAAAGTTTAATAGTCAAAATATAATAAATATAATTTTACTATTAATTAACTTTCTTTTTTAGTATATATAATAAAAATCTATATCTATATCTATCTATACTATATAATAAAAAAGTAACAATTTTGCCACTTGTTACCTTCTTACACCACTATTACTACATGTCACTTTTTAAACTACTATTGTCATTTGTCAACTCCTTATCATTCCACTTAATTTTCTCTCATATTAAATAATTATATTTTTTCTCTTATTAAATAAATTATTTATCTTATTAAATAATTATAATACTAATAACTAATATATTATTTATCTTTTTATTATAATGAACACTTCAATTTTTTTTATAAAACATGAAATTTTCTTGAATAAAAAATTCTAAAGTAAGAAATATTTTATTTTCAAAAAACAAAATTTATGTAAAAAACAACTTATCTTGAAAAATGGTTTTTTTTAAAGTAAAATATATTATAAAAGGAGTTTTTAAACAATGAGATTTTTATTATCTAATGAAGTTTTATAATTTATTTAAAATCTGAAGTACAGAAGTGATTATGAAAAAGCTACATTTTTGGTCCGTTATGTTTAACATTAATTTAAGTTGGGTCGTTTAACTTAAATAATTACAAAAATTATATTTTATATTATTGATTTATAAAAGTTAGTTTTTAATATAATAGAAACTGAAATTTTAATCGTTAGCTATTTCAAATATATCAATTATTATATATTAAAAGGTCATATATCATTTGTAAAGTGATTAAAATTTTTAATTATTTTTTATTATTTAAAATATTTATTAATATATAAATTAATCATTTTATATCAAAATACCGTTTTATAATTGCAAAATTTTCATTACTAATTATTTAATATTTTATATTAAATTCGTGTAATACACGGGCTAATAACCTACTAATAATAATATTTGAATTTAATTAATAAAATAAAAAAAACAATATAGCATAGTATATAATAAATCTAGAAGAACATTTAATATAATATATTAAAAGCACTTCTAATTTAATAATATAAGAATTTAATATAGTAAAAAAATTAATTTTGTATGGTACATATAAAAATAATAAAAATATAAAGCGTTACAAAATTATTATGGTTGAGATAAATGATTAAAAACAGATAAGATTTTAGTTCAACATAAATACTTTTTTGTTCAAATTAAAAACTAAATAGAACTTAATCGCACGTTGCTGGGAACGATTTGACCTACTTGTGACGGTTTCACAACCTTGCTACCTTGCTATGTGTTAGTTGCGAACCAATTTCTTAAGACCATCCCCATTCACAATCTAATCCAATCCTACCTTTTAATAAAAAACTAATTTATCTCTCTTCTACGTACACAATCCAATCAAACATAACTTTTTACTCTCATTAACAACCCAAACTTTACTATTTTTTATTAAATAAATATAATTTATGATTTTTAGTTTTTAAACGTATGATTTTTTTTAGATAATGAGTTTGATCCAGAAAATCAATGTTTTTTTATATTTATTTTATATTAAAAAATATATTTTTTAAACAAACTCTGTTTTTAACAAAATTTATACCGATATGTTCATAAAAAAAACTAATGAAAACCGTATTTTTAGATTTTTTTAAAATGTTAATTATTTGAAGTTATTAAAAAAACAAGATTATTAGAAAAAATAATTATGATAAAGTGAAAAAGAAAAAAAGAAAAACCACATAAATGAGGTTGCAATCCAGATGGATGGGACGACCGGATTGTGCAAGTTCGTCAATTTTGGGCCAATTTTTCTTTTTTTTTTGAACAGTGTAACAATCTTGTATAAGATTGTTGATGAGGATGGTCTAAAAAACCTAAATAGAGGCATGAAGCCAAGTGCAACGGGTATAGTAATGTTATTAACGTGCTAAGGTGGTAGCAGCTCGATCCTAAATGCTAAAATTCGTATAAAAACGACAAATGCTTACGTGTTGTAAGAGCGAGCGTTAAGAACCCGTTGACGCAACGATAAATTATAAGAATATTCTCTGTTTTAAAAATTAATGTGACGAAACTCGAAAATAAATGTTTATAAAACAATAACTAAAATAAAATAGAAACAAACTTACGAAAAAAAAAGTTTTTAAAAATTGAATAAAATGAATTCATTATTCATATGGTTGCATATTGCATATTATATAAATATATTGTAATAAGAGTAAATTACCGATATGGCCCTTGTGAATTGTTAGTATTTCACTTTTGGTCCCTAGGTTTTATAAATCACCCATATGGTCCCTAACATTTGACATTAATAACACATATAATCCTTAGGTCATCAAATTATTCTCATGTAATTAACCAAATTACCCTCACATAAGGACTATATGTGTTACAAATGTCAAATTTTAGGGACCATATGTGTAATTTATGAAACATATGGACCAAAAGAGAAATCATAACAAACCACATCTCGGTAATTTACTCTTATGGTCTAGGGAAAGACCGAATTGGTTCATGATTGGAAGTTTTTAGTCTTATCTATCACATTTATATAAACGCCTCATTTGCGGTGCACACATATAATGTATATATGTGTGGGTCCTTAAGAGACAAAAGTAAAAGTGCACTAATTTTAACGTTATTTTAATTATTTTGTGAAAATAACGTTAAAATCGTTGGGATGATCAATTTCAAACGATAACTTTGAGCCGTGGACTCTTTTGGAGCAGTCTCTATATCCCAATTGGGATAGGAGTAAGGTTTGTATCTATCCTTTCCCCCCATACCCTACTGAAAAGTGAGAATATACTGGGTAAGGTTGTTGTTGTATCGCATTTATATAAGAGGCTATTTTCATAACTTGAACCCATAACGCAACGTCACAAAATAACCAAACTACTAAACTAGGTGTTTAGTTGTTACAAGACTTTTTTTTTCTCCCTTTTTTCCCCTCATACAGAAAGATTGGTTATATGTGTAATTACATGCATGCATGATGCATCCTAATCACTATAACCAGCCAAACTACTAGTTGATGCCTTGAAGCCTATAAAAACACATGTTTATGTACAATGGTAACCACAACAAACATCTCAATGGAACTCACATTGTTTTCCATGGAGTTGAATCTTTTATCTTCTCTCTTCATTCTTGCAACATCTCTACTCTTGTTGTATGTGGTCCGCGAATACCACACATCGCGATCGGTTAAAAACCTCCCACCAGGGCCACGACCCTGGCCGATCATCGGAAACATGCACCAAATGGCCAAGAACCCTCATATTGCAACATTTAACTTCGCTAAACAATATGGCCCGCTCATCTCTCTTCGTTTAGGCACCCGACTTCTTGTGGTAGCCACTTCACCAGAAGCAGCGATGGAAGTGCTCAAGACTCACGACCGCCATCTTTCTGGTCGTTCCATACCCGATGCACTTCAGCAAAGTTTCATAGACTACTACTTTGTGTGGGCTCGTGACTGCAACGACCACTGGAGGTCATGTAGAACCTTGTGTCGTGCCGAGTTGTTTTCTGTTAAAGTTATAGAGGCCCAGTCGAAATTGAGAAATGAAAAGGTGGGTCAGTTGTTAGATTTTCTGAATAACACACAAGGAAAAGTTGTGAAAATTGAGGAACTTATTTTTACTACATTGATCAACACTTTGAGCAACATTTTGTTCAGCAAAGATTTTCTTGATTTGAAAGATGATGAAACTGCTCATGGGTTGAAATTTGGGCTCCTTAAGATACTAGAGAACTCAATTACACCAAACATAAGTGATTTTTTCCCCATAGTTGGGGGCCTTGATCTTCAAGGCTTAAGGAAGGACAGCTTGAGTCATCTTAACAAGTTGTCTAGCTTTTCAGAGGCCATAGTTAAAGAACGAATGGCTCGAATCGCAAAGAAAGGGGTTGTCGCGGACGAAAAGAAAGATTTCTTGGACACATTGCTTGAAAACAACTTCACAATTGCTCAAATCAACATTTTGGTTCTGGTAAGTCTTTTAGAGATGTCCATTTTGGTTCTAGACTCATGTCATATGTCAATAACACAACAACAATGAAACTCAGTAAATCTCACTCGTAACATGATTATTTATAGGGTCTGAGAATTGAACAAATATATAAAGATATTGGTTGTTCATTCCCATGATAAAAATATATTCAATTGTTTTATTATTTAGAGTAAATTGTTATTTTCGTCCACATGGTTTGCTTACATTTGTTATTTCAGTCCAAAAGTCTAAATTTCACTATTTTGGTCCTTACGGTGTCCATTTTATTGTCATTTTGATCCTTATAATTTCCATTTTATTGTCATTTTAGTCCAATGAAATTTAAACTTTTAGACTAAAATGACAATAAAATTGAAACCTAAAGGACAAAAATAATGAAATTTAAACTTTAGACTAAAACGACAAAAGTGAACAAATCACATGGACGAAAATGACAATTTACTCTATTTAAAAATGCAGTTTAATTATAGATTTTGCCTGCATGCAGGAATTATGCATAGCAGGTACAGATACTGTGGTTACAACCATTGAATGGGCTATGGCTGAGTTAATAAAGAACCAAAATGTCATGCACAAAGTACAAGAGGAGCTAAAACAAGAACTCAACTTTGACAATATCATGAATTCAGATCTTTCTAAATTTACATATTTCAATGCTTGCATCAAAGAAACACTAAGATTGCACCCTGTTGTGCCAGTCCTAATTCCGCGACGAGCCCTTGAAGCGTGTGAGGTTATGGGTTATACGATTCCTCAGAACGCGCAAGTATGGGTTAACGTTTGGGCAATTAGTCATGACCCAAAAGTCTGGGAGGACCCTAACACGTTCAAACCCGAAAGGTTTCTTGACTCAAACATCGATTTTACGGGCCATGACTACGAGTTCATACCCTTTGGTGGTGGGAGGAGGATGTGTCCTGGTTTACCATCTGGTGTTAAGAGTATGCAGACCATATTAGCATCTTTGATTGTGGGATACAATTGGGCTCTTCCAAATGATGAGGATCCTGCAAAACTTAACATGACTGAAAAATTTGGTGTCACTTTGCAGAAAGAAAAACCTCTTGAACTTGTCTTCACCCGTAGAGAATAATGAAATGGTTCAATCAGTTTACATGTAATTTTTAAAATTTGCCATTTTATGTCTTGTTAGTTTTGTGTTGATCAATAATATCTTTGAAGTTGTTTAAGTTAATTTACCACTTGATATGTAAGTGTTGGTTGAATGTATTACTTGTATTTGCTGAGTTAAATAAAAAAAACGAATATATGTTTAGATATTTAAATAAGTTTAAAGTTTAATTATAAAAATTATTATAGTTTTTTACTTTAGGCCCCATTTGCGGTACGCGACGTATAATGTATATATGTGTCGGTACTCGAGGGCAAAATGAAAATTTCACTAATTTTAATGTTATTTTACTTAACTTTTTGTGAAAATAACATAAAAACGTTGGGTAGGATGGTAAATCAGGCATCAAGAGCCTAAAGCCTATTAGAAACAACTTCTCTATTCATATGATGTAAAGATAAAGTTGTTTACATCTTACCCTTCTCAGACTCTACTTTTGCTTTGATAATGGTAAGATATACTACGAATTATTATTTTATTCCTTCAATACATGTTATCGTTTTTAAGGTACTTGTTATAATAAAAATTATTATTATATATATTAAAATGTATGAAAAATGAATAGTAAATATATGTATATTATATTGATCGAATAGTAAATTTAAATATAATATTGAATAATATATATTTATATATAAATATAAAATGCATAGTAAAATGAATAGTAAATTAGTAATTCATAGTTATCTGATTCATGTAGTGATATTTTGAAAATTCAAACTTAGATCATCAAAAGTTTTTTTTTTTATTTACTTTAAACAACAATATACAACAATGATGATATTAAATTTGAGATATTTGCCTATAGATTTGAATTTAGTAAATTTGAGAGATTTAGGTTTCTTTTGGTTTAGGGTTTAGGTTTTTTTTATAACCATGGGAACCCACTTGCGTGGTAAACCTCCGACTAACCGAGAGAAACAGGTAAAACGCAGCTGTATGCAACCGGATCGGTGGCCTACTAAGAAAATTGTTCTAAGTGAGGATTGAACTTGAGATCTTTAGGTTGTTTCTCCTTCACTTTAACCATTACACCACTTCTTTGAAGGTTAGGATTTAGTTCGTGATGAAAGATTTGATTGTGATATGTAACTTATTCTTTTACAAATGATATATAATACCCATTTTCGAGAATCAACTGTGATAATCCGCCGCAACGCGCGGAGGGAGTAAACCTAGTATAATTTAAATAAAACTTTTGTAGGAGATGGGTTCACATTTTTATTATAACTCAAAAATAAAATATAAATAATAACGAGACTCTCGTTATTCGTAAGAAATAATCTAGTACAATACCGGTTACAAGACTAAAATAATAGAATATAAATTACTAATTTATATAACAAACTTGTTTTGATCCATGTCTTCGATGGGTACTCCAAATAGCGAGTCTTCAATCAAGCATCTTGGCGAGCCGGTAACAAATACTTCAATACGCTTATGTCTTCCACCTATTCTTCATATGCATAGAATAAACATGTTGATGATTATGGTTGAGGCACGTATTCAATACGCTTCCCTTAAAACAGATTTCGCGCCTCTTCTCAAGACGAACGCGTCTGTCTCCCAGGGTACAACAACCGAAACAGTTTGTGTACTGCCGGGATTAACCTAGCACCTGAAAAATATGTCTTGAACAAGAACTTGAAGAGTTGAGAAAGTTGGAAAATCTTCAAAGTTTTTGTGGGATTTTATGTAGTATTCTTTTCAACCAAAAAACAAGACACCAATTGTCTTGTATTTATACAACAAGTTGGTGATTCCAAGAGTCTTGTCATAATACATATAATCAATATATGTAATTTGAAGAGTCTTGACATAATACATATAATCAATACATGTAATTTGAAGAGTCTTGATTTAATTTAGTAAGATGAAGAGTCTTGATTTTAATTCAAATTAAATTTGATAATTAATCAAATTTATCAAATTTCCAACAACTTTTAGACAGAATTATGAGAAGAGGAAGTGGGAGAAAAAAGTATTTCTAAAAAATAATACAAGATATATGTGTACTTGCTTTGTTACATTGAGTGTATTTATACCACAAATAATTCAATATTTAAGAGAGACAAGAAAATAGGTAGAGTTTATATTTCAATAGTATATAACAGTCTCACATAGATGACACTTTTCAAATTTAAAGTTTATATTCTGAGGTACTATTTCATTAAAAATCTTACAAAAGAAAAAACAAACAAATATAGTTAGTGAGTTCCTACTTTTTAGTGAGGTTTGAGAGGAAGAGATGAAGCCAAACTTTAAAAAAAAAACTTTGTAAGAAAAAAAATTACTTTAACAAAAAAACCTATCATATATATTTTTGTTAGATTGAACATAACTTATTTCAACCAAATTATCTTTAAAAATGTCTTTAGTGTAAGTAAATAATCTTAGCATCATATATTTTTTTGTTATGTTCCTTTTTATATACTCTTCCTTCTTCGATCTGCAAAACACAAGCTACATTATCTTTGTATATTAGAGTTCGACTTCTACCTTTCTCTACAACAAAAGAAGTCAAAATGAGTTGCATTATATTAGCAACACACATTTTCTAGAAACTTTATGTAATGCAATAACTTCAACATGAATTAAGGATGTTGTAATAAGTATTTGCTTTGTAGAACACCATAAATTACAATTCATTTATTCATAAATACATATCAAATTTGAGATCTTGTTTTATAAGAATCATATAAATAATATGTATCTGCTTAACCAATCAATTCTTCATTTGAATCATTTGAAGAAAACAAGCCTAAACTATTATTTTCTCAAAGATATTAAAAATCATGTTTCAACCTGTTCCAATGTCTTTTTGTAAAAGATAAACTAATTAATTTTAATTTGATTGCAAATTAAGTACAAAAGAAATGTAAGGTTTCATACAGTCAGCACTCCACTTGCACTAGGATATGGCATCAAGAACCTTTTTACTATCTTCACAAGACCAAAGTGGATTTTTTTTTATATTGAGTGGTCAAACTTTCCATTGGGGTTAGGGGTGTTTACGGTCTGATTCCAAACCATGAAACCATCTAAACCGGTTATCAGTTTGGTTTCACAGTTGGTTTTTTCAAACATTTGGTTGGCCAGTTTCAAAAGTTCAAAACCGTATTAAATTGTTTTGTGACACCCCGCAAATTACAGGTCAGCTTCTACTTTAATCAAATATTTATTTAATTGATAATTGCATACGTGGCACTAGAATTAGTTTAATTTAGTGTGACACGTGGCACGACAGTACAAACACTGACGCAAACAAGATAATTCGATGAATTATCGCAACACGCACACACGTGTCTAACAAATACGAATGTTGGTGAACGTTTAACAAATCGTGTAACTAGAAACTAGTAGCATTACGAAACACTCAAACACTGAACTAGATAAGTTCAAACAAGGTTAAACGATGCTCCATAGACGAGGAGACGTCGAAAAACGAGCCAAACCATCAAAATTGACCAAAATAGGCTCAAACGGGATCCTTCGTGGTACGCCAAGGACCCCGGAGTGGGTCTCGGCGGTACGTGAAGGATGGGCGGTGGAATTTGAATCCCGATATTCATTACGATACGCCAAGCCCTTTGGGGACCTCCTTGGCGGTACACGACGACATCTAGACGCCAAAATTTTTATAAAACCAAGACAAATCATATCCTACTCTACTTTCATCATTATCCCCAACCCCATACGCCCCCCTCTCGACTTATCCCTTCTAGAACCACTTGCTAGCATCTTTAGAACCCCAAAACTCCATTGTTGAAGCTAAGGATTGAAGGTTTGAAGGCTTTGAAGCTTGAAGGAAACTTGTTAGAGCTCGAACACCACCACCACCACCTTGATTCTACTCAACTCAGCTGTCCAGGAGTTTAGGAAGCTGCTAGACTTATCATCCTTGCATTCTTGAGCTTCTTGAAGGTAATTCCATGGCTATCTCACACATCTCACATTTAAAAACCCACATGCAACACTTGAAACCCACATGCACACATTCAAACCTTGCATGCACGAAATTTTGATGATTTAAATCTGGGTTTGATGATATTATTACTGATTTTGATGATCTTGCTACTACTTTTGATGATCTATGAAGATCTATGTAGAGATATGTTGATATTTGGGCATTATGAGCCATGAATCCATGAAATGTTCAATAATACCTACATGCATGTATGATCTAAGTTGTTTTAGATAATTGATGATAAATGATTATCGATGATGTTTGAGATGTGCTATATGATTTGTTATGATTAAAATGGTCAAAAATGGATTATTAAAGGTTCTTGCTATTTATAGTAACTTTTGTAACTCAAATCTTGGTAGAGGAAGATTAGTGTGGAATGAACATGTTTGGATGATGATTTATGATATGTTATGATGAGATTTGGCATAAAAATAGATTAGGAATGTTAATATAGTCATTTGATGCATATATTAGCATAGTTACTATTTTTAGTAACTTTATTAGTACAATCTCTTGATGAATAATGATTTTGATAGGTATTGTTAGATGTTAAGATAAGGTTAATAATATGATTAATAGCAATAATCATGGTTTAGCTTGGTTCAAATGATGTTTCAAGTGACACTTACTAATTTTAGAAACTTTATCATATGAACTCATGAACTAGGAATGCAATACATGATTTGTACATGTTAAATGGCTTAACATGATCTAATATGATTATTGTGTAGATAAGTTATGTGATTTTTGTTGTTGAACATGTCAAAACTAGAAACTTTCCGTTTTAGAAAACTTTAATGACTAAAAACGAACTATGTGTCTATTTGAATCGCATACAACAACGTGCTATGTGTTAACATGATCACATATGATTAATGAGCATGTTAGAATCTTTAAACGATAAGTGTTATGAACTTGCTAAAAATGGAAACTTACTATATATAGTAAGTTGTCCATAGACGCGATTCACGTGTTTTGCACACAATGAGCACGATCACGAATGTTACACGAGTTATAGCCGACACGTGGTTCACCAACGGGTTGTTGACTTGACACGGTCAAACATGATCAAACACGGTTAATGTGGACCGACATGGACAAACATAAAAACCAAGGGTTGTTGAGCCTAAACACGAGCACGAACACAAAGCACGATCACATACATGAACTCACATTCGCTATACGATATAGGTAGCCGGTGATCGACTCGCCACTAAGTCAGGAGGTTACGCATACCGACAATCAACTAAGGTGAGTTTACGGCCCCTCTTTAACTCTTTTACAAACTTTCAAAATAGGGTGAGAATACTTGTTAAATCGAGTCAAACATTTACTACTTGTACAAACACATTGTGTATGCTGGTTTATTAGACAAACAATAAGTGTTGTATCGTAACAAAGTCCTCGCACAGTCTTACCATTAATGTACAAACAACGAGGTGAGTTTGGATCGATCTATTGGGTGTGACGAACCCCACGTGGCACAATACTGACTGGAGGCCGGAACACGTGTAATCTTGACCCATCGCGTCATTGTTATTATGAGACATGGCGGAGGCAAGGACTAACAAGTCTAGTTCGGTAGAGACGCAATTGACACTTGGAGCGTAGGGCTCGGGACTAACATTTGATAAACAACATGACACGTGACAAACATTTTCTTATTATCTATGTATATTAAAACCTGTGAGCTCACCAACCTACGTGTTGACACTTTTTCTTAAACATGTATTCTCAGCTAACTAGCTGATTGGCATATGGAACAGGAATACACTTAGGAGAAAGAGCACGGGACTGGCATGTATTCATACTATGTCTTTTAAAAACAAACAATATTTATTTCGTTATGTTTTGTCAAACAATGTAGTGTCTACTAATTATTTCCGTTGTATGACAATATATATTTTCCACTGCTATATAACTTATAATATCCGCTGCTATGTTTTAAAACAGTTTGATTGTGATTATGACAAACATTGTATTTTTACAACGTAGATAGATTCGTTCTATATGACCATGAGCTGTGATTCTAGCTACGTTACACCCATGTGGACTGACATCACATGTGAGAATTTGGGGCTGTTACATGTTTGGTTTATGTTTTAATAAAAAAAGTGGTCGTAAAATATCAAACCGTATGCGCACGTATACATAAATATAGATATACATATATACAATTAGATATATCTATGTAAACATATATATACATGTCTATATATGTGTGTGTATACTTGAGTACATGATTTATTCTTCATTTAAAAAAAATACATTTAGATTTGTTGTAATTAGTCCGTCTTGAATTATAAAGGTTTGGTTTGTTTTATTTTATTTTATTTTTAACAAGATCAAAAGCCCAGACCGTAACCAAACCGTTGATAACGGTTGGGTTTTTATTTTGAACAGTTTGGTTTACGGTTCCACTTAAAAACCATAAAAACTGGATCGTTGTGAGGCCCCGATTCCGGGCGACCCCACGTACGTTGGTCTCGTCATAACACATAGCTCTTAAACTAAAAACTTTCATAAACATGCAGCGGAACTTAAACATCATGTCAAACATAATTGATTGTCTGCATTAATACATAAACGATTGCCAAAACCATCGGATTCTTTATCTTGATGCCTGAGCTCCATGCCTTCTCTGACCCAAGCTTAACCTGACACACATGCTAAATCAAGTCAGCTTACGCTGGTGAGTTCTAGTTTTCATAAAAATAAAATCTTTACTTTACATAAAACATTAGCATTCACTGTTGACCGAAGTCAACAGACTCAATCACCCTGAACCTAACACATTTCATATACATAACATACATAACATCATAACATCAAACATATGGCGAAGAAACTTCACCGTCAACTGCTGACCTGAAGTCAACAGGCTTGTGCAGCACAAGACTATATAACTATCAACCCTCAGCTGATAACTCAAGCATGCACAAGATTCCTTTAACTATCAATCATAGTTGACAGATCACACCGGTATAAAACTTCTTTACATAATTCATTTACATAACATTACTTTACATATCTCGTTTAGTCAAACCTAACATGGTTTAAATCATTAAACCGTCATAAACATAACCGGTCCTTCGCACCGCAGTGCTCAGGATTTGCCCAACCGCAGCCGGGACTTCCTTATCACATAATATTGCAAACATCATCATCATACGTTCCACTGTCATCATACGAACAGTGGGCTTATATCGACATAAGACTCCATACCCAGTTATAGTCGTGGTTGACTATCATACCCAGTTATAGTCTTGGTTGACTCTCATTCCCAGTTATAGTCATGGTTGACTCTCATTCCCAGTTATAGTCATGGTTGACTCTCATTCCCAGTTATAGTCATGGTTGACTCTGCCTGTTCTTTCACAGGACTTCTGCCTGTTCTTTCACAGGACTTTTAAAACCATCAATCGGAATTGACGGCTTATACCGGTATAAGACTCCATACTTACCCAGTAACAAATACTGAAGCTACCATGATTACCCCATATAAATATAGGAGCTACACCATACTCACCCCGTAGCAAGTACGGGGCATCATCATTCATTCACATCCTATAACACGTATAGGAACATCATTCGTTCATCATTCATAATACATGTCCTATAACACGTATAGGAACATCATTCATTCATCCTTCATGACATATGACATACTAGCATCTTATCATCCTTTATCGTATTAATCATATCCTCATCACATTTCATGCTAGTCTCTTATCATCATAACATCCTCACTTTGTCCTAATATCATAGGAATCATCATATTATGACATGCCAGCATTATTTCATCGTATCATCATATCTTGCATTCTGGCAGTCATAAACTTTTCGTACTAGCACCTTATCATCATGTCTTACTACTGAGCCCCCATCATACTTAGCCTATCTTTATGCACAAATCGTGCTAACACATCAACATGCATACATAGTCATAGCATATTATCATAACATCATAAACATAACCTTAAGCATGTATGCCAGCCCAAAACATTAAACATGAAAAGAGGGCGTCTAGAACTCACCTAATGTCTTACTGTAGCAAGATCCCTCGTAAACTGGTGCTAACAGTATAACTCTGCATTGGTTTACGTATAACATGTTATATACGTCTTAACATACAGATTAAATCTTTCTGAACGTCCAACGTCAAAACATTGCCTTGATAGTCGTCAAATAGTTAATGTTGTTGATTATCATGCTAAAACATGTTCCTAGACAGATTAATGGCTTAGAACTGATCAATCCTTGTTATTGATTGTGATTAGTTTGAAACACTTGGATTTAATCTTGCATATCAAAATTAATCAAACTAATCACCTACCTTGTCATAATCAAATGGTTTAAACCACTATAACCATTGTTATGATTCCATGCAAATCGGGCATTACAACGGCTCAAAACAAGGATTTACCTGTTAACAGTTCGAGTTCTTCACTTATAATCAATCCTAGCCATCATCTAGGCAATAATCAACAACCCTAACTATATCATCATGTTCAGAAACAATATTTAATCATTCATTATCAGTCTAGAAGGTTAAAGTGAACCATTACCTAATCTGACGGAGTTCTGCGGGTAAAAAGACGATCCGGACTTGCAGAAACGTTCCCTGGTGCGATCTGAACCTTCAGGAGCCTTCAAAATCAAAGATTTGATGGATTGGAAGCTGGTTTTTCGTGTGTGAGGTCGAGATCGTCGAAAATAAGGATAAGGGATAAGTTTCTGATGCAAATCTTGACTTTTTAAGCATTTTTCGCGATCTGATGACCTCAGGCGCATCGCCTGACTCGGGACGCCGAGTTGGGGCGTACCGCGCGGGTCCATGGCGGCCAGATTTTTGTCTTTTCTTCGTTTCGCGATTCCGGGAGCATACGAACTCCGTTTTGCGCACGGTTTTCGCCTACGTTCACGATTTTTCGAGCTCTTTCCAATGGTTATAATCTCAAGACCTAAAGAGTTCAAAATATTTGACCTCTAATCTATTGCTATATTCGATTCAGTGTATCTTGAAATCGGAACCTCGTTTCACGATTTCGCTTACACTCATTCTCTTCATTTTCAAGTTATGATTCTAACCTGAGAATTTTGAGTTGTCACACATATCGTAGTGGATTTCAAGCACGATCAAACATGCTACATTTTCTTTGGTAATGCAATTCTTCGAACATCAAGAGTTACCGAAAACTTGCACGTTTATTTTTAGATTGCTAAATTTTCGGGTGTTACAATCGTGAACACCCTTAATTGGGGTGCTTAAATGATTTGTCTTGTCCATACTGAAACATTTTAACAGCTTTCTAGTAAAAATTGATTGATGCGCAAGTATTTCATTATTTATCTGCTTTCTAGTACAAATTGATTGATGCATAAGTATGGGAGGGGTTATCTACACACCCCAAAAATATATTTTAACACCCCCTGTCAAGTATATGCCTCGTATTGGTCACTACGGGGCGTATAGCCGCCTCGTAGTCGTCACTACGGGGCGTATAAGGGTCCAATCATTGACACAGACACCCAAATCATTGGTACTGACACATAATGATTACACTCTATACTCCCCGTATTGACCAATACTGGACGTATTGGGGTGTGAGGTGTGGCGTTGGGGTGTGTGAATAACACCACCCATAAGTATTCCATTATTTATATGCCGGATTTTTAAATTAAGACAATATTTGGTCTTTATTATGTCTTTCATTTCAAATTCTTCTTTAAAAATAATTACTTTATGAATTTCTTTATGCATTCTATACTTTAATTGATCGAGTAACAATATATATATATTTTTTCATTTACAAAAATGATTTTAATTTTTTTAGCTAACTATACAAACGAGTTAATTTTAATTTTTATACTTTATAATTAAAATTTACATAATTATATGTTTAGTTATTATAATATTATTTTTTTTGTTGAAATATTATACTTACTATTTGTTACTCATACACACATACTTAACACGTTATTAATGATATGCTTTCTACCAACAACCAATTTACAATCTCTAACTTCGTTTAATTAATTTATATAAACGGGATCATGTTCGGGTTGACCCAAACATATGTCAATTCGGGTTAGTGTTGAAAATTTTGACACAAATAAATATATAGATCAGGTTTAGGTTGCAAAATCCAACCCATCAACCTGCAACCTGTTAACCTGCTAACTCGTCAACCGCCGCGCTTAACTCCCCTAGTTCTGGATGATTAGTCAACCAGTGTCTGACACTTGACAGACGGCTGGGTTTTTAATCACATTTTTTACATGCATGCTTACATTTAGTAAAATTAGCATGCATACATTTTACAGTGTTTTTATTATTTCTGTTTTAAATAGATACAAGTGGTATGAAAAAAGGTCACATTTGTTTGCTTAGATCAACCGGCGAAGGTTTGTCGTGACTTAAGTTGCATGCCTGTTCAATCCATTGTTTTTTTTTTCCCATGAATTTATCAATTTAACAAAAATATTAAAAATTCTTAATTTTAATAATTAAACATTCATGGGTTCAAATCTAAACAAGGAAGATAAATTATAAATTTATTTGTTCGCGCTGACCTAGGGGTATGGTTAAATAGTCATGGGTTAAAACTTTGTTAGGTGCAATTAAATGAATATCTAAGTGAAGGAACGAATCAGGACTTTAATACCGGGCTCGAACCTAACGCGGGGGGGGGGGGGGTGAAGGTTTACGGATTCCATCCGGTTCCCGCCCATCTGGGGCACACGTGTCTCAAGGTCGGAGATCGAGGAATTGATCTTAGCTATCAATCTCTAGGATAATTAAAGGTAGCACGACGAGACAGTTTATTTGTTGTTCAAAAAAAAAATAGTCATGGGTTCAAACCTAAAAAGCAGAGAGAGTATGAATTTAACTAGTTCATGCTGATATGGGAGTTCGGTCTCACGACACTTGAGGAATTGACCTTGGCAACATCGATCGGTTAACGGTGGTTAGTATGCGAAACTCCTCTGCTGTTAAAAAAAATTAAATATTTACCAATTTGATACTAATTAAAAAAATAGTAATATCAAATATTTGTTTGTTTTATGCTCGCAATTTTTGATAGTAAGTTTTAGTAGTCTAGGGGTGAGCAAAAAACCGAAAAATCCGAATCAGAACCGAGTTAACCGAAAAAACCGAACCGAATGAATAACCAAAAAAAACCGAAACCGAACTTTTCGGTTTGGTTTCGGTTTTTCATATTCTAAAAAGCGAAATAACCGAACCGTACCGATTTGCTATCTTATTTAAAAATTAATATAAATATATATATATATATATATATATATGTGTGTGTGTGTGTGTTGTTATTTTTATACATACCTAACGGGATAAAAACACATAAAGAGTCCACCATTTGTGATGATAAAGATTTGTATTAAATTATCTCTACCATTTTAAATGATGAAGATCATAATAATTTCAAATTTAATTATTTACTTTCGTTTTTTTTAAATGTAAGAACATGATTATAATTATTTAGTTTTATTTTGATTAGTTGGTGTTCGATAAACTAATTTATGAATTATCTATCGTTAAACATGTTTGCATTTTTAATATTAAGTGTGAAAAAGAAAAACAAAAACAAAAAAGTAAAAAAAAACCCGAAAAAAACAAAACACCGAACCGAAACCGAAAAAAAAACCCGAAAACCGAATGGTTTCTAATAACTAAAAACCGACTATGTGGGTTTCGGTTTTTGTAACATCAGTGCCGGAAATGTAACCGGAACAGTGCTCTCAACAGTAACATGAATAGTAATCAGGTACAAACTATACGTATTTCATTGTATGTCATATTCATATAATGTGTCATTATCATTTCATGTTATCAAATAACAAATTCAGAATCACTTCAGAAACGTAACTCAGAACTATGGTTCATCAGTCAGATAATTATCTGGCAATACAGAACCATCATGTGATTGATTGTTAGGATTCTATTACGTATAAACATATGTGAGGCTTTGCAGAACAAAACAACAATGGATGTCGTTACGTGAATGCTAAATCGACGGATTATTCGTATAGGTGACGATCTATACGAATATATCTGAAAGTTTAACGTTCTAAATGATATCCAATAATTAGAAAAACCATATTGAAAAGTGTAGTTATCGTCATATTCGTACGGGTGACGATTCGAACGAATACGCGCGACGACTAAACGATTCGATTTTAAACAGTAAATTAAATATTTTCAGAAACTTAAAATAAACTAAAGATAATTAGTTAATTTACTATGAATTACCACTTAAAATAAAATTTATAAACTCTTGTTTTATAACCGTAACGTTTCGTTACGAAAACGAAGGAGAACCGACGTTTCTACGCGAAACCGAGCTAAACCGAACGAGACCGAATCTACCCGGTTTATTTGAAAGCATTAAATGAGCATTAATACCCATTTAATTTTTGCATCAACCATCTTCAACCTCCCTCTCCCGTCACTTTCTCTCTCTACATTCTCTCACTAGAATCAAAACCCTAACTCCTCCATTTATTCACGAAATCAAGCTTTCTTGGTGCCAAAACAACCACTACAACTCGTAGATATTAAAGTTATTAAATAATGGGAATTAATTACGCGATGTGAGGTTACGAACATTAATTAAACGCGAGTATTGATTCAGAAACATTAACTTAATAATGTATTCGCGTGGGTGACGATTCACACGAATATGATTATTAAGAATAATGTTCTAAAACGATATTCCATAAATCATAGATCAAATCGAAATACGGTACGAGCATCGGATTCGCAAAGGTGACGATCTTTACGAATACGTACGCGAGTAACGCGTTTCGACGAGATAATTAAATGGTATCAAACGATATTAATTTAATCAATAAAAACTAAAAACATTTATTAGGAATCACAACCTAAAATGGTGTCAAATAAATTAATTTATTAAATAAATTGTTTAACGATAATGAAAACAAAAACGAATTACGAAACAATTTATGTAAACTTATTCTATTTAAACAAAAACCAATTTATTTAAATGATTTATATAAAATTACTTTATTACGACGAAAACATGTTTATTTAAAAAGACTTTAGATATGTTTACGAAAAGATCAGTATAAAAGATTAACGCATATTAAACGGGATCATTTCTTCTGCGAAATAGTGATGGCTTAAAATTTATTTATAATAATGAAATCTTATTATTTAAACATTTGATGTTTAAATATGTTTATGTTTAAAAACCGAGTCTTTTATTATCCTAATCGCGATAAAAACGAGACCGGACAGTGGGGAATGACACGCGATATAAGGAAGAACCTTCCTTCCTCTTCCTCATTTTCTTTCTTCTAATCTCTCTCTAAAACACACAAAAACGCACACCCTCTCTCTCTCTAACTTCTCTCTAGGTTTTCTCGCTCGATTCTCGACAAAATCAAGAGATCTCGGAGGCTACGTGTTCGTGTGATCGAGAGGAACAAATAGATACGAAGAAACCTAACTTTTGGTCAAGATTTCGAGGTATGACTGGGATTTTATTTCGTTCTCTTTTGTGAATCGCGAACCTCATGATCAATCTAAGTTTTGTATGGTTTAGAAACTTTAAAATTGCTTAAATAAACGTGGTAGATCATAGGAAACTCTAGGATCCGACCTGTAACAGATTATGTATGAGGATGACGATGATGTAGGTATGGTTCGTGACACAGCAGGGGCCGCACCATGAAAACCCTCCCAGCCGAACCTGTATCAGCGAAGAGGAGAGGAGCCGAGCCTTTCTGAGGTGGCGAACCCTCCTGGGCGGGAAAATGGGCTGCGAACCTTGGTGCAGCCGAACCCTGTTGCTTGTTGGCCGAACCGTATCTCCCAACGAACCCTGCCACAGTCGAACCCATGCTTAGCCAGACACGAACCCTTTCTAAGTCCATAGGCAGCGAACCTATTGGCCTTTAGGCCGAACCCTTTGTTCCCTATAATCACGAACCCTCCTCCCTTGGCTCACGAACTATACGGTGGTCGAACCTTGGTTGCTAGCCGAACCCCTATGACCAACGAACCCCTAGTGGCTTTAGCCGAACCTATGCCTAACTAGGTCTAAAGGTTCGCTGGTTTAATGGGATATCAAACCTAAATCCATTTAACTAGTATGTTAAGGGTATTTAGGGATCAAGAAAATACATATACCTATATACATGACCATGCATGCATAAGAATATTAAACCACCACCTTTTCTCTCTCTATATACACAAATTTTCTAAGAACTATAAACTACATATGTATTGGGTTAGAGAAGATAAAGTAAACATGTTAATCGGATGTTTTAATTACACTTTTATGAAACTAAGTGGATATAACGAATTGGGCTATGATGGTGGTTTGAATGAAGTCATGCATGTGAGAATAGGTATATATGTGATAGGATCATTATCCTAACACGTGCCTATGTAGGAGTTGCTACCAAGGAACTTAAGAAATTTTATCAATTGATAATGATAAAAGGGGTAGCAAGTGTGTTAAACTTATAGTCAAATGTTAATAAAACCCTAAGGGTAACGACTTGGCTTAGGATTAAGTAAACAAAGTTAAGTAAAACTTGAGAGTGTAAAAGTAAACAATTGTGGACACTTAAGTACAATAAAACACTCAAACTTATGAACACAAATACTTTATTAAATTCAGGTTGTTGAGTTAAATTGAGTTTACATACGCGAGCGCGCATACTACAAGAATTCACATTCTAAGGACTTCAGGTGAGTTCTCATAACCTCCCTTTCTTTAAACTGTTTTAGTTTTAAAACTCGGAGGTGAAACATGTATACCGTGTTAAATACTATTTTGATAACACAAGGATAACACCTGTTTATCATTATGATATTCACTATTATGAATTATCATTATTATGGATTATCACTAATTATTATAAATCCGTGTAAACATTGTTATTGACTTCGGTTAATAACAAAGATTACATGTATTGTCTCATACTCCGTGAAATCATTACTTTTAACTTCGGTTATTTGTTTTGACTTCATGTATTGTCACGTGGATGAGTTCCACATCCGTGAATCATTGCTTTTGACTTCGGTTATTTGCTTTGACTTCATGTATTGTCACGTGGTTAGCGACCACTCCATGAATCATGTATTTAACTTATGTTAATTACAAAATGATCATGTATAGTCACGAACATTATTGGAGAATATAAATGATGTGATTGGTTGATTTGTTTGTGGATTGATTATCTATGTTTGATTATGTGATTATGTGATTGTGTATGTGTTTGGGTGATGAATGGATGGATGTGTGTTGGATTATCTCATACAGGTATTCATATGGATTTTCTCAAGAAAATCATAAGTTTTATACTCGTTTTAAACAAAGCATTTTATAAAACCATTTTAAGCATAAACTTTCAAACTCATTTTACTAAAACATTTTTAAATATAAAAACTTATTGTAGGATCAGATGTTCTCAATTGATAAATCAGTAGAGTATAGCAGCGGAATTCAACACAGAATTAGCATAAGTAAAGTAAGAACAAGTTCAATCAAACAGTAACGCAAGTTTGTTATAGAGAGAGAAAGTTTTCTGTAAAAGGAATATCTTATTCAATTGATTAACTTCGTTACATTACAATCATGTCAACTGCCTATATATAGAAGGCAGTGACGTCTGATGATGTCACATGATGTTGACATCTAACAGACAAAACAAAACAACTGAAAATAACTAAACGACTGAGAATGTCTTCAACATCTGAAGACAAACTCTACAACTACTGAAGAACAGAACTACTGAAGTACAAATACTGAAACTACTGAAATACAAAATACTAAAACCTCTGATGAGTAAACTACTCACCAGACTTTTACAAACAATAAGAAAACTACTGAAGACTAACTATACACTACAACACCTGATGATTTACACTTCAGCTGTTGTACATCTCTTCAGATCTTGTGACTTCAGCAAATTTGAATATCAGCCTTTGTGTTCTTCTTCAGTTGTTGTAATGCTGTGAGACTTAGAGATTTTTCTGATTAGGCTCATTGGTTCTTTTAGTCCAACAAACTCCCCCTGAACCAATGCAGCCAAAAACCTCTAACTTATTTAAGGTCTCACTTATTTATTCCAGGCAGAAAGAAATGTCTTTTTCTTTGAGATCAGTATCAAAATGACCAATTAAAGTATAAGCCTGATAACCAACAGCTTTCAAAAACTCTAACTGTCAAAATATGAGAGGGAACTCCTTTGGGGAAATGGACTATGAGCATTAACCCCTCTCATTGAAGCTATTGATTGTATACTAACCTGAAAGACTCCCGGACATAAGCTTCAAGTAGTAACATCTTCTCTTCTGGAGTCATTCTTTCAGGTTCACCTTCGAAGAAGGACTCAGGCCCATAAAATTCAGACAAGTATCTGGCCGTAGTCCCATCCTTCAGTTCTACTCTTGTAATTTCCCTGTACACAAACTCATCAGGGTGCTTACCCTCTAAAAACAAAAAGAGTTCTTCTTGCTGAACATGTTCCAGCCTCCTATACACCAGTCCCTTCTTTATCATTTTGTTCTCTAAGAAGTTAGGAGCTTTTGCACCCGAGTTGTAGACACTCTTGAAGTCATTAATGATTTCCCAAGGATCAAGCACTGACCCAAGCATGATTTCAGCACTCAACACCCTTTTGATCCTATTTGCATAAGTTGCTGGGGGCTGTCTCTTGTGAATCCTTTGAGCTTCCTTTTTCATTGCAGTGATAGTTGAAGTCTGAGGATAATCTTTGTCCACCAACTTGAGAAATTGCTCATCATGTTTCTTTTGGCTCTCTTCTTCTTCCAGTTTTACTTTGACTGCCAACATCCTAGCCTCTGGTGTAATAATTGGCTGTTGACCAAAACTAATGGCTTTTCAGGAATGTAATTGGCAGGAGGAGTAATTTTCTTCTTTGGAACTGTCAGATCTACCCCAGTTGTTGAAGGTGCAAGCTTTTGAGCTTTTGGCTTGATGACTGTGGAGATAGGCAACCTGTCTTCTGCATCAGAACTTTCTTCTTCTTGAATTCTGAGTTGCCTTCTCTTCTTTGGAGGAGCCCTTACCTCAACAACCTGAGTCTCAATCTGAGTCTGAACCTCTGGAATTTGAACCCCCTCTAGTTCAGTGTCTTGTGCATCAGAAGTTGTGGCTTGTACTTGAACTTCAGAGATTGTAGCCTGTGTTTGGACTTCAGAAGTTGTAGCCAATTCTTGTACATCAAATTCTTGTACATCAGAGGTTTTGACTTGTTTTTGTACATCAGATGTTGTGGCTTCCAATTGTTCAGCACTAACTTCAATTTCTTTAGCAACCATTTCTTGCTCAACTTCCACATCATCTCTGTTGATAATCTCAGCAGGTTTGTTCTTCTTCTGTCTCTTATAAGTTACTTGAATGACAGGAGACCTTTCAAATGCAACCTCTTCAGACCTTGGCCTTTTGGAAGCTGAAGTTGTGACTGATTCAGTTCCTAACTCCCCCTTTTTGGCTGCAGGGGAAGAAGGAGTATGTAGAGTTGAAAGTTTAGCAGTCACAGCCTCATCAACCATTTGTTGAATTTGAGTTTGGGAAGGTAACCTCTCATCAAGGGCTTGAACAATAATTGATTTCAATAATGGAGTGATGAGAGGGAGGATTTGTAGAAAGGCAGCAGCTAATGCCTCTGGGGGGCTAGAACCCAAAGGATTAGTGCCTGAAGCAAAGGCTGGCGGCATTTGAAATTGTGAAGTAGTGGTTGAAGTGTTTGGGTGACCTTCAGAATGAGAAGGTGCCATCTGTGGGGTAAGTGGGGAAGATGGTCTTTTGTCCTTGGACATTTTGGTGAGTAGCTCATTGAGTCTACATACCTCAGCCTCAAGGAGTTGGTTTTGCTTAACAAGCTCAGCAACTGATCTTTGGTCATCAGTAGCATTAGCTACATCATCTGACCTCCTGAGAATCTCAGGATTTACCTGAGTTGAGTGTGGCTCAACAGATTCAGGTGCCCCTTTGTCTTGGTACTGGGGACTTCCAACCTCAGGGGTAACCCCTTCATCAGTTGTTGCCTCTGACAAGGTCTTAGCAATGGTACCACTAGCAATCACTCCAAATGATGGAGGTGATGAAGTAGCAGCCTTGTCAGATATCAGAATCTCTCTTGCCACACTAGGAGATCAAATCCTGAACATGATTACTCACCAACTACTTTTGTAGTTGACACTTGATTTCTTACATGTTTCAGGTGATGGAGACAAGTAGGAATGAAGAGAGGATCTCTTCTATTTTGGACATCATCATATAGGATCTTGGACTTAGTTAATTAACTAAATTTCTGGCGATTAGAGTTTAGTTAGTTTAACTAAATCTTTTGTGTATTTGATGTAATTGATTCATGATGAACATGATTTTTGTGTAATTATTTTGGTTGATTAAATGATATATGATGATTGAATTAGATGCCCACGAGCTTTTGAACAATCTACACATCCCTCGTGGCATCCCGACGATTCCGCCGCCGGTCGGGGTGTTACAGATTGGTATCAGAGCCTGGGTTATAGGGAATTAGGTTACTAGAAATGGTTGACCTAGTCTATAACCGTAGGATACCCTCGTATGAACTAATTCATACACTAGTTAGTATATTCAGGATTTCATGCTTATGTGTTTATTACATGTTAATTGAACTCCTGTTATACATCTGATATATATATGCTGCTTATAAATTTCTTGCTTACGTGTGCCCTAATGATTCGATAAGGACATGCACGTGGTGTATCGTAAAGGTGGTGGGACGTTGGCTAGGGCAGTTGCGACTGACCCTTACATATGCCCTATATATATACCATTTACGGTACATTGGGTGGATGTCAGTATTGAAGAATGTGGGAACTACCCGTTTGGGAAATTACCTGCTTAAGAAATTAAATGCTTAGGAATTATCTGCTTTAGGAATTATTTGTTTTATCTATAAACTCCAGACAAGGACACACTCGTGGTATACTACAAAGGTGGTGGGACGGTGGCTGGGGCAGTTGCGACTGACCCCTACATATGCCCTATACATATACCATTTGTAGTATATTGGGAGTCTGTCAGTGTCAGGAACTTAGGATATTACTAGGAATTATTGTGAGATGGATGTTGATGGTCTGTTGGTTAAGGTTGGTTTGGATTGACACTTTGGATGATCACACTTGATAAACACTTATAAATTCACTTATAAAAACATTCGGATTGGACACGTAGGGTGCATAGGATTAATGAACGATATGAGCGATTAGTGATGAAATATGGACTTGGGTGATGATATAGACACTTGACGATAATATAAACGCATAGTGATGATACTAACACTTAGTGATGGTATGGACACTTGATGAGAATAAACTATAGGGAGGATATGAACACTTAGTGACAATAAGAGCACTTTGTGATGATATGAGCCCTCATTGATGATTATTGACATTGGGATTGACATGGACTTTAGTGAACTTAGACAATTGGGGGAAACTTAATGTCAGGTGAACTTAGACATTAGGTGAACTTAGAAATAGGTAAACCTACATGTCAGGTGAACTTAGACATTAGGCGAACCTAATTGCCCAAGGGAACTAGAGACCACTTCACTCAAAATTATCCTACCAAGGATAAGGGTAGTGAAGTGAGGTTTTGGTAAGATACGTAACACACCCTAAATGCTAACAAGGGCATAATCGTGGTGCAATGGAACGGTGGTGGGACGGTGTAGGGGAGATTGCGATCTACCTCTGCATATGCCCTATATATAAGCTTGTTGCATTGCATTGGGAGGTTGTCAGTGTTAGTATAGGGTGAGGAATGTATAGGACCTAGGAATAGTTAGCTAACACTAGTTATGACCAACTAGGACACTTAGAATAATACTAGGCAAATTTATAGACATTATGAGTTTAAATAACAGATAGGAAATAAATATAGTTCCTATATGTAATCCTAACTGTTTAAAATAAACTCAATTGACCATTGTTTGTATGACTTACATGGTAAACGGTAGTAACATGTTTCTAATTTCTCAGAAACATGCCGCCTCGCCGTCACAACGAAGATGACTCAAACAGTGGGGATGCTAACAACGGTAATGCCAACTCCGGCATACAAGAGTTAGCCACACTTATTTCTGGATTGGTGAGCCAACTGACTCAGGCTAACCAGAATATCAATCAGAACAGAGGTGGTGCAAACCAGACAACTTGCACATTCAAACACTTCAATTCCTGCAACCCCCTGAAATTCACGGGTGCTGAGTCGGCCACTGGTCTACTGCAGTGGTTCGAGAGTATGGAGAACACCTTCATCAACAGCGAATGTCCCGAGAATCTGAAAGTTCGCTATGCCACCAGTGTTTTCCAAAAGAGAGCACTGACTTGGTGGAATGGGGAAAAACGAACTAGGGGAGTGGATGCCGCTCTTGCACTGACGTGGACTGAGGTCAAGAATCTGATGACCACTGAATTCTGTCCTCGTAGTGAAATGAGGAAGCTTGAGACTGAGTTCTGGGAACTCAAACAAGACAGTGGCGAGAACGTCATCTACAATACTCAGTTTCATGAGTATAGTCTACTGGTGCCTCATATGGTGACACCCTTGGATAGGGCGATCGAGAAGTATATCGGCGGATTGCCGATACAGATTCAGGACACAGTCTATGGGAGCAATCCCAAAACACTGGAGGCTGCGATCCGTTTATCTGCAACTCTCACTGATAATCACGTGAAGAATGGAACCCTTACTCGGAAGGGACACAAGAAGACTGACACCAAGACTGCTGCAAAGGAAGTCAAAACTGAAGTCAAGTCTGAAGCTACTAGTTCATCGAAGAGCAACAACAAGAAGAGGAAGACCAGAAATTTCATGGTCACTACTCCTGCTGCTAAGTCTGCGCAGCAATCATCAAACAATTCAACTGCCAGGAATTTCATTGGGAACACTCCTCAGTGTAATACCTGCAGATATCATCACGTACCAAATTTGCCATGTCGCGTCTGCAACAACTGCGGCAAGTTTGGTCATTTTGCGAATGTCTGTCGGAGTGCACCGCAAGCACAAAGGATGCAACCAGCACCGCTTGCACTGCCAGCTCCTCCTGCACAACCTATTCCAGCTGTACCCGTTCGCCAGGTACCTCAGGCACAGGCAAGAGCCTGTTATGAATGTGGCGAAGTGGGTCATTTCAGGAATCAGTGCCCAAAATTGACCGGGAATAACCAGAGGGTGGCAAGAGGCCGGGCTTTTCAACTGAATGCTCCAGCTGCTCAAGCCAACCAGGATGTGGTCAACGGTACATTTCTGATCAACAACTCTTATGCATCTGTCTTATTTGATTCTGGTGTTGATAGGAGTTTTGTTTCATATGATTTCGAATGCTTGCTTGGTAGAACACGTACATATTTAGATAAACCGTTTAACGTGGAAGTGGCTGACGGAAACACTATTGATATTGACACTATTATCATTGGATGTACTATGAACTTAAATGATCACGTTTTCCCAATTGATCTTATACCTATGCATCTTGGTAGCTTTGATGTTATCATAGGCATGGATTGGTTAGCCACTCACAAAGCGGAGATTGTATGCCATGAGAAATATATACGTATTCCCTTACCTTCGGGTGAAACTTTGAGAATATTTGGAGAAACTGCTAGTAAAGGTCTTAAGCTAATGTCTTGCACTAAAGCACACAAGTACCTTAGGAAGAAATGTATAGCATTCTTAGCTCATATTGTGGAGAAGAAAGAGAAAGGAAAGAAGATTGAAGATGTTCCAGTGATACGAGATTTTCCAGAAGTCTTCCTAGACGATTTACCGGGTCTTCCACCAGAACGTCAAGTTGAGTTCCGAATCGACTTAGTACCTGGTGCGAACCCAGTCGCCAAAGCTCCCTACAGACTTGCGCCTTCGGAGTTGCAAGAATTGGCGAGCCAGTTGCAAGAACTGACTGATAAAGGATTTATTCGCCCGAGCCATTCGCCATGGGGTGCACCAGTCCTATTTGTCAAGAAAAAGGACGGGTCATTCCGAATGTGCATCGACTACCGCGAATTGAACAAGTTGACAATCAAGAATCGATATCCATTGTCGCGTATCGATGATCTCTTCGATCAGCTTCAGGGCTCGGCATGGTTTTCAAAGATCGATCTTAGGTCTGGGTATCATCAGCTTCGTGTACATGATGATGATATTCCCAAGACTGCTTTCAGAACCAGATATGGCCACTATGAGTTTTTGGTAATGCCTTTCGGTCTTACCAATGCACCTGCGGTTTTCATGGACCTCATGAACCGTGTTTGCAGGCCATACTTGGATAAATTCGTGATTGTATTTATTGATGATATTTTGATCTACTCAAAGACCAAGGAAGAACACGAGAAACACCTTAAGTTGGTTTTGGAGATCCTAAGAGAGGAGCGACTGTATGCCAAATTCTCCAAATGTGAATTTTGGCTTAAGGAAGTTCAATTTCTGGGACACATAGTCAACGAATACGGTGTTCACGTGGATCCTGCGAAGATTGATGCTGTGAAGAATTGGAGTACACCGAAGACACCCACGGAGATTCGATCATTTCTCGGACTTGCCGGTTACTATCGGCGGTTCATCTCGAATTTCTCCAGAATTGCTGTCCCTCTCACTGCTTTGACTCAGAAGAATAGGCCATATGAGTGGGGACCAAAGCAAGAAGAGACATTTCAGACTCTGAAGCAGAAACTTTGTGATGCTCCTGTCTTGACATTGCCTGATGGGAATGATGATTTTGTGGTTTATTGTGATGCATCCAACCTGGGTCTCGGTTGTGTTCTCATGCAACGGGGAAAGGTCGTGGCTTATGCATCAAGACAATTGAAAATTCACGAGAAGAACTACACTACACACGACTTGGAACTTGGTGCAGTCGTGTTTGCCTTGAAGATATGGAGACATTATCTTTATGGCACTAAGTGTGTAGTGTTCACTGATCATAAAAGCTTGCAACATATTCTCAATCAGAAAGAACTCAATATGAGACAACGGAGATGGGTTGAACTGTTAAATGATTATGACTGTGAAATTCGCTATCATCCTGGTAAAGCGAATGTAGTAGCAGATGCGCTTAGTCGCAAAAGTCAAGTTCAGATCCGTAGTGTCCGAGTGCACAATAGTCTCCGAAATGATGTTCTCACAGCCCAACAACACTCATTAGCTCAAGATGACTTGAAAAAAAATGAGATGTCTTGTGGGGCTGAAATCTTATTGGAAACTAAGGATGACGGTTTGATGTATTATTTGAATCGGTTGTGGATACCGAACAGGGGTGATCTCAGGATGGTGATTATGAATGAAGCTCATAAGTCTCGTTACTCAATCCATCCAGGTTCTGACAAGATGTATCAAGACCTTAGGGGCTTGTACTGGTGGCCTGGAATGAAGAAGGATATTGCTGAATATGTGTCTAAGTGCCTTAACTGTGCCAAAGTCAAGGCCGAACATCAGCGACCTTCGGGATTGTTATTACAACCAGAGATACCGATGTGGAAGTGGGAGAATATTTCCATGGATTTCATTACTAAACTCCCACGAACTGCAAACGGTAAAGATAGCATTTGGGTTATTGTTGATAGATTGACTAAGTCGGCTCATTTCTTACCGATACGCGAAACTTACCCTGTGCGGAAGTTAGCTCGTATTTACATTGATGAGATCGTTAGTCGACATGGTATTCCCTTAAGCATAATATCGGACCGTGATGCTCGTTTCACGGCGCGATTTTGGGAATCACTACATGAAGCTTTTGGAACAAGACTGGATCTTAGCACTGCTTATCATCCTCAAACGGATGGTCAAACGGAGCGAACGATTCAGACATTGGAAGACATGTTGAGAGCTTGTGTCATCGATTTCGGTGGCAATTGGGATAGCCATCTACCATTGGTTGAATTCTCGTATAACAACAGTTATCACGCGAGCATTGGTATGGCACCGTTTGAAGCTCTTTATGGCAGGAAATGTCGGTCACCTATTTGTTGGACCGAAGTCGGCGATTCGCAGATTACTGGTCCAGAGATTATTCAGGAAACGACTGACAAGATCCGCCAGATCCGCGACAATCTGTTAGCTGCTCGCAGCAGACAGAAGAGTTACGCGGACAAACGAAGAAAACCTCTAGAATTTGAAGTGGGAGATATGGTATTGCTTAAAGTATCGCCTTGGAAGGGCGTTGTTCGATTCGGAAAGAAGGGGAAGCTTGCTCCACGTTATGTTGGCCCTTTTAAGATCCTTGAACGGATTGGGAAGGTTGCTTACAAGTTGGAACTTCCTCCTGAACTTAGTAATGTGCATCCGACGTTTCACGTGTCCAATCTAAGAAAGTGCTTAGCTGATCAAGATCTTCAGGTACCACTCGATGACATTCGTATCGATGATACCATGCACTTCGTTGAAAAACCAGTGGAGATAATGGATCGTGAGGTTAAACAGCTCAAACGCAGTAGAATTCCAATTGTCAAAGTACGTTGGGAATCGAAGCGGGGTCCAGAATTCACATGGGAGCGGGAAGATCAGATGAAGCTTAAGTACCCACATTTATTTACTACGGTCACTCCAAGTTGAATTTCGGGACGAAATTCCTTTAACTAGGGGAGACTGTAACATCACTGTACTTTCAGTTGTCCGTACGTCCGTACATCCGTACGATTGTACTGTTACGACTGGGGAATTATTTATTATGAATGATTATGAAATTATTGATTGACATTACTGATATTATCACTGTTACTGGTATACATGATTATAATTTATTATACGCGTAAACCACGGGAAGTTTAGTTGTAATTCAACTAAACAGACCCGTAGTGTTTATCGCGGTTACTTATCACTGATAATGATGGATTATTGGTCTAAGAATGGATTGAGATGGAATTGGGAGTTTGTTTGAGTCTGGTTACTAAACGTAGTCAAGGACCCATGGTCATGGTTTATCGAAATAGCGGTGGGACGGTGGCTAGGGCAGTTGCGACTGACCCTTACATATGCCCTATATATATGCATATTTCGGTTTATCATGGATGTGTCAGTGACTAGGGTTTAGTGGGTTTTGGTTTGGGAAATGATAATATTAAAGTTATTAAATAATGGGAATTAATTACGCGATGTGAGGTTACGAACATTAATTAAACGCGAGTATTGATTCAGAAACATTAACTTAATAATGTATTCGCGTGGGTGACGATTCACACGAATATGATTATTAAGAATAATGTTCTAAAACGATATTCCATAAATCATAGATCAAATCGAAATACGGTACGAGCATCGGATTCGCAAAGGTGACGATCTTTACGAATACGTACGCGAGTAACGCGTTTCGACGAGATAATTAAATGGTATCAAACGATATTAATTTAATCAATAAAAACTAAAAACATTTATTAGGAATCACAACCTAAAATGGTGTCAAATAAATTAATTTATTAAATAAATTGTTTAACGATAATGAAAACAAAAACGAATTACGAAACAATTTATGTAAACTTATTCTATTTAAACAAAAACCAATTTATTTAAATGATTTATATAAAATTACTTTATTACGACGAAAACATGTTTATTTAAAAAGACTTTAGATATGTTTACGAAAAGATCAGTATAAAAGATTAACGCATATTAAACGGGATCATTTCTTCTGCTAAATAGTGATGGCTTAAAATTTATTTATAATAATGAAATCTTATTATTTAAACATTTGATGTTTAAATATGTTTATGTTTAAAAACCGAGTCTTTTATTATCCTAATCGCGATAAAAACGAGACCGGACAGTGGGGAATGACACGCGATATAAGGAAGAACCTTCCTTCCTCTTCCTCATTTTCTTTCTTCTAATCTCTCTCTAAAACACACAAAAACGCACACCCTCTCTCTCTCTAACTTCTCTCTAGGTTTTCTCGCTCGATTCTCGACAAAATCAAGAGATCTCGGAGGCTAGGTGTTCGTGTGATCGAGAGGAACAAATAGATACGAAGAAACCTAACTTTTGGTCAAGATTTCGAGGTATGACTGGGATTTTATTTCGTTCTCTTTTGTGAATCGCGAACCTCATGATCAATCTAAGTTTTGTATGGTTTAGAAACTTTAAAATTGCTTAAATAAACGTGGTAGATCATAGGAAACTCTAGGATCCGACCTGTAACAGATTATGTATGAGGATGACGATGATGTAGGTATGGTTCGTGACACAGCAGGGGCCGCACCATGAAAACCCTCCCAGCCGAACCTGTATCAGCGAAGAGGAGAGGAGCCGAGCCTTTCTGAGGTGGCGAACCCTCCTGGGCGGGAAAATGGGCTGCGAACCTTGGTGCAGCCGAACCCTGTTGCTTGTTGGCCGAACCGTATCTCCCAACGAACCCTGCCACAGTCGAACCCATGCTTAGCCAGACACGAACCCTTTCTAAGTCCATAGGCAGCGAACCTATTGGCCTTTAGGCCGAACCCTTTGTTCCCTATAATCACGAACCCTCCTCCCTTGGCTCACGAACTATACGGTGGTCGAACCTTGGTTGCTAGCCGAACCCCTATGACCAACGAACCCCTAGTGGCTTTAGCCGAACCTATGCCTAACTAGGTCTAAAGGTTCGCTGGTTTAATGGGATATCAAACCTAAATCCATTTAACTAGTATGTTAAGGGTATTTAGGGATCAAGAAAATACATATACCTATATACATGACCATGCATGCATAAGAATATTAAACCACCACCTTTTCTCTCTCTATATACACAAATTTTCTAAGAACTATAAACTACATATGTATTGGGTTAGAGAAGATAAAGTAAACATGTTAATCGGATGTTTTAATTACACATTTATGAAACTAAGTGGATATAACGAATTGGGCTATGATGGTGGTTTGAATGAAGTCATGCATGTGAGAATAGGTATATATGTGATAGGATCATTATCCTAACACGTGCCTATGTAGGAGTTGCTACCAAGGAACTTAAGAAATTTTATCAATTGATAATGATAAAAGGGGTAGCAAGTGTGTTAAACTTATAGTCAAATGTTAATAAAACCCTAAGGGTAACGACTTGGCTTAGGATTAAGTAAACAAAGTTAAGTAAAACTTGAGAGTGTAAAAGTAAACAATTGTGGACACTTAAGTACAATAAAACACTCAAACTTATGAACACAAATACTTTATTAAATTCAGGTTGTTGAGTTAAATTGAGTTTACATACGCGAGCGCGCATACTACAAGAATTCACATTCTAAGGACTTCAGGTGAGTTCTCATAACCTCCCTTTCTTTAAACTGTTTTGGTTTTAAAACTCGGAGGTGAAACATGTATACCGTTTTAAATACTATTTTGATAACACAAGGATAACACCTGTTTATCATTATGATATTCACTATTATGAATTATCATTATTATGGATTATCACTAATTATTATAAATCCGTGTAAACATTGTTATTGACTTCGGTTAATAACAAAGATTACATGTATTGTCTCATACTCCGTGAAATCATTACTTTTAACTTCGGTTATTTGTTTTGACTTCATGTATTGTCACGTGGATGAGTTCCACATCCGTGAATCATTGCTTTTGACTTCGGTTATTTGCTTTGACTTCATGTATTGTCACGTGGTTAGCGACCACTCCATGAATCATGTATTTAACTTATGTTAATTACAAAATGATCATGTATAGTCACGAACATTATTGGAGAATATAAATGATGTGATTGGTTGATTTGTTTGTGGATTGATTATCTATGTTTGATTATGTGATTATGTGATTGTGTATGTGTTTGGGTGATGAATAGATGGATGTGTGTTGGATTATCTCATACAGGTATTCATATGGATTTTCTCAAGAAAATCATAAGTTTTATACTCGTTTTAAACAAAGCATTTTATAAAACCATTTTAAGCATAAACTTTCAAACTCATTTTACTAAAACATTTTTAAATATAAAAACTTATGATTACTCACCAACTACTTTTGTAGTTGACACTTGATTTCTTACATGTTTCAGGTGATGGAGACAAGTAGGAATGAAGAGAGGATCTCTTCTATTTTGGACATCATCATATAGGATCTTGGACTTAGTTAATTAACTAAATTTCTGGCGATTAGAGTTTAGTTAGTTTAACTAAATCTTTTGTGTATTTGATGTAATTGATTCATGATGAACATGATTTTTGTGTAATTATTTTGGTTGATTAAATGATATATGATGATTGAATTAGATGCCCACGAGCTTTTGAACAATCTACACATCCCTCGTGGCATCCCGACGATTCCGCCGCCAGTCGGGGTGTTACAATCTGGGCTTTGAACCGACTGATTCGAGGTAAAAATGAGAATTTCTTTCGATTTTTAAGGGTTTTCAAACCCTTAGGTTTGAGCTCCTTAAAACCGGCCAACCCACCTTAAAACCTTAGGGAAATCACCTCACAATCACGTAGAAAGTTGTAGGAACAAGTGTCATTTGGATCTTCGTCGTTTGGAGTGACATATAGGCTGCCATGGTGATGGAGTTCGAAGGCCCGAATGGGACCTGCACAGCTCGACGAATGTGTGCAGGCCGAATGGTCAGCTTCCTCCAGCCGAAGCAGCCCTCACTCGGTCGGCCTAGACCCATTCTGTCGGCCAAACCCATTCGCCCGAACCAAGACCCACTCGGCCTAGTCACATTCTGTCGGCCTAATCCCATTCCTTCGGCCCAGCCCTACATTCGATCGGCACCTCTTCAGTTAGAACCTCATTAGACTGGCCACTCCCTCTTCGGTCAGAGTGATTCGGCCATACCATCTTTCGGCCTAGGCTTGATTTGAAGGGGACTTCTTTGGCCAAGACCCTACTTGGACGGGCTAACCCACTCGGCCAAAAGTTCACTAATACTAAACTCTTTTCAACATGTAGGGTTTAGACCACATGGCCGTATGCATGGGGTGTGTGTGTGTGTGTGCCTGGGAAAAAATGAAAGTAGGGTTTTACTTTCCATGCATCCAACCTAGGGTGAACTAAGGTTCCTTTAAATGGCCATGGGAGTCATTTCAATTGAAATGGGTTTAAGTTACATGGGTTATCAAATGAAACTATAGTTAGGGTTTTTACTAAAGGGAGTTTTCATGGATCATATTATAATCTATACATTGAAGCAGAGCACGAACAACATCTTAGGAAAATCTTGGAGCTGTTGAAGGAAGAGAAACTATATGCCAAATTCTCTAAGTGTGAATTTTGGCTAAGAGAAGTTCAATTTATGGGTCATGTAGTCAACAGCGAAGGGATACATGTAGATCCTGCCAAGATTGAAGCTATTAAGAACTGGGATACTCTGAAGACACCAACGGAGATACGCTCTTTCCTAGGATTGGCAGGTTATTATAGAAGGTTTATCTCAAACTTTTCTAAGATAGCTTTGCCTCTCACCAAGTTAACTCAGAAAAGCGAACCATTTGTTTGGGAGCAGAAACAAGAGGATGATTTCCAAACATTGAAGCAGAAGTTATGTGATGCTCCAATCTTATCTCTCCCAAAAGGCTGTGATGACTTTGTAGTGTATTGTGATGCCTCCCATCAGGGACTTGGTTGCGTGTTAATGAAACGGGACAAAGTTATCGTGTATGCATCAAGACAGTTAAAGATCCATGAGAAGAACTACACTACTCATAAGGAACTCAACATGAGGCAGCGACGTTGTGTTGAACTTCTAAATGATTATGACTGTGTAATCAAGTACCATCCGGGTAAGGAGAACGTTGTAGCTGATGCTTTGAGCCGGAAGGAACGGGTCAAACCTTTGCTTGTTAGAACAATGGGGATGACTGTGCAGACAAGTCTACGAGACAAGATTATTGTAACATCAGTGCCGAAACCGTACCTGAACAGTGATCTCAACAGTGCCATGAACAGTGATCAGGTACAAACTATACGTGTTTCATTTTATGTCATGTTCATATCATATATCATTATCAGTTTGTGTTATCAGAGAGCAAATTCATAAACGGATCAAAAAACAAACCTCTAAAACATGGTTCATCAGTCAGATAATTATCTGGAAATACAGATTCATCAAGTGATTATGTGTTATGATTTTATTACGTATAAACGTATGTAAGGTGTTACAGAACAGAACAACACGGATGTCATTACGTGAATGCTAAATAGACGGATTATTCGTATAGGTGACGATCTGTACGAATATATCTAAAAATTTAACGTTCTGAATGATATCCAATAATTAGAAAACCAAATTGAAAAGTGTAGTTATCGTCGTGTTCGTACGGGTGACGATTCGAACGAATACGCGCGAAGACTGTACGATTCGATTTTAAACTGTTAAATAAATATTTCTAAAAATTTAAAATAAACGAAAGATATTTAGTTAATTTATTAGGAATCACAACCTAAAATAATTTTATAAACCTTATTTTAGATCCGAGGCATTTCGTTACGAAAACTACAAATAACCGACAATTTACATGAAATCGAACGAACCCGGACATAACCGGGTGTTTTACCATCATTTATGATGGCAATTAATGCCATCTTCTTTGTCCACCAACCAACCCCAAATCACAATTTTCGTTCCTCTCTCTCTCTAGAATCTCTCTCAACCTTCTCTCTACAAGATCTCTTCCAATTCTCAACCATTTCAAGTGTTCTTGGTGTCAAAACGACCACCATCACTCATAGATCATGAAAGTACAAGGGATCTAAGCTTGGATCCAACCGATTTGAGGTAAAAATTATGTTTTAATTCGGTTTTTAGGGTTTTGAAAATCCTCTTGTTCGAACCTATTTAGAGTCGGTTAAACACCAATCTAACCCTTAGGATTTACACCATAACATCTTAGAATGGAGTAGGAACAAGTGAGACACCATTAGGTAGCCTTAAAATGCGATGTTGGAAGGCTGCACCTGGCAAGGATTCGACTGGCCGAATGGCCAAAACCAGTCAGGCCGTGTGGCCCTTCTTCGGCTAAATGGCTAGGGGTAGCCGACTAAGCTCATTCGCTCGAACCAATCTTCACTCGGCCAAGAACCACATTCAACCAAGGCCAATCGGCCCATCTCCTTCGGCCTAAGCCATTCGACCTGCTTCCATTCGGGCCATTCTCATTCGATCGGTGAAGATTGCTTTGGCCAGGCTCCATTCGATCGGGACCTTCTTCGCAGGCACTCATTCGGCCAAGGGACACCTTCGGCCATTCCATTCGGCCAAGCCAGGTTCTGTCGGCCACCCATTCGGTTGGGACTCATTCTGTCGGCCAAATGCTTCGGCCCAAGGTCCTATGCGGCAGAGTCTTTCGGCCAAAGCCTCCCTTTTTGGTGCCAAAACTGACTTAGGTCAGGAGTGGGTGTGCATGCATGGGAGCTGATTTTATGTATGTGTGTGCATGCATTAGTATGTGTGTGCATGGGAAATTTCATGTGGATGCATGCATAGCTTGGGTTTTAACTATGTTTGCAATTATAAGGTAAACAAGGAAGTAGGGTTACTAATGGAAATGGTTTTCTTAAAACACACTAACAACTCAACATGAGTCGTTAATACCTATAACTTTAGCTTAAAACATTCGAGGTTTTGTTATGAAATCATGTGGATCAAAACAATAACCTAAAGGTTATAGGGTTGATTTAAATATTAACATCTAAACCTTCGGGAAATCTATAAAGACATGCAACTAACCTAGATGGTTTATCTAAATTATCTAGTCTTAGTTAATCAAAATATTGAAAAGAAATCACTTAGAAATCAAAGTCTAATAACGGGCCCGAGATTGGCCCAATGGGCTTAACCTAAGCCCATCATATGTTAAATATCTTTTCATTTAAATTAATTATTTTTAATAAAAGAAAATGATTTATAAAATTTGTTAAATTAAAAGAAATGATTTTGACTTAATGTTTAGTGTAAGTGAATTAAACTAGAAACGTTTTAAATTAAAGACTTGTTAAGATTAATCATGGGATACATGTTACCAATGGGTAATAAGAAGACTAGTTCAATGAAGTCTTAGAAGTACATTAGTAACATAGGACACTTAGTTGCACACCGAGACCAAACCCTAGTTACGACTATTATAAATACTTATCGTATTCGAATTTTCTTAAAGCAACTCAGGAATTGAAGAAACCTAGGCTACAACAACGAGAGCGCATTTTGTGGTAATTCAATACCGAGCAACACAGGTGAGTTCATTGCCCCTTTTCTAAACATTTTTGTTTTCAAACGCGGGGCTGAGAAGCATGCGTAAACCTTTTATTTAAATTGTTTTACGTAAATGCTTTTACTTATTATATGCTTTATATAGGTTTGTATATATTTTTAGACTTCTGTCTAGGAAATTGCTTAATTACTCTTATGAGTAATACCTAAATTCTAAACTCTAAACAAACCCTTAGTCCATCAAGTTCAAATTCGAGAATCTAAATTCAAAGTGAAATCAAAAGAACTAAAGCTAAAGATCAAATACAATGGAATCAAATCCAGTGTGTGATCAGTAAACAAAGGATCCTATGCAAGAATCTATAATCATTGTGGAAATCATGAAATTCTAAAGATCAGAATCAAGAGAATCAAGAGAATCAAGGAGATCATAACCGTGTGTGAATTATTGAAATGATGAAATCATTAAGATCTAATGAAATCATTCATTGCTTAAGTTAAGGTGTATGTCAGTTGTATGTAAATCAAGAGCACGTGTAACGCACGGAAAGTCCCGTTACAGTAGTAGACTCTTGTAGTCAAGCTACATGGGCATAACTTAAACTATCAAATGAAATCAAGAGAATCAAAGACAATCAAGAATCAAAGGATATCCTTAAAGTCCCGACATGTACAGTAGGCCAATGGGTCAAGCTGATATGGGCATCATGAAAGTCCCGACGCATACAGGTAGACTCCTTGTGGGTCATGCCTGATATGGGCCACGTGTGAGAGGGTACAACTTGGACAACCACCAACAACTAAGTCTAATTGATTGAGACAAATAAGGCCCAATCATCATGTCTTAGTTGTATTTAAATGCTTAATTATTAGTTTAATTAAACATTTAATATTATATTTCTACAAGTGCTTTGGGAAATCATGAATACATGGTGTACTCAAGAAATCAAAGGTATTTCAGTTTGTGGAAATCAGAATCTAAAATGAAGGTGAATGGAATGAAATGCTTAATTATCATTAACAACAATATGCTAAGCAGTCCGGTATGTGGTGGGACGGTGGCTGGGCAGGCGGTATGTTCGACCCTACATATGCCCTATATACAAGCATACTTGATTGGATAGCATAGGTGGTTGTTGGTGAGGTTAAGGTTGTCATTTCGAGGGATCAAGGTAAACATTTTCAGGGTAATCAAATGCTATGGAATCAATTGTGATGGTATAAAAGAGGTGGGATGAGACGCTTAATTATCACCAGGAACAATATATCATGTGGTTTAGTATGTGGTGGGACGGTGGCTGGGCGGGCGGTAAGTTCGACCCTACATATGCCTTATATATAAGCATACTGAACTGGATGGTATAGGTGGTTAATGGTGAGGTTAAGGTTGTCATTCAAAGGTTATTCAAATTCATTTTTATAAAACTACATAACTCACCAACCATGTGTTTACTTGATCTTTTTGCATGACTTCTCAGGTGACGAACAGGTCAATTAAGAAGTTAATGCTTTTGAGCTAAGATATCAGTTAGAGGACCTAGCATTTTGGACCTGCATACTTTTGAAACATCATTTTATAGATATTTTGTATATCTTGTGCATATACAAGATAGAAGATTTATGATGTTGATAGTAGATTTACATTGTTAAATTATGAACTAAACTAATGTAATTTAACTTTGTAATTCTATTTTCAGTTAGCAGTTTCTCATTTATATATCATGTGCAATGTAAACAATTTGATCATCACGATTATCATTCCCGATATCGCGCCCCGGGGACCTTCCGCCCGACCGGACACACGATCCGGCCCGCCGGCTCGGGGTGTGACAATTATTTAGGCACAACAAGAATCAGTTGATCGAGGAAATTTGAAGAAAGAACTTGACTGTGGAGCAGAGAGACAATTCGAAACGAAGCCTGATGGAGTTATCTACTACCATGATCGTATATGGATTCCGGCTGTAGAAGAATTGAGAAGACTCGTCTTTGATGAGCACACAAGACCAAGTATTTTGTGCATCCGGGCGCTGATAAGATGTACCAAGACTTACGGGTATTTTATTGGTGGTCGGGAATGAAGAAAGACATAGCTGAGTATGTCGGTCGATGTCTTACGTGTGCGAAGGTAAAGGCAGTTACTGGAACAGCCTGAGATTCCGCTCTGGAAGTGGGAACAAATAGCTACGGATTTCATTACCAAGCTACCCCGCACTTCCAGTGGTCATGATACGATTTGGGTTATCATCGATCGTTTGACAAAATCTGCTCATTTTTGCCAATGCATGAGACTTTCACGATGGATAAATTGGCGAGGCTGTACATCAACGAGATAGTGGTACGTCACGGTGTACCATTGTCTATCATATCAAATCGAGACAGCAGATTCACATCAAGGTTTTGGCAATCATTACAGAAATCCCTAGGGACGCACTTAAATCTGAGTACAGCTTACCATCCACAATCCAACGGCCAAAGCGAACGTACGATTCAGACCCTAGAGGACATGTTGAGGACCTGTGTGTTAGATTTCGGTAGGAATTGGAATTCTCATTTGCCACTAATTGAATTCTCCTACAACAACGGTTACCACAGCAGTATCGGATGTGTACCATTCGAGGCTCTTTATAGTCGAAAATGTCGGTCACCGATCTGTTGGACTGAAGTGGGAAATAATCGTATAACTGGGCCAGAGCTAATTCAGGAAACTACTAATAAGATTGCCCAGATTCAACAAAGACTGCAAGCAACAAGGAACAGGCAAAAGAGCTATGCCGATAAACGGCGTAAGCCGTTGGGGTTTCAAGTGGGAGACCGTGTCATGTTGAAGGTATCCCCATGGAAAGACGTGGTTTGTTTTGGGAAGAAAGGAAAGTTAGCACCACGATACGTGGGACCGTTCGAGATCATTGAACGTATTGGACCTGTGGCGTATAGACTGAGATTACCAGATGAACTCAGTGGTGTGCATGACGTGTTTCACGTCTCCAATTTAAAGAAATGCCTTGTTGACGAATCACTCGTCATACCCATCAAAGAAATTCAAGTGGACGAGCAGTTACATTTTATTGAAGAACCTTTAGAGATTATGGATCACAAAGTTAAGCAACTGAGGCGATGCCGTATTCCGATCGTCAAGGTTCGATGGAATTCAAAGCGCGGACCCGAGTTTACCTGGGAAAGCGAAGATCACATGAAGTCTAAGTATCCCCAACTGTTTACAGAGGAAGCCGTACCGGATAATGATTCTTAAATTTCGGGACGAAATTTCTCTAACAAGGGGAGACTGTAACATAAGTACCGGAAACGTAACCGGAACAGTGATCTCAACAGTAACATGAATAGTAATCAGGTACAAACTATACGTATTTCATTGTATGTCATATTCATATCATGTATCATTATCATTTCATGTTATCAAAGAACAAATTCAGAATCACTTCAGAAACGTAACTCAGAACTATGGTTCATGAGTCAGATAATTATCTGGAAATACAAAACCATCATGTGATTGATTGTTAGGATTCTATTACATATAAATATACGCGAGGCTTTGCAGAACAAAACAACAACGGATGTCGTTACGTGAATGCTAAATCGACGGATTATTCGTATAGGTGACGATCTGTACGAATACATCTGAAAGTTTAACTTTCTAAATGATATCCAATAATTAGAAAAACCATATTGAAAAGTGTAGTTATCTTCGTATTCGTACGGGTGACGATTCGAACGAATACGCGCGACGACTATACGATTCAATTTTAAACAGTAAATTTAATATTTTCAGAAATTTAAAATAAACAGAAGATAATTAGTTAATTTACTAGGAATTACCACCTAAAATAAAATTTATAAACTCTTGTTTTATAACCGTAACATTTCGTTACGAAAACGAAGGAGAACCGACGTTTCAAGCGAAACCGAGCTAAACCGAACGAGACCGAATCTACCCGGTTTATTTGAAAGCATTAAATGGGCATTAATACCCATTTAATTTTTGCATCTACCATCTTCAACCTCTCTCTCCCGTCACTTTCTCTCTCTACATTCTCTCACTAGAATCAAAACCCTAACTCCTCCATTTCTTCACGAAATCAAGCTTTCTTGGTGCCAAAACAACCACTACAACTCGTAGAACATAGAAGTACAGTCGATCTAGGCTTTGAACCGACCGATTCGAGGTAAAAATGAGAATTTCTTTTGGTTTTTAAGGGTTTTCAAACCCTTAGGTTCGAGCTCCTTGAAACCGGCCAACCCACCTTAAAACCTTAGGGAAATCACCTCACAATCACGTAGAAAGTTGTAGGAACAAGTGTCATTTGGATCTTCGTCGTTTGGAGTGACATATAGGCTGCCATGGTGATGGAGTTCGAAGGCCCGAATGGGACCTGCACAGCTCGACGAATGTGTGTAGGCCGAATGGTCAGCTTCCTCCAGCCGAAGCAGCCATCACTCGGTCGGCCTAGACCCATTCTATCGGCCAAACCCATTCGCCCGAACTAAGACCCACTCGGCCTAGTCACATTCTGTCGGCCTAATCCCATTCCTTCGGCCCAGCCCTACATTCGATCGGCACCTCTTTGGTTAGAACCTCATTCGGCCGGCCACTCCCTCTTCGGTTAGAGTGATTCGGCCATACCATCTTCCGGCCTAGGCTTGATTTGAAGGGGACTTCTTCAGCCAAGACCCTACTTGGACGGGCTAACTCACTCGACCAAAATTTCACTAATACTAAACTCTTTTCAACATGTAGGGTTTAGACCACATGGTCGTATGCATGGGGTGTGTGTGTGTGTGCATGGGAAAAAATGGAAGTAGGGCTCTAATTTCCATGCAACCAACCTTGGGTGAACTAAGGTTCATTTAAATGGCCATGGGAGTGATTTCAATTGAAATGGGTTTAAGTTACATGGGTTATCTAATGAAACTATAGTTAGGGTTTTTACTAAAGGGAGTTTTCATGGATCATATTATAATCTATACATGGATGTCAACACCTTTTTAGATTAACACAATTGGGAATTCATTGAGAAGCAAAGAATCCTAGTATAATGTTATGGCGTTGTTCTCACGAGAAACTCCCAACACTTAGACAATTCACAAGAAACATACAACTACATTAGGTCGTTCCTTTGAACTACCTAGGATGGGTTGCATACGTAATCGACCAAGGGATCATGAACAATTAAGATCTAGTAAAGGGCCAAGGTTAATCAATTTAGATTAACCTAAGCCCATCATGTTAACTATACTTTTCATAACTTAATTATGTTTTTTTTGGAATAAAAGAAATTGATTTATAAACCTTACTAAATTAAATAAATGGTTTTTAGACTTAAAAGCTTAACTAGAATGAATTATCTTAAAAAATTTTAATTAGAGACTTGTGATGTAATTAAAATAAACCCTACTCAGCTAGGGTTTAGTAGTGAATAATATTGGGACATGGGTTATTAACCGGTAATATGTGTAGACTAGTTAGATGAAATTCTAGAAACACATTAGTAACATAGGACACTTAGTTGCACACCGAGGCCAAAACCCTAGTTGCGTCTATTGTAAATACTTATCGTATTCGAATCCTCATAAAACAACTCAGGTACTGAAGATATATAAACCACAAGTAACGAGCGCGCATTTAGTGATAATTAATTTGCACAGCAACACAGGTGAGTTCATTGCCCCTTTTCTAAACATTTTTGTTTTACAAACGCGGGGCTGAAAACATGCGTAAATTATTTTCTTGGATTATATTTACTTAAATGCTTTTACTTAACATACGTTTTATACGTATAATTGTTAACCTAGATTCTGTCTAGGTATACTATATACAGGATTTCAAAGTAAGTTATTTATTCATTATGAGCAAATAACTATTTCAAATCAAAGAACTATTTTCAAAGGTCTACTTACAAAGAACTAAAGATCTAAAACAAAGAACTATTTCGGGGGCGTATTGCCAAAGAATTAACGATCTATTTCAAAGAACCATGTACAAAGAACTATTTTCAAAGGTCTGTCTAGGAAATATCAAAGATAGCATGTGCCAATCTCAGGTTTGAAAGATGTCCTAGCTAGACTGATCGAATATGAGACGCATGTTTGATGATATTTACAGAATCCCCTAACTATTTTGAGGAACATCTGGGAAATACTCAAATATAACATGTGCCAAAGAACTAAAGGACTATACGAACTACGGACGGTCTAAAGAACTATAAAAGCCTGTATATCAAAAGATGTCCTAGCTAGACTGATTGATTATAGGTCGCATGTTTGATGAGATTTACAGATCTCCTTTACTACTAAGAACCTGGATTGCTAGACTAGTCTACTCGAGTTGACCAAGGCCAATCATTAGGTCTTATATTTTATTAAAATTTATTTATTTAACTAAGCATTTATTGAAATGTTTCTACAAATGTTATGGTTGATCATGATTGCGTGATGAACTTAAGGAATCAATAGAGATTTCCAATTTGTGAATCTACATGAACTAAGAACTGAAGAACTAATGCGTCAATGGTAGGTAAAATGCTTAATTATCATCAACAACAATGTCATATGTGGTTTAGTATGTGGTGGAATGGCGTCTGGGCGGGTTGTAGGCTTGATGTGTTGTAAAACACATCTATTTTTCCTTTTGTTTCTATTGAGTTTCTGTACAGTTTATTACTTTTTAGAGTCGATTTATGCTGGTTCTACACAATTTGGTAATTTCATGCTCGCAGGTAATAAACATATCAATTTTTAGCAAAAGATTAAGAAAACGAGCTGCCGGTTGGAAGAGAATAGGCCCAAGAACAACGAGATCAAAATTCTGAATTCTGGAACCCTTCGCGTATCGCGAAGGACATCTGAAACCTGTCGCGGTGCGCGAAATAGGAAAATGACCAAAATGCCCCTTTTAATGATTGCGATTTGACCCGACTAATTTGTCGGGTAGCGAGACCCATCGCGTAGCGCGAAGGGTTTAGAGAGCTTGTCGCGGTACGCGACAGGGTTAAAAACGCAGAAATTCAAGATTTATTGATTTTGAAACGGCTGAGGCTAGGGCATTCGATTTTGGACGATCAGAGACGACCTGGGAGGCGACTAGAAGCAAGGATAGAAGATTGGAGTCGATTTGGATCATCGGGAAGCTCTAGACGAGTGATCTGAAGGGTGTAACGTGATCGGGTCTTCTTCCCTTCTTGTTATTCTCTTTTAACTGATGTTTGATATGGGTTTTTACACTATTTCTTCCTGTTTATTTATGATGATTTGTGGCTAAACCTTTTAGACCACCTAGGGTTTTATAATATGCATGTTTAATGGTCGTGAGGATTGATTGTGGAACAAGTTTGAATCTTTTAATGGTATAACGATTTGGTTTTGATTCTTGGATGTGTATGAATGTTTATGTTGTTTGTGATTCGGGTTATTGATTCCTCATTTGCTTTGGCGAATGTCCTTCGTGTAATGAGCATATGCTAGGTCATTTACTTTGTGTTTGTGATTAGTGGATGTGATTACTAGACGTAGTAATTCATAGGAGAAATAATTAGGTCACAAATGAACTAAATGTTTAACCAAATTCAATAGCCGTGAGGTGAGGGTTTGTTAGTATGTCTTGCGTGTTTAAAAAACTAGTTAGAGTCTTTGTGAAAAGATTAAGATTAGGTTAATAAAACATAGTCTTGTATGCTAAGTCCAAGATGAATTTCTTTATTATCCCTTGCATTTGATGTAATGAAACTATCATTTCCGTGAGGTAGATGGTTTTTTGGACATACCATTAATGGGTTGGTTAACTTGTGAGAGTAATTAACCTAAACCGGTGTTTGAGAAACTTGTAGGCATTTTAGTTGATTTCTTTAAAAAGGGTTAAAGAATCTCTAATATGTTGATAAGCTAATATTCAAAGATCCCTGTTCCAAAACAAGTTCCATAATCAATCTAAACACATTAGACATGTATAGAGTAAACCCTAGGTAGTCTTATCATCATTAGTGAGTTTTATTTGCGTTTTTCCATTTGAGTCTTAAGTCGGTTTTTAGAATTCTATTAGTTTCAGTTTAATTAATTAATTACAAAACCCCCCTTTAAAACAATTAATTTGATTTAAGTCTTTTGTATAGATAAGTCTTTGAGTCTATTTTTGCATTTTCTATAGGAGTCTGTGGGTTCGATATCCGGACTTGCTTTTCTGTACTACTTTAAGATAGGTTCACTTGCCTGTTAGTAGTTTAGTTTAGGTAGTCTAGAGTATTACTTAGTGTCTAGGTTAGTTTTGATTTTTGTTAAGTTTTAATTAAACTGCTTTGCACACAATAAGTTTTTGGCGCCGTTGCCGGGGACTTCTTAGTCGATTGTGCTTACTAGTTCTTGTTCTTATCTGTGCATATTTGTGTTTATTTTGCTTTTCAATTTTATTTTATTTTTTTATTTCTTTTTGATTATTTTTGTTTATTTGTTTGCAGGTTTGTTAGTTTATGCCCCACCTACGCTCACACGGACCGCCTCCTGAGCTTTCATTGCCATCAAGGAGCAATTCGCGGGACTTTTCTGAAGGTTCTACGAGCGAGGTAAGTGCTTCTACTCCCATTTCTGCAGATTTTTCTGAGCACACATCTTCTTCGTTTTCTTCTACTCACTCTAGCCCACGTTTTCATTTTGTTCCACCCATGGCGGCGCGGCACACTGTTCACCAGCAGGCCACTGCAGGTTTCACGGGACTTAACAACCCCATTACAGCGCCACCGATACCGAATGAAAATTCGTGGCAGATTCCTTCATATATCATGACCGCTATTAATAATGCTCAATTCAGCGGTCGTGATGATGAAGATGCACCCGCGCATCTTGCTCGGCTCACACGCATCTGTGGTACCTTTAATCTTCAAGGTGCCACCGAAGATGCGATTTTCATGCACCTGTTTCCTTTTTCTTTATCAGGGCGAGCAGCTACTTGGCTTGACTCTCATCCGCCAGGCAGTTTTACTACTTGGGCTAGCCTTCGGGATGCTTTTCTTAAAAAGTACTTCCCACCTGCTAAGGCTGCCTGCCTGCGAGATGAGATCCATTCATTCCGAATGGCACCTGATGAGCCCTATTATCTCGCTTGGGAGAGGTTCCAAAACCTTCTAAGCAGATGCTCCCAGCACGGTCTCTCTGATTGGGCTCTTGTAGAGAAGTTCTACAATGGTCTAACTTATGAGACTCGGGCTCGTTTCGACACTTCTGCAGGTGGTCATCTCATGGGAAAAAGGGATGTTGCTGAGTGCACCGATATGTTTGAAAGTTTTGCTCAGGCTGAGTATGAGCAGCGGTCTTCAAATAGGAATTCCACTCCTATTGCTAGTTCCTCCTCTTCCACAAGAGGAGTTCACCACGTTAATGTGGACACTAGTGTTGCTGCTGCTCTTGAGTCTTTAGCTAGGGATGTCAAGGAATTGAAGATGAGAGTGGATCGGTGTGAGATTTGTAGAGGTGGTCATGCCACTTCTGAATGTTTGGTGGGCCAGGAGCAAGCAAATTTTGTAGGCGGGCAGGGCCGGTTTGGGCAGTCTTATAACCCCAGTTGGGGAAATCATTCTAACCAAACCTATAGATCTTCAGGAAATCCCCCTGGTTTCCATCATAGTTACCCTCAAAACTAGGGGCAGGGGCAGCCTAGTGGTAGTTCTGGTAGCACTTCATGTGCTAGTGGTGGTTTGGGTAGGATAGAGGAATTGTTGACTCAGTTAGTGGCTAAGGATGCCACTACACAGAAGATCCTACATGAGCATGATGTTCTCCTCAAGAACCAACAATCTGTGTTCTTGGATTTACAGCGAACGGTTGGTGACATAGCCAAACGGTTGGATGAACGGCCCCAAGGCCAGTTCCCGGGTCAACCCCAAACCAACCCAAACGCCCACGTTAAGGCGGTCACTACCCGTTCTGGAAGAGGTGGAGGGGAAGTGTTCATACCACCGGTGTTGGTGGAAGTTGAGGAGAGTGAGAGGTTGGTTCCACCAGTTGATTTAGATGAGGAGGAACCGGTGGATGAGGAAATTGAGATGAAGACTCCTGGAAGGGTGCCCCCGAGGCTAGTCCCAGCAAGTACCGCACCTAACAGTGAGTCTCCCGTTGAGAAGCCGGTAGTTGGTAAGCCGGCCATGTTTAGACCCACCACGGAGATTGATCTTACCCGTGTTCCTTATCCGGCGCGCTTAACCAATCAAAAGCATGCTATGGAATACGGGCACTTTCTTGACATGTTTAGACAACTTAGGAGAGGTCGCCAACGTACCATTGAGTGCGGGTTGTTCCGCGGTGATTTTAAACAAGCTTCCCGAAAAGCTTGCAGATCCGGGAATGTTCACTATCCCGTGTTTATTTGGAGATGATGTGAGGAGGTATGCTCTGGCGGACTCAGGGGCTAGCATCAATCTGATGCCATATTCTTTAGACGAGAAGCTAGCCCTTGGTGATTTGTCCCCCACACGCATGACTTTATCGTTGGCGGATCGGTCGGTGAAGTGTCCACGGGGAATTTTAAAGAATGTTTTAGTCAAAGTGGATAAGTTTATGTTTCCTGTGGATTTTGTTGTGATGGACATGGAGGCAGACACGAAGGTTCCCATCATTCTTGGGCGGCCATTCTTGCGCACTGCCAAGGCTATTATAGATGTGTATGAAAGAAAACTCACTTTTAGAGTGGGTGATGAGAGTGTGTGTTTGAAGATAGCAAAGTCTATGAGGGCCGATGGTGAGTTAGTTCATCAAGTTGATGGTGTGAATTTGATGAGTGATGAGGTAGGTGTAGATGAAGTTATGGGAGAAGGACCATGGGATGTCGGTGATCGTGGTCATGAGGTGATTGTGAGGGAGGATATCTTTTTGAATCCTCCCATCTGAGTGGAGGATTGTGAGCTCTTGGGTTAAACTCCCAAGTGTAGATTTTGTAGATTTTTAGTTGCTAAGTTTCGTTGGTGTGTTTTTCATTTTTTGTGATTATTTTTCGTTTTCGTTTTCGCTTTTGTGTGTTTTAATGTGTTTTGCAGGTTTTTAATCAATTTGATGCCATAAAGATGAATTGGAGCCACCAGGTATGTATTTCTTTGCCTTAGATTGGTTTTAGGATGATTTGGTGTTTTAGGGGTGAAAATTTTGGCTAAGGCATGGAAAATCCGAAAACTTTCTGGAAAAATGACATCGTCGCGTCACACGACAGGTACAAGCCCATCTGTCGCGCTACACTAGAGATTTAGGTCAACGCGCGGGTCAAACATGCGTCGCGTATCGCGACGGCCATTCGAAAATCTGTTGCGGTACGCGACAAGGCCTGGAATGTTTTAAAATGTTTAAAAACCCTAGTTTTCAAATTTTACCCCCAATTTACCTATCCTACACCGCATTCACCACCATTGGAGGTTTTCTAAATTCATTTTTGTTGCATTGAATTGATGTTTTTCAAATTTTTAGTTAGTTCTTAATTCTTTTTATTTGATTTGTGTTTTCCTTTATTAATTTTTGTTAAATGGTAGGATTGGTTTGTGGTTGGACTTAATCATGGATATCATTATTATGTTTTGGACGGGTTGATGCTTGTTTGATCTTTGTTTTGTATAGATCTTATGTTATTGTTTATAGCCAGTGGAGTAGAATTGTAGATTGTGGAGCTACGTAGAAAGATTGGCACTCGACAGTCTTCACTTTAACCAGCTAAGTCATTTTCAGTTTTTAGTTTTTAGTTTTTAATTTTTAGTTTTTCTTTTGGTTTTCCTTTTTCTCTACATTGGGGACAATGTATAGTTTAAGTGTGGGGATGGGAAACTTAGTTTACTTAATTTTGTTTTTAGTTTAATTTTTAATTTTGCTTTATTAGTAGTTTTTGAGTCAAAATTTTTGCTTTACATCTCTAGCTTAGTTCTTTTTGGTCCTTGTTTAGAGTTGGTTGCAAAAAGCATGATGGGAAATGATAGAAAAGTTGGATTTTGTGGTTTCATGCATGGTTAGCTAGTTGGTTTGGTTTTATGTTTTGGTCATGGGATGTGTAGGTAGGCTCAAATGATTAATTTTTTCCTTAGGATTGGTTTAAATTTTACTTAAATACTTGAATTTCATGAGAAACATCTTGGGAGTTTGGAATTGATGAAACTGTTTTCTAGCTAAAAAGGAATCTTTGCATAATAACAGATTAGAGTTTCGAAAATCTTATTTTTGTTTGGCACATAAGTACTCTTTTTATGAGAATAAATTCGAGTCTTATGGCGCCTCCATTTCACCAAATAAGCTGAGTAAAAAGAAAAATAAAAAGAAAAGAAGTTGGATTAAAAACTTATGTGTCACACGCCGGGTTGCAGCCTGGTTGAAACACCACTAAGTTAGATTCAATGGATTGAAAAATAAAAGAAAAATGCTCACGCTTCCATCTGTTTCATTCATAAAAATCTGATTTGAGAAATTTCTTGTCTGTTTATATGTAAGGATGACTTGAAAGCTAGAATCCAGGATTGAGTTGATTTTAGATTACTTAAGTGTGGGTCAAATGAAATGAAATGCAGAACATGAACTTAATGAACCATGATTGAGGGACAAGAATAATCAGTATGGGTTTAATAGGATAACAATACTTGCAATCTCTTCCAAAGCATTGAATTTTGAATTGACTACTTTAGTTGTGTAGAAACCATTTTACCTAGCTATGATCCCAGATTTTTGCATAAGCCTTTTTCAGGGACGAAAAAGAGATAAGTGTGGGGATGTGATGTGTTGTAAAACACATCTATTTTTCCTTTTGTTTCTATTGAGTTTCTGTACAGTTTATTACTTTTTAGAGTCGATTTATGCTGGTTCTACACAATTTGGTAATTTCATGCTCGCAGGTAATAAACATATCAATTTTTAGCAAAAGATCAAGAAAACGAGCTGCCGGTTGGAAGAGAATAGGCCCAAGAACAACGAGATCAAAATTCTGAATTCTGGAACCCTTCGCGTATCGCGAAGGACATCTGAAACCCTGTCGCGGTGCGCAACAGAGGAAAATGACCAAAATGCCCCTTTTAATGATTGCGATTTGACCCGACTAATTTGTCGGGTAGCGAGACCCATCGCGTAGCGCGAAGGGTTTAGAGAGCGTGTCGCGGTACGAGACAGGGTTAAAAACGCAGAAATTCAAGATTTATTGATTTTGAAACGGCTGAGGCTAGGGCATTCGATTTTGGACGATCAGAGACGACCTGGGAGGCGACTAGAAGCAAGGATAGAAGATTGGAGTCGATTTGGATCATCGGGAAGCTCTAGACGAGTGATCTGAAGGGTGTAACGTGATCGGGTCTTCTTCCCTTCTTGTTATTCTCTTTTAACTGATGTTTGATATGGGTTTTTACACTATTTCTTCCTGTTTATTTATGATGATTTGTGGCTAAACCTTTTAGACCACCTAGGGTTTTATAATATGCATGTTTAATGGTCGTGAGGATTGATTGTGGAACAAGTTTGAATCTTTTAATGGTATAACGATTTGGTTTTGATTCTTGGATGTGTATGAATGTTTATGTTGTTTGTGATTCGGGTTATTGATTCCTCATTTGCTTTGGCGAATGTCTTTCGTGTAATGAGCATATGCTAGGTCATTTACTTTGTGTTTGTGATTAGTGGATGTGATTACTAGACGTAGTAATTCATAGGAGAAATAATTAGGTCACAAATGAACTAAATGTTTAACCAAATTCAATAGCCGTGAGGTGAGGGTTTGTTAGTATGTCTTGCGTGTTTAAAAAACTAGTTAAAGTCTTTGTGAAAAGATTAAGATTAGGTTAATAAAACATAGTCTTGTATGCTAAGTCCAAGATGAATTTCTTTATTATCCCTTGCATTTGATGTAATGAAACTATCATTTCCGTGAGGTAGATGGTTTTTTGGACATACCATTAATGGGTTGGTTAACTTGTGAGAGTAATTAACCTAAACCGGTGTTTGAGAAACTTGTAGGCATTTTAGTTGATTTCTTTAAAAAGGGTTAAAGAATCTCTAATATGTTGATAAGCTAATATTCAAAGATCCCTGTTCCAAAACAAGTTCCATAATCAATCTAAACACATTAGACATGTATAGAGTAAACCCTAGGTAGTCTTATCATCATTAGTGAGTTTTATTTGCGTTTTTCCATTTGAGTCTTAAGTCGGTTTTTAGAATTCTATTAGTTTCAGTTTAATTAATTAATTACAAAACCCCCTTTAAAACAATTAATTTGATTTAAGTCTTTTGTATAGATAAGTCTTTGAGTCTATTTTTGCATTTTCTATAGGAGTCTGTGGGTTCGATATCCGGACTTGCTTTTCTGTACTACTTTAAGATAGGTTCACTTGCCTGTTAGTAGTTTAGTTTAGGTAGTCTAGAGTATTACTTAGTGTCTAGGTTAGTTTTGATTTTTGTTAAGTTTTAATTAAATTGCTTTGCACACAATAAGTTTTTGGCGCCGTTGCCGGGGACTTCTTAGTCGATTGTGCTTACTAGTTCTTGTTCTTATCTGTGCATATTTGTGTTTATTTTGCTTTTCAATTTTATTTTATTTTTTTATTTCTTTTTGATTATTTTTGTTTATTTGTTTGCAGGTTTGTTAGTTTATGCCCCACCTACGCTCACACGGACCGCCTCCTAAGCTTTCATTGCCATCAAGGAGCGATTCGCGGGACTTTTCTGAAGGTTCTACGAGCGAGGTAAGTGCTTCTACTCCCATTTCTGCAGATTTTTCAGAGCACACATCTTCTTCTTCTTCTTCTTCTTCTACTCACTCTAGCCCACGTTTTCATTTTGTTCCACCCATGGCGGCGCGTCGCACTGTTCACCAGCAGGCCACTGCAGGTTTCACGGGACTTAACAACCCCATTACACCGCCACCGATACCGAATGAAAATTCGTGGCAGATTCCTTCATATATCATGACCGCTATTAATAATGCTCAATTCAGCGGTCGTGATGATGAAGATGCACCCGCGCATCTTGCTCGGCTCACACGCATCTGTGGTACCTTTAATCTTCAAGGTGCCACCGAAGATGCGATTTTCATGCACCTGTTTCCCTTTTCTTTATCGGGGCGAGCAGCTACTTGGCTTGACTCTCATCCGCCAGGCACCAAAGAAGTAACTGTTAAACAATCTACCTCACAACGCGAAGACTTAAATGCTAGGGTTGACTTGGGTTTTCCCATTGAATTCAATAAACAAGACTTGATAGACACACTAGGGCAATCTCCTCACGGAGTCTCTAGCCTATAAATCTAACAATCAAGACTTATTGATAACTTCTCACCTTACAGCTATTGAAGTTAGTTGCACACCTAATCCGTCTAAATCATGATAAAACACTCCTATGAATTACCTGATCACAGTAATCCACCCACTAAACAAAGACACACAGTAATTGATCTAGCATGCACCAATTAAATGATAGACAATCACCAAGATACATGAGGAGTATAGCATCATTCAATAAACAGTAAAAAGCACACGATTACATCCAATATTCAAAACCAAGTCTTTAAATCACAAGTTTCAACACATTATATTGTTCCAAAACCAAAACAAACCACAATCAAACACATATATTCATCTACCCTAGGTAGCTTTATGTGTTTAGCCACTAAACATAGTCATAAACATAATCATAATCACACTCTGTTTAAAGTAAATGAGAAACATGGGAATCAAAGGAAAACAAATAACAAAGTAAACCGAATGGTGAACACCCGATATCCTTGATCCTAAGCACTCAATCTTCAATCCTTAGGCTTCCCCACCTTCTAGGTCTTCCTTTTTGCCGTCCAGAACTCTCCCCAGATCGTCTCCAACCCTAATTGTGAAGCCCCCAGCCGTTTTTATCAAAAGAAATCGATTTTCTGAAATTTTGAACCCGTTGCGTACCGCGACGCCTACAGCTATTTCCTTCACGTACCGCGAAGGTTTCAGAAACCGACAAAGCAGTCGAGTCAACCCAATGATTAAATGAGGGTTATTATGGTAATTTCCACCTGTCGCGTATCGCGACAGGGTTTCAGAATGTCTTCGCGATACGCGAAGGGTTCCAGAAATCAGCTTTTGGCTTTCTTTGTTTTCAGGTCCGTTCTCGTCCAACCGGGAGCTCGTTTTCTTGATCTTTTGGGTCAAAATGACATGTTTATTACCTGCAAGCATCAAATTATAGAAATGTGAAGAACCAGCTTAAATCGACTCCAAAACCGAATAAAACTGTATAGAAATTAAACAAAAACAAATAGAAAAACAGATGTATTTCGCAACACATCACAAATACTAAACTATATGAACTCACCAACCATGTGTTGACTTGATCTTTTGCATGACTTCTCAGGTGACGAACAAGTCAATTAAGAAATATGTTTTTGGGCTAGACTACCAGTTTGAGGATCTAACATTTTGGACCTACGTATTTTTGGAACATCATTTATAGATTATTTTGTATATATTGTGCAGATACAAGATAGAAAATTTATGATGTTGATAGTAGATTTACATTGTTAAATTATGAACAAAACTGATGTAATTTAACTTTGTAATTCTATTTGCATTTAGTATTATCTCATTACATATTATGTGCAATGTAAACAATCTGATCATCACGATTATTATTCCCGATATCGTGCCCCGGCAACCTTCCGCCCGACAGGACACACGATCTGGCTCGCCGACTCGGGGTGTGGCAGTTTTAGCCAAAAACCGAACCGAACCGAGCACACCCCTGAGTTTTACGACTTCAAATAGGTTTTTTTTTTGTTTTATTCATGATTTTTAACATATTGCGTTTATATTTGGGTCTATATTTCTTACAATTGACACTTTAGCGACTGTTCGATTATTGTATTAGAGCTGGCTCACTACTATTATGACCATTTTTTTGTCTACGTTTAATAGTCATGATGTTTTTACCGTCATCGTGATTGGGTATATGTTTTATTTTGTAAAATTTTAATTGATCAAATATAATATTTTTTCTTGTTTAGTACGGAGTTACCGGTGTAACACGCGGGCTATACCCCTAGTTGTTTTATATACAAGTTGGAGGCTAGAGGAATTGGTGGATGCACACGCACCGGTTTCGAGCCTCCCCACAGCCCCTTTTAAAACCCAAACACCTTCTGCAGATACAGCATTTAATGCATTTTTTAATAATAAATTTTTAATATTATTCTTTAACGCATATAATCCAACGCATAAGTTGAGTGCTTCATATATTTAATCTACTAGGTCAATACCCCGTGTATTACACTGGTTAAATAAAAACATAATAAATAGTCAATAATAATATGATTAATAGTTTCTATAGTTTAATACATAAGTAATAAAATAATAATATTATTTTTTAAACGCTAAGTTTATTTAAGTTTGTTTTTTGAATATTTCGTTTTGAAAAACAATTATTGAATATTTTATATTTAGTAATAATTTGGATTTTAAAAAAATATACTCTTTTAAAATTAATATATTTTTAATGCTTTAAAAGCCTTTTTTAATTCAAAAATGTATAAAAGTATATTTAATAATATTATTATTAAATATGAGTGCATTTAATAGGAGAGAAAGGCGGGAAAATTTTTATAAGGATGGTCTAGGAAAGTGAGATGTGACACATTTTATTTTGATTTATTAGTATAGATAGATATCTATATATATCTACGTAGGGAAAGGTATAAAAAATAACCCTCATCTTTTGCCACAACTACATAACCCATTTCAACCAATCATAAACTTACACATAAGCATTTCATTAAAATATTAAAAAGTGCATCATAGTCATTTTACTTTTATAAGTTTTCCCCCCTCTTTTTTAAACATTAATAACGTTTTTATAATATATTATTTTTTAAAAAAATTGCACCATTATATTCGTCTCATTTTTCTCTTTAATTCCGTTATAGTCTCGACTAATTTTTTTTACTTTTTTAATTGCCCTATATTTACATCATTGTAACGAGCTTAAATATAACAAATTTATTTGAAATTTTTTTAAAAATGATAAATTACAGTGATGTAATTTACATTGACGTAATTTATCGTGCTGTAATTTACATTGACGTAAAATTCGGTTTTGGTTTATTTCGGTTAATTTGGTTCCGGTTCGGTTTTTTCGGTTTCGGTTCGGTTTTTTTTTTTGGCTTTTTGCTCGTCCCTAATTTGTAACGAGCCTAAATACAACAAATTAGTTTGAATTTTTTTCGTACAATGATAAATTACATCACTATAATCATAATTGTTAGAGAAAAAAATCAAAATAATGTGTTATATTACATCATTGTAATTTATCATTGTAATTATCATTGTTAGAGAAAAAATAAAATAATGTGTTATATTACATCACTGTAATTTATCATTGTTAGAAAAAAATTCAAAATAATGTGTTATATTTATGCTCGTTATATCAATGTTAATAATGGACAATGAGAAAAAAAATTAAAAAAATTAGTCAACATTATAACGGGAATTAAAGAAAAAATTACATCACTGTAAATAATGTGTTACATCACCGTTAATTATGTCATTGTAAATTACTTCATTTTGTGTTACATTACTTCATTTTGAGTTACATTACTGTAATTTACCATTGTTAGAAAAAATTTCTAATTAATTTGCTATTGTTAAGCTCGTTACAATGATGTAAATACATGACATAAAAAAAAACTAGTCGAGGCTATAACGAAATTAAAGAGAAAAATGAGACGAGTATAATGGTGCAATTTTTTTTAAAAATAATATATTATAAAAAAGTTATGAATGTTTAAAAAAAAAGGGTAAACTTTACATAAATGACAAATATCCTAAATGCCCTTCATACTAAAGACAAATGAATTGACACGTGTCACGATCCTACACACTTACCTTTTTCAAGTAACCATTGGATTATAGTTAATGGGTTGTAGCAAAAGATGAGGGTTATAAAAAATTCCATCCCCTATCTACGTATATACTATATAATAAATAAAGATTTTGATATGACACTTGTCAACATTTTAGGTCACTTAAAATTTTTTTTCCATCCTCTCTCTCATAATAAATATTTTTATGCTATGTTTTTGTTAAATTTTGATTTTTTTTTATTTTATCTCTTCTATTAAATATTAATGATTTTATTTACCTTAATAAAAAATATGATTAAATTATGAATTAGTTCTTTAATTTTTTATAAAACATCTTTGAAAAATATGTATTATGTTATTTTAAACAAATAATTTTAAAATTCAAATATTTAACATATACAAATGTTTAATACGTCTATGTAAAAAATGTATAACTAATATTATTAGTGTTAATATAATCATGTAAATTTAAAAAGATGTAATAAAATTATTTTAATTATGTAAATTCATGAAGACATAATTATAAAATCACATTATTTTTTATTCGCAAACCCGTGTATTACACGGGTGTATAACCTAGCTATTAATAAGCAAATCATCAACATCATCGTACTCAGTATATCACACCATTAGCAAAGCTAAGGTATGATCTGAGGAGAGTAAGATGTAGACAGCTTTACCTCTGCTCCATAAAAATAGAGAGACTGCTTCCAATGAGACCCCTGGCTCATGATGCTTGATTAACCGACCACCCCAATGGTTTTAACATCATTTTACAAAAATAAAGTAAAATAACGTTAAAATTAATGTAACTTTACTTTTGCCTTATAAGGTTCGACACATATATATGTGCGCACCGAAAACGTGACACTTATTAACTATCTATACAATTTCAAATTATGAATAGTGTTTCTCGCGAGATATTGATTTCTCGCGCGAAATTCATGTTTCGCACGATATATTCATTTTTCCGCGCGAGAAATTCATTTTCGCACGAGATATTCATTTTTTCGAGAGATAAATTCATTTTTCGTGTTCATTTTCTCACGAGATATTCGTTTTTTCGCAAGATAAATTCATTTTCCGTTCGCGAGAAATTCATTTTCACACGATATATTCGTTTTTTCGCGCGAGAAATTCATTTTCGCACGAGATATTCATTTGTTCGCGAGATAAATTCATTTTTCGTGTTCATTTTCTCACGAGATATTCGTTTTTTCGCAAGATAAAATCATTTTCCGTGAGAAATTCATTTTTTTCTTTATTTTTTCGTGAGAAATTCATTTTTCGTGAGAAATTCTTTTAGATAACCCATTAGAATTTCACGAGAAATTAATTTTTACACGAGATATTAATTTTTTCGCTAGATAAATTCATTTTCCGTGAGAAATTCATTTTTTCTTTATTTTTCATCAGAAATTCATTTTTTTTAATTCTTTTAGATAACCCATTACAATTTCTCATAACACAAGAGTTTGAGATGTTTTTCCAAAGGTTCTATTTAGTTTTGTTTTTCTTTTGTTTTACTTCTTGGCTTATAATAGGTTTGTTTATAGTCATGACTCTTTACCCGTTGATGGTTTTTTTTCTTTTGAGTTCGTTCCCGAGTCAAAACGAATGTGTTAAATTTGCGCGGCAACGCGCGCCAAGCACCATCTAGTTAATAAACAAAGTAACTCAAAGATACTAAAATTCATGCTTTGGGTGATACAAGAGATTGATAAAATCAACTACATGTAAAGCACAAACTAGGTAGTTAAAAACATTTCATTAATTATTTATATAATTGGATTTTAAGTATTACAAACTATTGATGGTTGCTTCTATAACTGTGTTAGTTTTATGGTGTTACGTCAACTTGTTGAAGTAACAACTTGTAGATTCAATTATGAGTTTTCTAATGCTTTCTTTAAAATGATAAATATTTATAATCAAATTCTATTAAAATAAAGTTTTCCAACATGAAACACAGGCATAACACTAGTTAGTGACAAATTAGATCAAGCTTCATACAACCAAGCCACTAAGAAAAACAAAAAGCAGCTCACTTAAGTAGAGAGCCGACCCGAGAATCAAAGAAAAATCCGGGGTCTGAGGCCAAAAGAATTGAACCCTTCAAAAGTACTTAGTAATTTATATATAAAAAAAATAAAGGGATAATATCATATATACCCTTATTAAACATCAAAATTACATATATCCCCAATGTTAAACTAAAATTACAAATATCTCATGTTCCAAAATTGCCCTTTAGTAAGGAGAAATATGTAAATTGTTTTTAGTTAGTTCATTAAGGGTAAAATAGGAAATACATAATTTGTTTTTTAATGAAATGGATAAATATGTAATATATTTGGTTTATAAAGGGGAAATATGTAATTTAGTTTTATGATTGGGTAAATATGTAATAAATGGTTTTAACAAGGGGATATATGTAATTGACCCAAAAATAAAAATATAATTATAATTGTCAAAAAATAACAAAACCAAGTATTATAGCATAATAATTTATTTTTATATAATCTTCTTTTATATATAATATATAATATTTTTTTTAAAGTTTTGGGCCACCTAAAAAGTCCTCTTCCTGGCCGGCCCTGCTCAACAGCTCAAGCACAAAAAGAGGCTTTTGCTATGGGTGTATAATTTCAAATGAACTATTTGAAAACTAGTTATATTAATGGAGAATTTCATATATCTTCTCTTAATTTGAAAAACTCACATATTTCTCTAAGGTACAAGTTTTTAATACATATATATAATACTTTTAAAATTAACATACTTTAAAAAATATGTAATTATGAAAGTTTAGAGGTGAATATATGTAAAATTGAATATCACGCAGTTTTATAATGTTTTCAAATTAATAAAAGACGCCAATATACCTAGTGATATTCATTTAAATTGATATTTCATTGTAAAATTGATTTCATATGCAAGTTTGTCTTTATTGTTGCAAAAATGCGTTACATAATAAAACATACCTAATTACAACCTTGTTCAAAATTTTGTGATGGCCATTTTTTTAAGGACACTTATAAAAAACCTAATTAGATATATAGATGCATCTAATATGCCTCAATTAACTTTTCTTTTGAAAAGCAGAGGGTCATGTAGTGCTACACTCAGTTATCCTGTTGCTTGGTAATTAAGATCGATTTCTCGATCGACAACTGTGAGACCGTACCTCCTGATGCGCGGGAACATAGTGGAACAGGTAAATCCTCGCCCCATTGGTTCAGAACTCGAGATTAAGCTCAAGATTTCACACCTCACCTGGTATCCATTAAAGTGTCACGAGTGAGATTTGAACACTGGTTTTCAAGGAGAAAAGAGCAAGTTTTAACCATTAGGCTAAGTTTGCTAGGTACTCAATTAACTAATATAGACATGTGAACCTTTAGTCAAACAAACACAAACTTACAATAATATCATATTAGTCAATTGAGAAAATTATACAATCGTAACATGTCTAACGTCAACTAATGCTGCCATACATGTCGAAAGAGTAGAAACGACGAGTCTTTGAGTCTATTAACGGGTCATGATGTCTATTAAACTTTGCTTATTATTTTATATTATTATTTTTGAATTAAGTCATATAATAAATTTTGATTAGAGATGTCAATTAGGTTGCGTTGGTGGGTTAACGGTTAACATGTTGTGGTTTGTAGGTTTCCGGGTTGAATTTTATAACCTGAACCAGACCCATATATTTATCTGTGACAAAGTTTTCAACCATAACCTGGATTGACATGAGTTCGGGTCAAATCAAACATCACATAGCACGCTTAATAGGTATATAAAAATCACAAATAGTTAATATAGTGTTTTAACAAAAATTAATTTTATTATAGCTCAAAATATAATTTAGTACATCATAATTTTAAAGAATGTAATCTAAAATAAATATATTTATATAGTTAATCAAAAAGAAATCAATGCTATCTTTGTAAATTAAAAAATAAAAATGTTGTTAATCGATCAATTAAATTAAGTATGGTAAATAATAAAAAGAAAAAAAATTAAATATACGATTTAAGAAAGAAAAAAAATTCGAACCTTAAAGTCTTTAATTGGTTAATAGGTCTACCTGTTTATAAATGAGTCAACCTAAACCTAACCCGTTTTATAAATGGGTCAATCTAAACAAGACCCATGTTTTAAATCGACCTATACTAATAAATAAAGGTTTTTGATGCCACATGGCAAGCTTATGGAGCATCTCAACCTTTATTTCCCGCATCTCTATCCTATTAAATACATTTAATATTAAATAATAATAATAATATTAAAAACACACATTTTTTAAAAAAATATTATAAACTACCAAATTTTCAAAAACAATTATTTGAGACACAATGTTTAAAGAAAAACAAACTATAAAAAATTTAGTATTTAAAGAAATAATATTATTATTTTAATACTTAAAATCTACCTATACTAATAAATAAAAGTTTTTGGTGACACATGGCAAGCTTATGAAGCATCTCAACCTTTATTTCTCGTCTCTTTTGTGACATCCGTCAATTTTCGAATTTGACTTATTAACACCGTTAGTGTATTTAACGTTGACTATGACGGAATTTTCGGAAATGTAATAATTAAATGTTTATTCTCGTTTAAAGTTTAGCAACCTTTTTAAGTGTATAGTCTTGCAATTAGTAATTCTCACAATTTGACGCGTTAAAATTCATGACAACGAAAGATATTTGTGTTTAGCCGGATAAGGCGGACACAATACGCGTCACATTATTTAATAATCTTGTTAGTTACTAAAATTTAATTATTTTAGTAAGTTTTATTATTTTACTAATTATTGTAAAATAATCGCGTATAAATAATATCAAAATTTATACCCGATACAAGATTTAACCACCATAATACCCAACATTTATACATCTTTCACCTACACTTGAGTATATATATATATATATATATATATATATATATATATGACACACACAAATCTTGCATGTATACTTACCAAATACAAGACTACATACATGCAAGATTCATTCCAAGCACATAATGACAAACCTCTAAATCCACCTCTTACACACTCAACCTCACCCCCCAATCTCTTCACTCCCACTAACCAACACAAAATCCACTCTCTCCTCTCTCCCCAAGTCGTCCCCCCCTCCTCCTCTCTCCTTAAAACCCCATCTTCCTTACACAATCACACACACATTCAAGATTTCTAGTTTTTTCAAGTTTCCTCTCTATTCTCTCACTTGTTCCAGCAAACTTCAGCCCCATATCACTTCATTCTTGATCATTTCAAGCATCCAAGAAGCCAAGGAGCAAAGCTAGGATCAAACAACACAAGCTCAAGGTGCCTACACGAACGGTTTACTTCCAAAACTCACTTTTCTTCACATTTTTGCACTCTATCACATACACTTTCTAAACCATGGCCAAGACCTGGTTTTGAACATGAAATATTCACCATTTAACACTCTAAAGTCGTGGGTATTGAAGCCATGACCTAAAACTCTACATGCAACAAAGTTGCATGTACTAGAAATGAGTTTTTCAAGTCCAAAAACTTGTTTTGATGACTTGATTCATGCATGCATGTATTTGTATGAGCAAAATGATAATCATTGATGAATATTATTATTCTTCATCATTCTCAACTCTATCAATGGTGTAAAGCCTCAAAAACTCGTTTTAAAAGATCGTTCATAACTATACACACAAACATGCATTCATGAAGATTCTGGCAGATTGTTGTCCCGACTTCAAAGAGTCATAAAATGGTCATAAAAACTCCAAATGGAACAAACTCAGATTCCGTGACTAAGTTCATTGAGTTAGCTTTCCATGCATTACTTATTCAGCTTTTAACTCGACCAAATGGTACCTCAAACAGCCTTCACAAGATCAGTGCGCGGATTTGTACCCCCTGACTTGTGCTGCTGTTTTGACCTATGTAAGGTCCGAATCACGAAAACTTATCTAAATGAAAGTTGTTCATAATATATTAAAATAGTAGACTGGAGAGTTTCATAATCTAAATCAAAGTTTTACTATGTCAAAAATAAACCCGAACTCACTGAAGTAAATCTGTCAAAACAGAAACTTTAAGGACATATACTTGTGTGACTGTTTTGACCCTTTTACAAGCACAACCACGAAAAGTTTTCTAAATGAAAGTTGTTCAAAACACCTTAAAATAGTCTACTGTGAATTTTCATAATTTTATTCAAACTACTCCTATTTTTAAAGTTCATCCGAACAAGCCGGACAGAATCTGTCAAAAGGCAGTTTTATGAACTTAGACATTTTTACATAACTATTAATCATTTTCACATATATAAATGTATATATATATTTTATATATAAACTTTAATGATGTGATATAATATATATATATATACTTGTATATATTTATATAAGTTGATTTAATTTATGGGTTTTGAAGTTGTTAAGCAAAATGGTAATTTTCTCAAAATACGTCGTTATAATGACGAAACTTTTAAAAGCCAACACTTAGTGATTTCAATGTATTATGAAATAATATCTCATGTATAAGTTAGGACATTGTTGTTTTAATAAAATCTCGACACATAGAACACAAGCACCATCACATAAACTATAGTAGGTCCACAAACTCAATGGAAACTCATTATGTTATAGGAACCAAGTTATAAGTCTCCATATAACCGACAATCAAGAAGTCAATCATCAATCATACGATGTGAGTTACATAGCCCCCTTTTCTTTTGTTTTTGCTTATAAAATCATCGGGGCCGGAACATGTTTAACTTTGAACTATTTTCTAGCAATTCAAACTTGTATCTATGTGGATTTGAGCTATATGTCCCAAACTACCATCTTAACTATACTTAACTTGTGCATTGATCATTAACTTGTGAAAGCCAAACTGTTGTGATGATAGATCTATTGAACTGACCACTCCACCCAGCCGGTGATCACACGGTACTTAACTATTTTGAGGGTAGTATGGAGTACTATGCCTAACTAGGTTAACTAAGGTTTGATCTGCAATAGTTACATGTGTATGTTTCCACATATTGCCTTATATCACTATGTTACATATGAATTGCAAATCTTATCTTTTTGAACTGTTAACTTTTGGTGTCAAAACCTATGTTCTCACCAACTATTTATAGTTGACCTTTGAATCTAAACATGTTTCAGGTACAAACTAGTGAAGCTATGAGGATCATGTAGTGCTTTTGGACTTAGAATAAACTTTGAACTATGAACTTGTTTAGTTATGTTATGTATTTGAACTACTTGTATGACACTTAATTTGGAATGTAATAAATATTATAACTTTAATAGTTGATCATGAGCTTTTGAACAGTCGCCATCGCGCCCCGACGTTATTCCGCCGTCGGTTGGGGTGTGACAGATTGGTATCAGAGCCATGGTTATAGGGATTTAGGTTATTAGACATGACCTAGACTATAACCTAAGTTATCTTAGGATCTTACGTGCGACTTATCTACACCTTATTTCTATCTGCATCCCTATTTTTCATCCTCATCCTTAACTACTCTTAGGAAATCCTTAAATCCTCAAAAATCAATTGTTTTTAGACTATACGTCTATTCTATGTGAAAATCTCGTCAAAGTCTTCGAGTTTTAACTAATAATTGTAGACACATGCAATCTGGAAGGGTGATTACCTGTATCTTGGGGGTTCTGTCTAGGAAAGTGTTTCGTATAAATCCTAATCAACCGTTGGACCTGTTACACTTTCCTGGGAACTCTTGGGGTGAGTAGTCACTTATAGGCTAAAGCATGTCTCTTACAATTGTTAGAAAAAAAAAAAAAACTTGAAGCAACTTTGATTAGTTCATGTGATCATATGTTGGTTACACCCTATATGATTTAAAATTATATCTTATATTATGAAATACTCTTATGAATATTTCATATTCATCCTTTCCATGGTTTTATATTCTATAGAATGCCTCCTCGTCTCCAGATTCCTCGTCGTCAGATCCCTCGTCGTCCGAGAGGTCAAAGACTTGCCCAACTCATAGCCCAACAAATGGCTGCTGCTTTGCCGAATCTTGTAACCCAACTCAACGCTGCAGCCCATAACGGACATGATGAAAATGGTAATGGCGGTAATGGTGGTAATCACACTTGCACCTTTAAACACTTCAACTCTTGCAACCCCACTACATTCAATGGTACAGAAGGAGCCACTGGTCTTTTACAGTGGTTCGAAAGTATCGAGAACACCTTCCTCAATAGTGGTTGCCCTGAGAATCTTCGGGTACAATATGGTACAAGTGTTTTTCAAAAGAGGGCACTAACTTGGTGGAACGGTGAAAAACGTAACCGCGGTGTGGATGTTGCTATGGCACTACCTTGGGCCAATGTCAAACAACTTATGACCGAAGAATTTTGCCCAAGAAACGAAATGAAGAAGCTCGAGGAAGAGTTTTGGAATCTTACCCAAGACAGTGGTGAAAATCTTGCATACACAAACCGATTTCATGAGCTTAGTCTGCTTGTACCCCATATGGTCACTCCTTTATCAAGGGCCATAGAGAAGTACATTGGTGGACTACCAATGATAATTCAAGATACTGTGCTGGGTAGAAATCCTACAACTCTTGAGGATGCTATCAGACTTGCTGCAACGTTAACCGATAATCATGTCAAGGATGGTACCCTAACCAGGAAAGGAAGCAAGAAAACTATCACTAAACCTACTATAGGTGAATCATCCAAAACCAACCCAACTGAATCCTCATCCAAGAACAAGAAGCGTAAAGCCAAAAACTATGCTGTAGTAACCCCTGCTACACCAGTAAATCAAATGCCTGCTCAGATTACCAACCCTCTCAAGAAACAATATGTGGGTAATCAGCCTCTTTGCAACACATGTAGACTTCATCATCCAGCCAACGTGCCGTGTCGCATCTGTACCAACTGTGGGCGATATGGACACTTGGTAACCACTTGCAGAACCACCAGGCCTCAGTTCAACAACCAACTTAACCAAGCCAACCAAGCCATGGGTCAAAACAACCAAACACCACCACTTGCAATCCAAGGTCGGGCATGTTATAACTGTGGTGACCAGGGGCATTTTCGCAACCAATGCCCAAGGCTTAACCCGATAGTTCCTGTGAATCGCGGTCGTGCCTTCAACATCAATGCTAATGAAGCTCAAAACAACAATGATGTGGTGAACGGTACGTTCTTAGTTGATAACCAATATGCTTCTATTCTATTTGATACGGGTGCTGATAAAAGTTTTGTATCTCTTGAATTTGAACACTTACTTGCTAAGAACCGCACTAGGCTAGAAAGCACATTCACAATAGAAGTAGCAGATGGAAACCCCATAACTATAGATTCTATTATTCTTGACGTTACCTTAAACTTAAATGACCATACATTCTCGATTGATCTTATACCTATGCCTCTGGGAAGTTTTGATGTCATAGTAGGCATGGATTGGTTAACCACTAACCGTGCTGAAATTGTATGTGCTGAAAAGTACATTCGTATTCCTCTTTCATCCGGCGATACTTTGAATGTTTTTGGAGAAAAACCAACCCGTGGGCTTAAGCTTATGTCCTGTACAACCGCACAAAAGTACTTGCGTAAGAATTACATGGCTTTCTTGGCTCATATTGTGAACAAGAAGGACAAGGAAAAGAAAATCGAGGATATTCCTATTATCAAAGATTTTCCTGAAGTATTTCCGGAAGACTTACCTGGCCTTCCTCCAATTCGACAAGTCGAATTTCGTATTGAACTTGTACATGGCGCAACTCCTGTGGCTAAGTCTCCTTATCGTCTTGCACCGTCGGAACTTCAAGAGCTAGCTAGTCAACTTCAAGAGCTTTCTGAAAAAGGCTTTATTCGTCCTAGTTCGTCACCTTGGGGAGCACCTGTATTGTTTGTGAAGAAGAAAGATGGAACGTTTCGGATGTGCATTGACTACCGTGAACTAAACAAGCTTACAATTAAAAATCGCTACCCATTACCTAGAATTGATGATCTTTTCGACCAACTTCAAGGTGCTACTTGGTTCTCTAAAATCGATCTTCGATCGGGATATCATCAACTTCGCGTTCATGATGATGATATTCCAAAAACAGCTTTCCGCACAAGATATGGTCATTACGAATTCATGGTTATGCCATTTGGGTTAACTAATGCACCTGCGGTCTTCATGGATCTTATGAACCGTGTTTGCAATCCCTATTTGGACAAATTCGTAATTGTTTTCATCGATGACATCTTAATCTACTCTAAGACTAAATCTGACCATGAACAACATTTGCGTCTGATTTTGGATCTTTTAAGAAAAGAACAACTATACGCCAAATTCTCTAAATGTGAATTTTGGCTTAAGGAAGTTCAATTCTTGGGTCACATTGTCAATGACAAGGGTGTTCATGTAGATCCTGCAAAAATTGAGGCTGTTAAGAATTGGAAAACCCCAACTACCCCTACCGAAATTCGTTCTTTTCTTGGCTTAGCGGGCTACTATCGGCGTTTCATATCTAATTTCTCCAAAATTGCTTTACCCCTCACTACCTTGACTCAAAAAGGTAAATCATATGAATGGGGTCCTAAGCAAGAAGACGCGTTTCAAAATCTAAAGCATATGTTATGCAATGCTCCTATATTGACTCTTCCTGATGGTAACGACGATTTTGTGGTCTATTGTGATGCATCAAATCAGGGTCTTGGCTGTGTCCTTATGCAAAGGGGTAAGGTTATAGCTTATGCATCACGACAACTCAAAATTCACGAAAGGAACTATACGACCCATGACCTTGAATTAGGTGCTGTCATCTTTGCTTTGAAAATTTGGAGACACTACCTTTATGGAACCAAATGTGTCATTTTCACCGACCACAAAAGCCTTCAACACATATTCAATCAAAAGGAACTTAACATGAGACAACGACGATGGGTTGAACTACTTAACGACTATGACTGCGAGATTCGCTACCATCCTGGTAAGGCAAATGTTGTAGCCGACGCTCTTAGTCGTAAAGGTCACACCAATTCTATTCGACTCCAAAGCATCCGAACCCAAAACGATATCCAGAATCGTATCCTCGAAGCACAAAAAGTCTCAGTCCTCGAGGGCAACATGTACGATGAAATGTCCTGTGGAGCTGAACAACATTTGGAAACTAAATCAAATGGGCTGCTTTGTTTCTTGGATCGCATTTGGGTTCCAAATCGTGATAGTTTGCGTACCTTTATCATGGATGAGGCACACAAGTCTCGCTACTCTATTCATCCTGGAGCGGATAAGATGTATAAGGATCTTCGCTATCACTATTGGTGGCCAGGTATGAAAAAGGACATTGCTCTCTTTGTGGCAAAATGTCTCACTTGCTCGAAAGTTAAAGCCGAGCATCAACGACCTTCTGGTCTGCTTGAACAACCAGAAATCCCTATGTGGAAGTGGGAAAACATAGCTATGGATTTCATTACTAAACTCCCTCGCACTTCTAAGGGTCATGATAGTATTTGGGTGATCATCGATCGTCTTACTAAATCGGCACATTTCTTACCTATTCGTGAGGATGATCGAGTTGAGAAATTGGCTCGAATCTATATCAACGAAATAGTAAGCCGCCATGGCGTACCTCTGAGCATTATCTCCGATCGTGATGGTCGTTTCATCTCACGCTTTTGGCAATCACTTCAATCAAATCTAGGTACTCGACTAGACCTTAGCACAGCTTATCATCCTCAAACTGATGGTCAATCAGAACGAACAATTCAGACCCTTGAGGATATGTTGAGGTCTTGTGTCATCGATTTCGGTGGCAATTGGGATACTCACTTACCTTTGGTCGAGTTCTCGTATAACAACAGTTATCATTCGAGCATCGATATGGCACCTTTCGAAGCACTTTATGGTCGTAAGTGTCGCTCACCCGTTTGTTGGAGCGAGATTGGTGAAGTTCAAATCAGCGGTCCTGAGTTGATACAAGAAACTACTGACAAAATCATGCAAATTCGCAAAAATCTACTCGCTGCTAGAAGTCGTCAAAAGAGCTATGCTGATAAACGACGAAAACCCTTGGAATTCAATATCGGCGATCTTGTACTCCTTAAGGTGTCCCCTTGGAAAGGAGTAGTCCGTTTTGGGAAGAAAGGAAAGCTGGCACCTCGTTATGTAGGACCGTTCAAAATTCTTGAAAGAATTGGGAAGGTGGCTTACAAGCTCGAGCTACCACAAGAGCTTGGCAACATTCATCCTACATTTCACGTATCCAACCTCAAGAAATGCTTAGCCAATGAGAACCTCCATATTCCTCTTGATGACGTGTACATTGATGAGTCGATGCACTTTGTGGAGAAACCTGTGGAGATCATAGACCGTGGAGAGAAAAAGCTCAAACGTAGCCGAATACCAATAGTCAAGGTTCGATGGGAATCTAAACGTGGGCCTGAATTCACCTGGGAACGGGAGGATCAGATGAAACAGAAATACCCACAACTCTTTGCGGATGCAGCTGTCAACCACAACGCTAGTTGAATTTCGGGACGAAATTCTTCTAACTAGGGGAGACTGTGACATCCGTCAATTTTCGAATTTGACTTATTAACACCGTTAGTGTATTTAACGTTGACTATGACAGAATTTTCGGAAATGTAATAATTAAATGTTTATTCTCGTTTAAAGTTTAGCAACCTTTTTAAGTGTATAGTCTTGCAATTAGTAATTCTCACAATTTGACGCGTTAAAATTCATGACAACGAAAGATATTTGTGTTTAGCCGGATAAGGCGGACACAATACGCGTCACATTATTTAATAATCTTGTTAGTTACTAAAATTTAATTATTTTAGTAAGTTTTATTATTTTACTAATTATTGTAAAATAATCGCGTATAAATAATATCAAAATTTATACCCGATACAAGATTTAACCACCATAATACCCAACATTTATACATCTTTCACCTACACTTGAGTATATATATATATATATATATATGACACACACAAATCTTGCATGTATACTTACCAAATACAAGACTACATACATGCAAGATTCATTCCAAGCACATAATGACAAACCTCTAAATCCACCTCTTACACACTCAACCTCACCCCCCAATCTCTTCACTCCCACTAACCAACACAAAATCCCCTCTCTCCTCTCTCCCCAAGTCGTCCCCCCCCTCCTCCTCTCTCCTTAAAACCCCATCTTCCTTACACAATCACACACACATTCAAGATTTCTAGTTTTTTCAAGTTTCCTCTCTATTCTCTCACTTGTTCCAGCAAACTTCAGCCCCATATCACTTCATTCTTGATCATTTCAAGCATCCAAGAAGCCAAGGAGCAAAGCTAGGATCAAACAACACAAGCTCAAGGTGCCTACACGAACGGTTTACTTCCAAAACTCACTTTTCTTCACATTTTTGCACTCTATCACATACACTTTCTAAACCATGGCCAAGACCTGGTTTTGAACATGAAATATTCACCATTTAACACTCTAAAGTCGTGGGTATTGAAGCCATGACCTAAAACTCTACATGCAACAAAGTTGCATGTACTAGAAATGAGTTTTTCAAGTCCAAAAACTTGTTTTGATGACTTGATTCATGCATGCATGTATTTGTATGAGCAAAATGATAATCATTGATGAATATTATTATTCTTCATCATTCTCAACTCTATCAATGGTGTAAAGCCTCAAAAACTCGTTTTAAAAGATCGTTCATAACTATACACACAAACATGCATTCATGAAGATTCTGGCAGATTGTTGTCCCGACTTCAAAGAGTCATAAAATGGTCATAAAAACTCCAAATGGAACAAACTCAGATTCCGTGACTAAGTTCATTGAGTTAGCTTTCCATGCATTACTTATTCAGCTTTTAACTCGACCAAATGGTACCTCAAACAGCCTTCACAAGATCAGTGCGCGGATTTGTACCCCTGACTTGTGCTGCTGTTTTGACCTATCTAAGGTCCGAATCACGAAAACTTATCTAAATGAAAGTTGTTCATAATATATTAAAATAGTAGACTGGAGAGTTTCATAATCTAACTCAAAGTTTTACTATGTCAAAAATAAACCCGAACTCACTGAAGTAAATCTGTCAAAACAGAAACTTTAAGGACATATACTTGTGTGACTGTTTTGACCCTTTTACAAGCACAACCACGAAAAGTTTTCTAAATGAAAGTTGTTCAAAACACCTTAAAATAGTCTACTGTTTTCATAATTTTATTCAAACTACTCCTATTTTTAAAGTTCATCCGAACAAGCCGGACAGAATCTGTCAAAAGGCAGTTTTATGAACTTAGACATTTTTACATAACTATTAATCATTTTCACATATATAAATGTATATATATATTTTATATATAAAATTTAATGATGTGATATAATATATATATATATACTTGTATATATTTATATAAGTTGATTTAATTTATGGGTTTTGAAGTTGTTAAGCAAAATGGTAATTTTCTCAAAATACGTCGTTATAATGACGAAACTTTTAAAAGCCAACACTTAGTGATTTCAATGTATTATGAAATAATATCTCATGTATAAGTTAGGACATTATTGTTTTAATAAAATCTCGACACATAGAACACAAGCACCATCACATAAACTATAGTAGGTCCACAAACTCAATGGAAACTCATTATGTTATAGGAACCAAGTTATAAGTCTCCATATAACCGACAATCAAGAAGTCAATCATCAATCATACGATGTGAGTTACATAGCCCCCTTTTCTTTTGTTTTTGCTTATAAAATCATCGGGGCCGGAACATGTTTAACTTTGAACTATTTTCTAGCAATTCAAACTTGTATCTATGTGGATTTGAGCTATATGTCCCAAACTACCATCTTAACTATACTTAACTTGTGCATTGATCATTAACTTGTGAAAGCCAAACTGTTGTGATGATAGATCTATTGAACTGACCACTCCACCCAGCCGGTGATCACACGGTACTTAACTATTTTGAGGGTAGTATGGAGTACTATGCCTAACTAGGTTAACTAAGGTTTGATCTGCAATAGTTACATGTGTATGTTTCCACATATTGCCTTATATCACTATGTTACATATGAATTGCAAATCTTATCTTTTTGAACTGTTAACTTTTGGTGTCAAAACCTATGTTCTCACCAACTATTTATAGTTGACCTTTGAATCTAAACATGTTTCAGGTACAAACTAGTGAAGCTATGAGGATCATGTAGTGCTTTTGGACTTAGAATAAACTTTGAACTATGAACTTGTTTAGTTATGTTATGTATTTGAACTACTTGTATGACACTTAATTTGGAATGTAATAAATATTATAACTTTAATAGTTGATCATGAGCTTTTGAACAGTCGCCATCGCGCCCCGACGTTATTCCGCCGTCGGTTGGGGTGTGACATCTTTCTCTTATTAAATACATTTAATATTAAATAATAATAATATTAAAAACACACTTTTTTTAAAAAAAATATTATAAACTACCAAATTTTCAAAAACAATTATTTGAAACACAATGTTTAAAGAAAAGCAAATTATAAAAAATTTAGTATTTAAAGAAATAATATTATTATTTTAATACTTAAAATATTAAATCAAAATTGAAATCGTATTTTATATTTAAAATCATCTTATATTTTCTAAATTTTCATTGATAATTATTCGTTATTAATTTACTTAATCCATGTAATACACGAGATACTGATGTGTGTTTGATTTTCATGTTTGTTAACAGTTTAAAGTTGCGTTCTTATAGGCATTTTATGTGGAATGATGATACTTTGATATACAATTGTGAATTGCAGGTAAAAACACATTAGAGGGATGCCCGGGGGTGTTAACGAGACGAAAAGATGCACAGATGGATCAGAAACTGTCGGGAAAAGCTCAAAACTTCGGAAGCGCATATATTGAGCTAGAGGAAGAGTTACGGAAGCCATAATATATGAAAACCGAGTTTCTCGACGAGACGAAGCTGTTGGTGAGATCAGACTGGGCGTAGGCTACGCCCAAGTCAGCGTAGGCTACGCCCAAAAATTCAGCGTTGACAGAAATTTCCCACCGTTCAGTTTGACCCAGCGTAGGCTACGCCCAAATTGGGCGTAGGCTACGCCCAAAACGCGGAAAACGAGTTTTTAACCCTATTTCGCCTATTTTCAAGCCACATTCCATCAAAGTCGAAAGTTAAGGTTTTTGGGGCCATTTGGGGACGATTTTGAAGGTTTTTGCGTGGATCCAACCCTCCAAATCAAGATTCAATCCAAGAATTCATCAATGGAATCAACAATCGAAGATCAAATCGCGATGAGGCAAGGCTAGTTTCTTCGTAATTGCTTCCGGTTGATTAGGGTTGTAAGTGAAACAATGTTTGAATGTTGAATATAGGTTATTGATTGTAAACTTGATACGATTTCTCTTTGGTTGATTTAAACAATAGATTTATGTTTTCGTATTGTTGCGTTACCATCAGTGATTCGGTTTTCTTGCATCGTTTACTCATTGGTAGTCGTGTGATGCGTTGTGTATGTCTATTGGTAATTTTGTGAATGAGCAAGTCTTAAACGTTCGTTCCATCTTTATCACTTTAATCGAATTGATTGACAACATCAATTTTATATGATTTCAATCTAGGTTTAACTTACATTCATTGTGGATCTTACAACCTAAAAACCGGAAGTGATTATCTTTTTCATTAATTGTTTTCAAATCAAAAGTTAAAGTTTGTTTCTTTTTAAACGATTCTCTTAATTCAATTCAATTAAGTTTTCATTTTTCTTAGATTAATTAATTTGTAGTGACAATTAGCACTTTCCACTGATTCCCTGTGGAGACGACCTTACTTGCCCTTACTATAGTCAAAGGTAGCTAAGTTCTTAATTATAAATTGTTTTTGATTGACCTGCGACACATCGATCAAAATGGCGCCGTTGCCGGGGAATCAACGCGCAAAGTGCTAGTTTTTAGTTTAGTTGTAGTTTAAGTATAATTTTAGTTGCATTTTCTTTTCAAAAACATAAAACACAAAAAGAATAGATTTTTTGTTATTATTTTTTTTTGCTTTGTTTTTTTTGTTGTTCAGAATTGCACGAGGTAGTCTTTTTTGTGGTATGCAGGTAATTTTTGCAAGCATTGTAGAATCTCTAGAAATTTGATATCATCATGAATTGGGATGTTGATGATGATCCATGTATGTGTTGCGGGAGTAATTCTCATTGGATAGAAGACTGTCCCGTGTTCTTAAGAAGATACGAAGCATATCGGGAATGTGAAAATGATAGCATTATAATGCAAGGATGTATGATGGCAAATTATAAAGATGATGTTTATTCAGGTTCATTTTATCTGAACTATGAACCACATTTCCCTTGCCCTCAAGAATACTACCATTCAAAAGATGGTTATCAAGGATACTCTTATCAACATAAGTATAAATCCGAGGACGAAACCATGGTTTGCAGCTTTAGGCAAGATTGGGAGTACAACAATTATGAACTAGAGATGGAATCGAGCTTAATTTATCAGGAGGATTATGATTATGACTACTCTCATTCGGCATACAAGGGTACTCAAGATTACGATCATGATAATTATCATAGGGGTTATTACAATCAAAATGGTTACCCACAAAGACAACAACAATGTTGTTCAAGAAGTAACCATCAACAAATTCAACATCATAATCTTAGTAATCAAGAAAGTGGGTCCTCTGATGTTAAATTGGGAAATCTCCAACGCAATTCTATCATGGATGCATTAAAAGACATGAAAAAAGAGAATGAGGTCAGAGATAAAACCATTGGTGAGTTGTTAAAAAAGGTTGGCCATCTAGTTGAGGAATTGGCACGAATAAAAGCATTAGAAATGATTGTTGATAATAATACCACCAACATTCCCCCAGTTGTTGAAGAAGTGCCACTGACATTGCTCATAGTTGATGATAAAGTAGAAAATATTACTAACATTTCCGAGCAATATAGGGGAGGCGTACATCAAACAGTTTACATAACACCTCGTGAGAACCCACTGAATAAGACGCTCCCAATTCATTCAAACCACTCTCCTCTAGCTAATATTTCAATCAACATAGTAAGGGAGGATGGTTTAGGTTCAAAGAAGAGAAATGTAAGAAGGGAGGACACGGGTCATGATATTCAGAAGCAGACTCCTATTGATTCAACAGTCATATCAATTATGAGAAAAGAAATATGGACATGGCATGTCAATTATCGAGCATTCAATGGAAACTCAGCAGGAAAATGTGCATTTATGCCATCTTGTGGTTATGTGACATACACTTTAATCATTAGAGCAAAAGTATGGACACGAGGTATTAATCATCGAGCCTATGATGGTAACTCGGGAGGAAAATGTTCAATTCAACCACCGTAAGTAATAAATGAGGTATGGTCTGGCTGAAGACCTAAAACTTAGCGCTATATGGGAGGCAACCCAACGAACTTTGTGGGTGTGTTCACTGGAAACCCTCACGAGACTTAACTCGTCCACTCGGGCCTATCGAGGGGTTTAAAAGGCTTGTTGCATATGCTAAATGCAACCGTGATTCCTACGAAAGTGACTTAGGTTTTGCTTGTTTTTTCTTTGTTTTTTGTGTTTTCTGTGTTTTTATAGGTTATTTATCTCATTCAAGCATCTAAGCGTGGGGAAGAGCAACGAACTTTCAGGTTGATATATTCATCATGTGCGTCGGGCGAAGCACTAAAATCCAAGGGTGCCAATCATGTTTGCATAACTTATCAGGTCAATGTGTTTTTCCTTACTCGTTTTTATTATGATTTGGTTGATGAGTTAATGTCGGTTTGTAATATGGATTCGGGTGGATCATCCCATTACCCTCATTCGACACTCGTATTTAGTATAAAATTACATTGGGGACAATGTAAGGTTTAAGTGTGGGGATGAGGGGAAACTTTAAAAAACTTGCAAAAATTGTTCCAAAAGAGGTCTTTTTGTGCACGAAAAACAAATTTTTTGTCAAAGAAAATTGTGAATGCGTCTTTAACCGGTGTATATGTGTAACTTCCTAATTATGCCTAGTTCTTTAAGTTGCGGAATAAAGTTTTCTTAGCAAGTTGTATGAAAATTTGGTGGGCAAGTCTCAATTAAGGATACAAGGCTAGATAATGGATAAACATGCATGCTTTACATCCGAAACCCGTTACCACCGTTTTTTTTTGTGAGAATTTGAGCATATGTGGAGCATGAAATAGATGTAGAATTTAATGCTCAATTTCATTTGATGAGTGATTACCATAATGTTGTTGTCATTTCAGAACTTGCAGAGTTAATACATGTTAAGACCATGAGCCAAAGTGTGCACAAAACGTGATAGAGGCATTAGGATAACCCCTTGTTTTAGCCTTGTGTTTTTGTTTCGCTAACCCTTGATAAAATCCCCTAGTCGCCATCTTTGAGCCAATTACCCATTTCTTTGTTAAACCATGCCCATTCCATTAGCCAAAATCAGCCGTTATAGCCATTTTAGTTTAGACCCATGTGATAAATCTAAGTTAAGTAGTGTTTATGTCTTAAAAAAAAAAGAAAGAAAAAGAAAAAGAAAAGAAAAAAAAAATTGTTCATAGTGATGTTAGTAGTGTTTACAAATAAAAAGTAATCCAATAAGGGTACAACTTACCCTAGTGATTATGTGTAGTAGTTGTTTGTGTGAACTTAACTTGGATTTTGCCTGTTTTAGCCACTTACATTCCTGTTCCATACCTTAGCCTTAACCAACATTACAACCTTGAAAGACCTCTTGATTTGTTTATACTTTGTGCATAATGGTGGAAATTTGATTACTTTGCAAGTTTATGATAATGATGCATCATTAGTGGATTGAGAGTTCAGAAATACTAGTGCATCATTGCTAGTTCAGATACAAAACCGAGTGGAGTGTTCATTGTGAAAGGTGTGAATATGTGCATGTGAACCATTTGAAGCTAAGTGTCATTGATTAGAGATTTCTTTGTCAAATTTGTAATATTGCTTGTTGGGATATAAATCTATTGCACGTTATAAGTCTTGGGAATTAGGTGTGGTTTTGAAATTTTACTATTAACCGGTAATGAGATGTGTAAACGATTGCTTTTGTTGAATTAATTGTTATCGTGTGTAAAGGACTTTGCTTGGGACAAGCAAAACATAAGTGTGGGGATGTGATGTGTGTTTGATTTTCATGTTTGTTAACAGTTTAAAGTTGCGTTCTTATAGGCATTTTATGTGGAATGATGATACTTTGATATACAATTGTGAATTGCAGGTAAAAACACATTAGAGGGATGCCCGGGGGTGTTAACGAGACGAAAAGATGCACAGATGGATCAGAAACTGTCGGGAAAAGCTCAAAACTTCGGAAGCGCATATATTGAGCTAGAGGAAGAGTTACGGAAGCCATAATATATGAAAACCGAGTTTCTCGACGAGACGAAGCTGTTGGTGAGATCAGACTGGGCGTAGGCTACGCCCAAGTCAGCGTAGGCTACGCCCGGGCGTAGGCTACGCCCAAAAATTCAGCGTTGACAGAAATTTCCCACCGTTCAGTTTGACCCAGCGTAGGCTACGCCCAAATTGGGCGTAGGCTACGCCCAAAACGCGGAAAACGAGTTTTTAACCCTATTTCGCCTATTTTCAAGCCACATTCCATCAAAGTCGAAAGTTAAGGTTTTTGGGGCCATTTGGGGACGATTTTTGAAGGTTTTTGCGTGGATCCAACCCTCCAAATCAAGATTCAATCCAAGAATTCATCAATGGAATCAACAATCGAAGATCAAATCGCGATGAGGCAAGGCTAGTTTCTTCGTAATTGCTTCCGGTTGATTAGGGTTGTAAGTGAAACAATGTTTGAATGTTGAATATAGGTTATTGATTGTAAACTTGATACGATTTCTCTTTGGTTGATTTAAACAATAGATTTATGTTTTCGTATTGTTGCGTTACCATCAGTGATTCGGTTTTCTTGCATCGTTTACTCATTGGTAGTCGTGTGATGCGTTGTGTATGTCTATTGGTAATTTTGTGAATGAGCAAGTCTTAAACGTTCGTTCCATCTTTATCACTTTAATCGAATTGATTGACAACATCAATTTTATATGATTTCAATCTAGGTTTAACTTACATTCATTGTGGATCTTACAACCTAAAAACCGGAAGTGATTATCTTTTTCATTAATTGTTTTCAAATCAAAAGTTAAAGTTTGTTTCTTTTAAACGATTCTCTTAATTCAATTCAATTAAGTTTTCATTTTTCTTAGATTAATTAATTTGTAGTGACAATTAGCACTTTCCACTGATTCCCTGTGGAGACGACCTTACTTGCCCTTGCTATAGTCAAAGGTAGCTAAGTTCTTAATTATAAATTGTTTTTGATTGACCTGCGACACATCGATCAGATACTAACCTAGTATGTTATATATACTTATCAACATGAAACCAACCTGAATATTTTCGTTTCGTGTTCAAGTCGTGTCAGGAATTGTGACCTATAATTTCGATCAATAAAATTCATTATTGTTAAATCATAAATATAAGGCTTTAATCTGCAAACTTCACTACTATTTAATCACATAATAAAATGTTTTTATTAATAAAATCCATTAATGTATAAAGTCTTAACATGCAATAACTACAAACATAAACTTAATCATACATAAAATTACCTTTCCCTCTTTTTCGCATTCATTATATGATTAATTGGAGCATAGGGTGTATTATTTTTTAATATGTAATTAATATATATGTTTATATTGGGTATATATAGGTATATGTATACATAAAATCAATTTAGTTCAATTATTATTTGAAAAAGAAAAAGAAACCATTTATAAACACAAGTTATTTTATTTTAAAGTTAGGGATTTTTACATCTTTACTCGACACCTCAAATTATTACATATTTCTTGGTGGAAAAATATGTAATTAACTTTTTAATTTGAAAAAGGAAACATGTTTAAGAAAAGATACATATATAATTGACTTTTTTACTTAAGTAAATATGTCATAAACAATATTAACAGGAGGATATATGTAAATGCCTCTAAAATTAAGTACAAGAAAATTATATTTATACTTTTAAATTATGTGACTATAATTGGTTTTTTAAATTCTCAACAATTTGTTTCTTATTTTTTGAATACATCCATATATTTATAAACGAATAATATTCTGAAGGAAAAAAAAAAAGAGAATTAATAAAGAAAAGAAATATTAATGAAGAAATTATTAGTAGTTGAGAAACAATAAGAAGAAAAAAATTTTAGTCCGTTCCTTAGCAGAAGAGAGAGAAAATAAAGTTTTATTCATATCATGATGTAATTGAAGAGATACAAATAAAAAAATAAGAAACTTATCAGAGAGAGACACTTGTCTAACATTATTTTTATTTATTATATATATATTATTATTATTATTATTATATATATATATAGGGGCCGGTTATTGTATAAAGGAAATTAACGTGAGAAGCGTTGGAAGCCACCAGAATACGTTACGTGTAATATGAGTAAGGGGTATAATGGTCCGTGTAAAATCACGGACCACGGTATATAAAATCACGGACTATCGTTTAACAGGCATAATCAATGACCACCTGAATAATCACGGACCATATGTAACAAAATCATGGACCACGTATAAAATTCAAAATAATTAAGGGCAAACTAAATAATCACGGACCAATTATCACGTAACAAATGTACAAATCACGGACCAACTGATAATCACGGACTAATAATCACGGACCACGTAAAAAAATGAAAGAAAACCGTAGCAATATTATACTCAAATTAAAGATAATAAAATTCTCTATTTTATGGTGTAATTTTTTTTTAAAAAACGATTAACCATTTAAAACTTGTTCGATTTATAAAAAAAATGGTAGAACTTGATTTACCCACAAAAAAAGTCAACAAATGTAGGCTGTTACTTTTTTGCCCTTCAAGCTTTAATCCACGCAAGTTTTAAATGAAAAATGGGGACTACTAGATCAAAACCGTTGATTAATTTGATCAAGGGCTAGAAATGCTTCTTATCCTTCTCACGTTATACATAATAAGCAACCTATTTTAAGTTTAAGAACCATTGTTTTCAGATTTGGACCGGACCGGCTGGTTGAGCTGGCTCATCCGGTTGAAAGCGGTTCACCGGTCGGACCAGGAACTGGTTCACTGGTCAAACCGGATTTTGATTTTTTTTTTATTTTTTAAAATTTTTTTAACTAAAATGTAAGGAATAAAACATTAAAACCAAATGATATATATTTATTAACATGATTATGTTTGTTTAAACATTATTTTTGTTTGATTAATGTGTTATATATAATTGTATAATTTCTTTTGGAGTATTATATATATTCATTATGACATCGATCCGGTTCTTGAAACGGTTCAACCGGTCCGACCATTAACCAGTAAGACATCCGGTCCGGTCCGATTCTTAAAACATTGTTTAGAACTGATGCATGATTATCTTCTGATTTAAATTTTAAAAGTTAATTTATTTTTGTTTTATATATTTATGTGTGTTCATCTTTAAAGTTATTTAAGTTTAGTATAAATACTAACGACTATTTGTATTTGTGATTAGTTTTTGATTTAATTTAAATATATCGAAACATTGTTCTTTAAACCTTTAAGTTTATACTAAAGTCTTTGATTAACTTATTGTTTTTGAGCTTTTTTATTGCATTCATAGCTACATCAACATTGTTTTCCTCTAACAAACGTAAGCTTTTCGATTTACATATGAAATTAAAAATCTTAGGTTTTGTCATTTCACAAAAAAAAAAAAAAAAAAAAAAAAAAAAAAAAAAACACATGCCCATAGTTACTACAACGAGTCATATACAGGATGTTCCTGAGAATATATTCAAATACCACATTCCCTTTTTTTCAATCATAATGATGCATTGCCTAAATAAAATAGTTTCCAGGTTAGTTTTTGGCTGAATGAGTGATTAAAAGAACTATATATTTATCAAATGGTCGTGTTTTTATATATTTATCAAATGGTCGTGTTTTTATATATTTATTAAATGGTCGTGTTTTTAAAAGTATTATTCAAATGAAAGTGGTTGAAAAAAGTTTCTATTGAACGAGTCATATACACACCAAAAGGATCTTAGTCAAATAAATGTTTTGATAAAAAAATTATTCAGATGAATGCGATTTCACTAGATCATTTTTTCGTAATACCCTTTTTTCCTTGGGTTAGACATTATATATATTAACTATTTTAACCAACCCGCTTCTTTTTTATTATTTTTAATCTCTTTAGTCAAAAAATTTAATAGACTAAAAGAACCGAAATCCAAATCGTATCTAAAAACCGAAAAATGGTTTAGAATTTTGACTTGACTTGTTGGGGTCATATATGTGAATACGAAAAAGTTATTCAGATATTGAGGTCGGATTCGATTTTTTAATTTTTTATAGTTCTGGTTGTTTGGGTATCTGAATAATATGATTATGAGCCATTGAACCATTATTAATTTTGGGTTGTTTAATTAGGTTATTCAGGTTGTTCAACTGTTTTTTTTTAATCATAAAATTTATTTAAACTATTTTGCTATGATTGACTTGTGATTGTTTTTGAATTTTGAACTTTAAGGTATTGTAAATATAAACTAGGAAAATGTTTACTTTTATGAAGCAAAATACATGAACAATAAAATAGTCAAAAGAGAAACAAAAAACCAGGAAATTTTTAGTAAGATTTATTTGGATTGTTCGGGTTTATCCGAATCCGAAATAAATCCAATTTCGAATAGACTTGGATCGGATGAGATTCGAACCAATACGGGTAAGGTTAGGTTGGATAAGGTTTGGGTAGGCACAAAAATTTCAAATTCAAATAATCTAATTTAAATAAACCGAATTACTTCTAATCTGACCCGATAATCAATATTTTCCCCTTTAAATAACACCTAATCCACCACAAGTTCCATCCTGCAAGATTTTAGACATTTAACTTTCATACCATTTAACCAACAGGTTGTTTTGTTAAAAACATCCTACCAAATAATCTTAAAAAATAAATAAATAAACTAACCTGGTTAAAAAAATAAAGTTTTGGGTTGAAAAATAAGAAAGAAATTGAATTGGAAGTATAGCCACATTAATTAATGGCAACCTAAAAAACAAGTGATACAACTAAACTAAATGCATGGTTCCATATATTTCTCCTACAATTGAATAATCTTTTTTAACTGTAAATGCCCAGTTACTCGGGATCATCCTGCCAAACAGATCACATTTTTGCCCAAAGAAGAAAGCGTGATAAGTCGATCAAATAATTACCATTCAAATTCTAGTGGTAACTTATAATATAATTTACTTTCATTCAACTCTGCAAATACAAAATACAATTAATACATTTAACCAACCCTTACATATAAAGTGGTTGATTCGATCACTTGGACAACTCTAAAGAGATTATTAAACGTACACAACACATAAAGTGCCAAACTTGTAACACAATTAACATGAATTAATCGATTATTTTCTGCTGGTGAAGACAATTTCTAGAGGTTTTTCCTTCTGCAAAGTGACACCAAATTTTTCAGTCATGTCGAGCTTTGTTGGATCCTCACCGTTCGGAAGAGCCCAATCGTATCCGACGATCAAAGACGCTAGTATGATATGCAAACTCTTAACCCCAGACGGTAAACCAGGACACATCCTCCTCCCACCACCAAATGGTATGAACTCATAGTCATGGCCCATATAATCAATGTTTGAGCCAAGAAACCTTTCGGGTTTGAACGTGTTAGGGTCCTCCCAGACTTTTGGGTCATGACTAATTGCCCAAACGTTAACCCATACTTGCGCGTTTTGAGGGATCGTATAACCCATAACATCACAAGCTTCAAGGGCTCGTCGCGGAATTAGGACAGGAACAACAGGGTGCAATCTTAGTGTTTCTTTGATGCAAGCATTGAAATATGGAAATTTAGAAAGATCGGAATTCATGATGGTGTCAAAGTTGAGTTCTTGTGTTAGCTCTTGTTGTACTTTGAGAAAAATGTCTTTGTTCTTTATTAACTCAGCCATAGCCCATTCCATGGTTGTGACCACAGTATCTGTACCTGCTATGCATAATTCCTGCATGCATATGTGTAGGACAAATCGATCAATAAGTCAAAAAAAAACATGTAAAATAGCTTCAAATTGAACTTTTGATGATTAAACAAGTAGCAACTTTGTAGAACAGTAACCAAGTTTTTTAAGTGTTTTAATTAAATCATCAAAAGTTTTCTCGTCTCTTTAAAGTCGTTCAACTTTCACTAAGTGTTTCAATTAATTTTTTTAAAATTAATCGAGGCAAATGAAACATATATGAATATTTATAAGTATTTAATTATTATTTTGTCTTAATTTCATTTAAATTTAACAGTTTTGAAAATTTGTTATTAATTTGTAATCTGTTTTCGTCACGGTTATATATATCTTCTTTCATTTAAAGTTAATGAGAAAAAAATATTACTTATTATTAATAAATATTCATATATGTTTCATTTGTCTCTATTAATTTTAAAAAATTTAAATATTTATAAAAAATTACATATAATTGAAACACTTATCAAAAGTTGAATGATTTAAATAGACAAAAATTTTGATGCCTTAATTAAAACACTTAAAAAACTTGATTACTATTAGATGACATATTATCATTAAAAAAATATCTTCAAATATTTGTTTAATTATAAAGTTTCTGTTTGTCTTTACGTAGGCTTTTGATGACCTAATTAAAAGATTAAAGATCAAATCTTGAAGTGGATCAAGCTTACCAGAACCAAAATATTGATTTGAGAAGTTGTGAAATTAAGTTCAAGCAACCGATCCAAGAAATCTTTTTTGTCGTCCGCAACAACCACTTTGCTGGCGATTTGAGCTCTCCTTTGTTTAACAATGGCCTCTGAAAAGCTAGACAACTCGTCAAGATGATTCAAGCAGTCCTTCCTTAAGCCTTGAAGATCTAAGCCCCCAACAATGGGGAAAAAATCGCTTACATTTGGTGTAACCGAGTTCTCGAGTATCTTAAACAGTCCGAATTTCAATCGATGAGCCGTTTCGTCGTCTTTCAAATCAAGAAAATCTTTGCTGAACAAAACGTTGCTCAAAGTGTTAATCAAAGTAGTAAAAATAAGTTCCTCAACTTTAATAGCTTTTCCTTGAGTGTTATTCAAAAAATCTAGCATATGACCCAACTTTTCATTTCTCAAGTTTGACTGACCCTCTATGGCTTTAGCCGAGAACAACTCGGCCCGACACAGGGTTCGACACGACTTCCAGTGTTCGTTGCAGTCGCGTGCCCAAACAAAGTAGTAGTCTATAAAAGTTTGCTGAAGGGCATCGGGTATGGAGCGACCAGAAAGTTGACGGTCTTGGGTCTTGAGAACTTCCTTGGCAGCCTCTGGGGAAGAGGCTACCACAAGAAGTCGGGTGCCTAGACGAAGAGAGATGAGGGGGCCATATTGTTTAGCGAAGTTAGCCGCTACGACATGAGGGTTCTTAGCCATTTGGTGCATGTTTCCGATGATGGGCCATGGTCGCGGCCCTGGTGGGAGGTTTTTAACCGATCGCGACGCACGGGTTACATATAGCAACAAGAGAGGTGTTACGAAAAAGAAGAGAAAAGAGAAGAGATTGAACTCCATGTGATGATTTGTATTGAGATGTTAGTTTTGGTGTGGTACATATGAATGCATGGCCTTTCATTTATAGGCGAGAAGTTAGTCATCAAACTATTATAGTCAAATCTTATTTATTTCTAAATTAGAATCCCTTGTTTTGACCAAATTAAGCCTGAGAATTATATGTGTGACTAATTGAATTGAACCTCTAAATTCATGTTCTGTTTTTTGATGAATGGTATAGGCAGCATATGATATAAATTTTGAAAAATAAATAAATAAATAAATATATTTTAATAACACCATAATATATATAGTATACGACATACGATCGACTTTTATTTTCCTTAGTCCTTTGTTATTTAGATAACCTTTTTTTTACTTCAAATTTGTTAGTATAAAAATTCTAATTCAGTTTACATTAATTATTTCTATTTTTTTATTTCATCGATCCAAACTACATGATAAAATAGCATCCCTTCAGTTTTCAACATCTTTATATTTTTTTTGGTGGTATTTGGGAATGCTATTATATATAATTCAAAATATTTATAGCTTTGTTTATGACTACTTTTATTGGTATTTAATTTCATGGCTTTGCTACTTCTAGGTTAAGTTGGTGTGATTTATATCATTTAATCATTTAAATATAAGCATCTGTTCATGTTCACTCATTTAACTAAACGAACGGAATTTATTTTTCATTTTCATTCATTTATTAAAGAAACAAATAAACGAACTTCCTGTCGAACGGTCACAAATTGTTTGTTGAACGTTGGATTTTTTTACAACCATATTATTGGTGTTTTCATGGCTTTGCTACTTTTAGGTAAGCTGGTGTGGTTTAAATATACGCGATCGTTATATTTATACGAATAATTAATAATTTTCTTCCGAAAATCATTTCGAAAGATGATATGATACAGTCACGATAATTATTGAGACATATTGACAATTCTAAATAATATTTACAACTAGATAAAAAGACATAAACCAAAGGCACTACACATAGCGATATCTTGATCGTGGGATAAAGCTCAGGAGCCGATTGTTCGTGGGATAAGGATCAGAAAACGATTGGTCCTGGGTTTGAAATTTGAATCATACAATGGGGTTTTCTCAAAGTATTAAGTTTCCTCCAAAACTGGTGACTTGGTGGTGGATATGATCGGATGGTATTACTAGTGACACGATGATACTCCAGTAATCCGTCAGTGGTCCAAAAATTGGTCGTTTAAAAAAAAAGAAAGGTAAAAAGACATAATTATTTAAACCCTGAAATGGAGGTAGACACTCCTTTAAATAAACTAATATTCTAAGTTCTAATAGACAGAACAAATTAAATGATAGTAATCAACGTTTTAAACATGCATGAAATCAGTGTATGCAAAAGGTGAAAGTATTTTGGTTAACTTTCGTTTCCTTTTAAAAGTCATGTTTCACTTTTATATCAATATGTTAACAACTTACTAACAAATTAAAGGCACAAAAGTAGCACATATAAGTCTTAGAAGCTCTATGATATGAATTTCCTTATTATGTGTTGGTTAATACCATTACAGATTCAAGGGATATACATCTTGTAAGCAGTGACGGAGCTTGGACGAAGTGAGAGGTGACGGAAATTTTTAAAACTAAGAATACATTTTAATTTTTTGAAACGAGGGGGTGAAACAACTACGTTTAACTAAAAATAAAATTTCGGTAGAAAAATTAACACTACAGACGGAAAAAGAGGGGGACGGTCACCCCCTGCGGCCTCAATAGAGCTTTGCCCATGCTTGTAAGGATCATCATTGACGCTCAAACAGCCAAGACAAAGATTTTTGTAAATGATTAATAGTTGCAAAATGACTATTAACCATTATTAAGAGAAACACGCACAAAATACAAATGAAGAACAATACGAGCAATATTGTCACTTCAAAGTCTACGTATGTTTTCACAAAATACAGCTGAACATTCAATTGTTTGTAGGTAAAACATCTACACTACAACTAGAACATAATGACATGTATCTAACTAGAGTAAGGGTTTATGGCAAACAACCACCATCAGTGACGGAGCTTTGAAAAAACTTGGAGGGGGCCGAAGGATTTTTAGGAAGAAAACGAAGAGAACCGAAGAATTTTCCGACGAAATACTATTATATCGACCATTCTGAGCGAAAAAACAGGGGACCCCCGGCCTCTTATAATTAAGCTTCGTCCCTGACCACCATTGATAATGTAATCATGACAGGCCAAGATACGTATTGTAATTAGATAGTGCATTGTACAAAGATAGGCAAGAATGTTGTTAAATATGTCAAGAAAAAGATCTTTGTCATATCAATGATTAAAGTTGCCTACTACTTATCAAAATTGACATTGTAAGATAAGAACAAATAAATTGCAGTTCATTGTCCATTGAAAGAAGTCTCTTATTAGAAGTGCAATCAATCAACACAAGTCTTTAATGTGTATTAGAAGTCATAATTATCTCGAAAGCATAAGTTCTCTAGCTATCAAAAGAATCATTTTCCTCATAACTTGTCTTGGATTGAAAGGTAGACAGACTTTCAAAAGGAGTAGTTTTTCGAAAGTATTCTTTTTCTTGTTCGAAGAAAATGTTTTTCGGAAGCTTTGATTTGTCTCTAGGAAGCTTTGTTGTTCAAAAGTTATCTATCTATGTGTATGTTTGTTAACGTGCGTTTATGATTACAAGATTGACAAAAACAAAACATTCTACTATAAGCTCGACTTGTTTAATCTTGTTATCAATAGAAGCTCAAATTTCTCACTAAATAAAATTTTCATACATTTCCTACTTACAATATCATGGTATAGTCTCCTACAATCATTCGAGGTGATATTAGTCAAAAATGTACAAATCTTACTCTAACAGTCACATCAAATTATTTAATTGAAAATTTTATTCTCATATACATATCACTGACTTTCTTAACATAATTTTGAGAAAGTACCAACTTGATGAATTAAAAGACAATAAGGTGGAAACCAATGTATAAATATCTCGCTCAAACATCTCCATTGAAATGATATTAGGAGATGAGTAAGTTTTTTTTCCTTTTTTTTTTTCTTAATATTAGATTATAATACTAGTTTTAATAATGTCAATATTATTTAATACACGTGAATTGTAAATAATTTCATTTACATATTATCAATACGTGTTTGATTATTCATCCCGTATATTACACGTAAAGCTTGACTTACAAAATGCTTCTTCATTTATGTTTTTTTCCACTTAAAACTAGTATTTCTTAGACTAGTCAACCATTTTGGTGATGTAATGAAATAAATTTATTAATTTCAATGCCTGATTTATAACGCATTGGCGGTTATAAAAGTTAAGATTTTCTGAACATAAGTAAATAAATATTGGAAAACCTCACTATTGATTGATTAAGTATAATAAAACGAGAGTTCAGTCGACAGTTTACAAGTGAGAACTAATATGTAAGAATTAACAGTGGTTGATTTGATAAGTGGTATGACTATCTGGTTGAGTGGTCGAGTCATGAGTGGTCGATTTGGATTGGGCTGGTTCATCTTCAGTTTTCCATTTCATCTTCGAGACTTGAGAAGCAGCTAACATTCAGTAGGAACGTATGGTTTTCATCATATGAAATTATAAATACCTAAAATGAAATTAGACCGATAAATTTATCAAAAGAATTGTGGCCTCGTTGAAGTTGAGGCTCAAAGTTAGGGTTTAAAATTTTAGTAATATGCGAGCCGGTCCTCCGAACAACTCGGTTTAATATTTATATTGGAAAAATACAAAACTTTTATAACAAGCTAAAACAAATCAAATTTTATTTCGTTCATGAAGTAATTTACGTAGACTCCCACGAAACAATGGGCCAAACATACAGTTTGATATGTTTAGTCCACATATGAGTTGAATAGTTGTTTTAATGTAAACTAGGTTAAATCTCGTGTGTTACACGAGTTTAATATAATAAATGTTATATACTTTTTTAATAAAAATTAAAGTTGTGTCTATAAAAAAATAAGAATTACACTTGAATTTTTTTTTATAATTATACATATTGCATTTTAACATTCAAATCATCCTATCAAACTAAATATTTAAAAATAATTAATGGAAAATTACTACTACTACTACTTTTATTATTATTATTGAATATCTTAATTAACATAATTTAAAGTTTATGATAGTAAGAGACATAAATAAAAGTTTAAATAAGAAAAGAAGTTTAGCTAAAAACTATATAACTAATTGCAGATTAAATTCATTTGCTTAATAATATATTAATTATTTTTCATATTTATAATTCACAATGCATAATTAAATAATGTATATCAATGATAATAAATGTTACCAATTATATTTAAAATAAGTTGTTGTCAAAAAAATATACGAATATTAAAGTTAATTTTCATGTTTTTTTATATAATTACCTGAATAAGTAAAAATATTTTTATAATAACATTTAATAATATTACAATACATAAAAAGAATTAACTTTTATTAATTATAATTATATCATAATTTGTAAAATATATAAATAAGTTCTTAGTTTTTGTAACTTACCTAAAAAATGAAAAGATTTAAAAGTTTTATAGTATTTAATGAAAATAGTAAGTTAAAATATAAAAATATATGAATAATTGAATATACATGAAATAATTTAGGCTTTTAATATTCTCATTTTTAATAAAATCATTATTTGCATAGTTTACAATTTGTTTTATAATGTATCTATTTTATTTTGTTTAGTTATTTGTTTTGTTCAATATACTCTAAAAATATTATTAAATTTCGACATTGAAAGTGTATAATATTCATGACTTAATATTTATTTGTATACATAATTTATTAAAATATAAGAAAATAAGTTTAAGTAATAAAATTTTAAATTTATTAATTATCAATGTTAATTAAAGAGTGCTAATAAATGATTTAATGCTCCAAGTTTTAGGAGGGAAACAAAAATGAAACATGCTCTATTGCATATTTGCATGACATGTGACAAACAAAAACTTTGATTTATTATATAAGATAGATTATTATATTAAAGTTAAATGAATGATTCTTAATTGTTTCACTTGTTGTCCACTTCTAATGATGCATATTGTTTTGCACTCGTAATTTATTGAGGGGTTTAGTTATCATCAGTGTTTTTGTGACCGGACCGGACCGGCCGGTCGGACCGGTTCGGCCGGGAACCGATGTCACCGGCGGTTCGGTCGTGTATATACAAACCGCTGCATAAAGAACCGGCCGGTTGTGTCGATCAGCGGCTGAACCGTGCAACCGGAATACGCGGCCGGACCGGAATTCAACCAAATGGAGAACAGATCGGCAGACCATTGAACTATGGTTGTGAGCAGTGGTTGATGGTGGTCGTGAGCTGCATATTGTAGGCACCGGTAGTGATGAATGACGACGGTTGCGAGTAGTGGTCGGCATTGGAGGTAGATGATGTGCACCAGAGGCTTGGAGGCTTTGAGCCTTACGAAAGAAAAACCTGCATATTTGTGGGGAAGAAGACGATATGCTCACCATAGGTAGAGAGGCTTTGAGCAATGAGCATGACGACTGAATTGAAGGATGGAAACCCCTTTTAGATCTAGGTTTAAAAATAAGTTTCACTTCATACCCTTATAAATATTGTTTATATTAATTTTAGTCCTTTCTTATTTTTTTTTCACATTCAATCCATCAACATAGGTTTTGTATACTAATAGGTATAAAAATTATTTATAACAACACCCGGTTCTTAACTCCGGTTCGACCGATCCGACCGGTCCGACCAGTAATCGGTAAGACGACCGGTTCGTTGTCCGGTCCGGTTATGAAAACATTGGTTATCATAGAAATTAAGTGTCCTTTGTGTACGAAAGTATGAACTACTCCGCACGCAAAAACACACTTCAAATCAATCAAGGATAGATTAATTTTTTGTATCTTTTTTAAAAGGCATTTGATCTCTACGTGTGAACCACTGATTTTCAGGCCACGTCATTAAGGTCTAGTTACAATGACCTCCGTTGAAACCCCACCACCACCCCAGGAGGAAACCGCACCGGAAAACCCCCTGATCTCCCAAGGTATTTCGCATTGGGAGGAATTTGAACACGTGACCTCCCACAGAGAAGCCAAAGGGGTAACCAGTAGGCTAGAAGCTCTTGTTAATTTTTTGTATCTACTAAAATATTATATCTTATTTGTATCTGTATGTATATATATCAAAAGTTCATAGTGACGATTGGGTCTAATTGAAAATCATTCAAGTTAGCTATAACTAGTGTGAGGTGGTTGTATATAATGTCCTAAGTTAGAGTCATATATACCCTAAGCCGTTATAAAAATTAATAAAAAGATAAAGCCCATGACATACAATTACGTTAGAATGCTAGAACCGTCAACCGAACACCAAGTCAAAAGCACTTTCGATTTAATTATTGTTTGAAAACGTATTTGAATCAAATGAAAACTAGAAAAACTCCAAAATATTGTTAGTTGAAAGTTGAAACCCACGTTCAAATATATATATATATATATATATATAGGGGAAGTTTCCCCTAAAAAGTCTATTTTGCCTAAGAAGGATTTTAAAAACTCGAAAACCGACTCAAAGAAACCCCGATTGAACTCATTTTTGCGTCATTGGAACCGGCTTGTCGAACCCTAAAACCCAAACCCTAAATCATAAACAATAAACCCTAATACTAAAACCAAAACTTTAAAAACAAATCTTTAACATAAAGATACAACTTAAAAGCTAAAAACCAAGCCCTAAAACCTAAAATCTAAATCTAGATGTTAAAACGAAAACTTAAAATCTAATATTGTAGGGTTCGATGAGACGGTTCCAATGCCATCGAAATGAGTTCAATCGGAGTTCGTTTGGGTCGGTTTTAAAGTTTTTAAAAATCCTTTTTAGCCTTCTTAGGCAAAAAAGACTTTTTATTTGATCTTTACCCTATATATATATACATATACATATATATATAGGAGACGGATCAAATACATATGCTTCTTAACGTACTAAACGTAGGATGGATTCTGGACCCTTTGATCAGACTAATCAATGGTTAAGATTTAGTGGTCCCCACTTTATACAACTTTTTCTACAAAATAAGTGTAAAATATAACTGGAAGGGCAAAAGAGGAAACAACCACATTTTATAATGTTACAACAAGTTCCACTCGTTTTTTAAAAATTAAATAACTTTTACATGCTTTATTATTTTTTAAAAAAAATTACACCATAAAATTGAGAATTTTATTATCTTTAATTTGAATATAGTATTGTTATAGTTTTTCTAAGTTTTTTTTTACGTGGTCTGTGATTTTTACGCTTGGTACGTAATTATTGGTACTTGATTATTCATTTGATCCTTTGATCATGCATGTTAAATGACGGTCTGTGATTTTCTTATAGCGTGGTCCTTGATTATTGGTCCGTGATTATACATTTTGCCCTTGATTATGTGTGTTAAAATACGATCTGTGGTTGTTATATATTGTGGTCCGTAATTATTGGTCTGTGATTATCCGATGGTCCGTGATTATGTGTGTTAAATGTCAGTCTGTAATTTTGTAAATCACGGTCTGTAATTTTATATGGACGATAATACCCTTTACCCTAATGACACATGGCGCGTTCCTGTGGCTTCCTACGTTTAGCACGTTAACACTAATATGTACGTTAACCGTCCCCTATATATATATATATATATATATATATATATATATATATATATATATATATATATATGGATCCACTAAGAATAGATTTTTATCTAAGAAGATAACAAACCAATAAGAGTTTGACATGTGGATTGCTTAAAATATAAAAACAAAAAACTATTACAAAAAACAAAATCTAGTATAAAAATAAAATCCAGTAAAAAAATAAAAATCCAGTATAAAAATATAAAAGTCCAGTACAAACAAATATAATATAGTATAAAAACAAAAATACAGTACAAAAACACAAAAATCCAGTACTAAAAAATATAGAACAAAAAAGAATTTAGTACACAAAAAAAAATCTTGTACAAAAATAAGATGTTATATCTAAATTATCATGTCACATATCAAACTCCTATTAATTTTTATTTTTCTTAGGCAAAAATCTATTCTTTTTAATCTTTCCCCTATATGTGTATAAATAGGGGATGCGCATTTTAGAAAACCCCGTTGAAAACCTTAAAAAAAATCATGTAAAAAGTTTTTTTTTTTTTTACAGTTTTATAACATTATTAGGTCATTCTTATTAAAAAATGAAAAAATGCCGACAAGATGTTTTTAAAAAGATCTATATATAACGATGTAACACAGATGGAATTGTTTCGTTTAGGCCTGACATGTGTGTGTGTCTATATATATATATATATATATATATATATATATATATATTCCATAGAAAACCTTCATTTTGGGAAAAAAAAACTTAGAAAATTAAGCACAATCATTACCAATCAAATTTGTTTTTTGTTTCTTTTTATTACAATGCTAGAAATGTTAATAAAAATAAATAAATAAAAAAATACATGTGATTCGTGTTATTATATAAATGTAACTTTTACGTTACATATGTGAGTTATATATGTGTAATTTTACAGGTTAAATACCTAACTTCGTGATTTACATGACTTTATTAATTTTTTACTTATAACATTTCTAACGTTATAATTAATAATTATGAAAAAAATTTAAAATTTGATTAGTTATTATGAGTTATTCTTATTTTCTCTCCCAGTTGAGCAGTGAACCCTCATATATATATATATATATATATATATATATATATATATATGTGTGTGTGTGTGTGTGTGTGTGTGTTTGTATGTGTGTGTGTGTATGTATGTATAGGGTAAGGAACATTTGTTAACTCACTTTAATTACGGTAACACAATAACCCTAGTAAAATCAACCAAAATCCTAGAATTTTTATGGCCTTTATTATACATAAATATGAAGGTTCTTTTTTGTGTTTTTTGCTAATTCATAAGCATTTATAAATTAAAAACAAGTGTAAGTTTGCATTATACTGACGATACATATTTATTGTTATGTTACTTATAGTGACGTAAGATCATAAACAGTGATGAATCAACAAAAAATACCCCCTATTTATGTATAATAAAGGACATGAAAAAAATTTCAAAAATTTGGTTTAATGTTGATAGTGTTAATAGGTTACCGTAATTACGGTGGATTATTATATGATCCCAATCCTCTAATATATATATACAAACCACTTGTAAATTTACATTATTTACCCTTTTTGTTTTTTTCATATAACTTTTATTATATTATGAAAATTCTAATTTAATCAGCTTTAATTATTAACTAAATAAACAAAATGAATTTGACAGCTCATTATGAACAGGAAACTATTTTGATTGGTCCAAGTGTTATCAAATTTTCTTTTTTACTTGCATTTTTTTCTTCACACGTTTAATTAAATACAATTTTACAGAGATCAAGAATCACTTTTTAAAGAGGTTATGAGGTTGTAGAGAGAGTAAGTGGTTGAAAATGTTCCAACGATGGTTTGATTGCAGTTGTTAGTTCTTATTTTTTAACAGCTAATGAGTAACGAAGGCTCAGCGGCATGTATCTTCATAGCCAAAATGGATCAGCGGAGACAAAAACTCATTTGTTGCGCCAACAGTCCGCTACCAGCTCCATAGTATCTAAAGTTTAGGTGTTGGCGAGCGTTAAATCGAGCAAATACACCTTGCTTTTCAAGAGGAAACTCACTATGTTATAAAACCCTGCACTGACCGCTTTGGACTGGATTTGAACCCATGACCTCACAAAGTATAAGTTTTATGATAATCATGAGTGCAAGTTAAAATATAAGCTCATTGGCTTACAGTTGTTAGTTCTTATGCCATTTTTAAGCAGTTGTGGAGAGATAGGTGGTGGTAATGTTTTTATAGGATGCTAGGAAACTGGAGATGGAGATGACTCTTTTTTTTTCAAGTCTATGAGGGTTTTTTATGGAGAAAATAAGGTAGAAATGTTAAAGTTTTAGACAAAAAATGAAACTTTAAATTTTGATAGAGTGAGAGAAACAATATGAAAAAGAGAATCATTAAAATATGTTAAAAAAAAACCATGTACTTTCCCCAATACTCCAGAATGCAAGATCTTTAAAAATTTCAGTTTTCGTCATGGTTATAAAAATCGTTAAACGTTAGTCGGGCAGCGAAGTACCGCCTACGGATTAATTGGCGTTAGGCGGATTGAAATTTTTATATGTAATTTTACAAATATATATTATACACACACATAAACATCAATAATTTAATATAATACTTTAAATAATTTAAAAAAATAAACTTAAAAATATTAAGTCAAAAACTTTAAAGTTCAAACTTAAACACCGAGTTCGAAGTTTAGAGACAAATTTCAATGTTAAGTGGCTGGATTCGATTCTTTAGAGACATATTAAGGATTTTGGGTTAAGAAATGTCTAAATAATCATGAAATTGGTTCATTTTTACTAGAAAAAAGTCAAAAAAAATAAAAAATTTGATTAGGCCGCCTAGCCCCGACTAGCACTTAGGCACCACCTAGGCGAAAATCGACACAGCAAACCTAGGCCGATTTTTACAACAGTGATTTTCACCCATTCTTATATTTAAATTTATTTAGTTAATTTTTATTATAGTTATTATATCTAACTTAAATTTGTATTGTAATTTTAACAAAATACACTTTTATTTATTTATTAAGTTAAAAACTATGCTGTTAAATAAATGCGAGAAACGTGGTTTTATTTTGGTTTTTTTATTATTATTTGTTCGATTCTTAAAAAGTTTGTATTATGATCACAAATATGTATTCGTTAATGTTTTTTTGGTTTGTTACCAAGACAAAAATAAGTTTGTTAAATCTAAGCGGCAACGCGTGTTAATGCGCCATCTAGTTTCTTATATTTTTATTTCATCTATGTTCGTACCCTTGTGGTTGATTATTAATTACCAAAGCAATTATATTATAGCTTACGTTGTTTTGTGCTTAATCGTATTAAATAGAAGTCCAAGTTTTTTGGAAACTTTTTCTATTTTATAAAAGTTTTGTTTCTACCAAAGTCTTCTAAATCTACAATTGTTTTGTTTATATTTTAATGAGAGTCTTGGCTTATCATCATAGATTATATTATATTCGTGTTTCATTTTTTTTTCTCCTTGTTTTTTTTATTCATACACCTAATTTCTTCTCGTTTTTTTTAATATGTTTTTCAAAGGTCATTAAGTTTCCAACAACTTCTTTGTTGAAGACCGATTTTGTTAGAAATCCTTCGGAATATTTAAATGTATTTAGGCATTACTATATAATATATATAATTAAAAAACATGAAATTAAATATTAAAAATATATATATTAAATAAAGTGTGGGTCCCATAATATTATATATACACGTATGTATGTATGTATGTATGTATGTATGTATGTATGTATGTATGTATGTATGTATGTATGTATGTATGTATGTATGGTGCGTGTGTATATTAATAGTAATGTATAGTGTATGGGTGTCTGATTCATGTAGTGACGTTATAAAAGTTTAGACTTGGACCAGAAAAAGTTTTTTAACTTTGAAAATTAGTGAACACATATGAGAATATTAAATTTGAGATATTTGCTTGCAGATTTGAGTTTTTATTAAATTTGAAAGATTTCCTTATAAATTTGGGTTTTTTATTGGTTTAAAGTTTATGTTTAGACTTTAAGGATTAAGGTTTAGTTTGTGATGAGAGATTTATTTTTACTATGTAACTTATGCCTTTGCAGATGATATATAATACCCGTTCTCGGGAGTATACTCTGATAACCCGTCGCAGCACGCGGATGAAATAAATCTAGTTAGGAATAATTAAGAATTTTCAGGGATAACTATTTATGAATAATTGTTTTATATTAGTTATACTTAGGATAATCTCATTTATAAATATTATTTATAATTTTTGTTTTGTTTTAAAATAATTATATTTTCTATTTTTATTTTAAATGTTCAACTTTATATGTACGTATTATGATTATGTCTAATGTTTAAGATTAAAAATGTTTGTTTTTATTTTTCAAATAATATATGGTCCTTTACGTTCATGAACAAGTTCAATTTTTTAATGAACGAACACAAACAACAATTTTGTTTTGATTAGTGTTAATGAATCATTCAATAGGGGTGAGCAAAAAACCGAAAAAACCGAACCTAAAAAACCGAACCGAATGAATAACCGGGAAAAACCGAACCGAAAAAAACCGAAACCGAATTTTTCGGTTCGGTTGCGGTTTTTCCTTTTTTAAAAACTGAAAAAAACCGAACCGAACCGATTTTTAATATTTCTTAAAAATTAACATATATATAAATATATATTTATATATTGGTATTTCCATACTTATTTAATTTGAAAAAACATACAAAAAGTCTACCGTTGGAGATGATAAAAATTTAGATTATATGAAATCTATCATTTTAAAAGGTAAATATCGGAATTGTTGCATATTTAGTTATTTACTTTTGATTTTTTTTAAATGTAAGAACATGATGGTAATTATTTTGTATTTTTAATTAGTTGGTGTTCGATCAATTAATTTATTAATTGTTAAACATGTTTGTATTTTCAATGTTGGGCGTAAGAGCGAACAAAAAAAAAACAAAAACAAAAAAAAAATAAAAAAACCGAAAACCGAACCGAAACCGACAAAAAAAAACGAAAAACCAAAAACCGAAAACCGAAAACCGAACGGTTTGTAATAACTAAAAACCGACTATGTCGGTTTCGGTTTTAGTCAAAAACCGAACCGAACCGTGCACACCCCCACCATGCATAAACAATTAAATGTTAAACACACGAATACAAACAAGAGCTTATTTGATTCATTTACAGCCCCATATAGATCTAAGTATGTAAGTTAAATAACTGTCCTTATGAAGGAACACATCAGTTCATACTTCATAGTTAGGCCATGTGTTGTGGTGTGACCACCATCACTCCTCGTGGGCGCCACATAATCAATCAACGCCATCACCTCCTTATCACTCCACATCATCTTTTCCTATGTTACCATCACTTCCCCATCATCACCCTTTTCTCCTCCTTTTTTTCTCCTTTCTTTTTCTTTCACGCGGTGATGCCCTTCACGATCTGCCCCTCACGCCCCTCTCCATGCCCCTGTGTAATGGGGGGAGGGCGTGACCGGCCCCTCTCATGCCCCCATCACATACCACAACACATAGCCTTAGGGTTATACCCCTCAAGCCATATATTTGTACGTATACGAAAATTTTCACAATCAATCAAACAATTATACCATAGTCTTGTGTATTATTGGTCCAATTTCATATATGAATGACAACAATGATAATCATTAAAGTGTTAAACATGCAACTTGAATTATACTATGTAAAAATCAATGTCTTCAAAACCGGGCCGGACATCGAACCGGTTTTCTTACCAGTCAGAGGTCCGACCGGTCGAACCGGATTTAAAGATGAACATGTAAATGTGAATGAAATAGAGATTAGATGAAATCTGTGAATCTAGTGAATTCGTTGTTGATTCCAGACATGATTCCTGAGAGATGACGATCCGATCCCGTTTAGGGTGTATGGTGAGGATGGAGTTAGTAGAAGGGCTCGATTAGGATTTAGGAGTCATCAGCCTCATATTTATATACACCCAAGGGGAAACCCTAATTAGGATAAATAAGGATAATTACGTCCATCAAACAATTATCTATCTGTTAGGGGTATCTAGGTAATTGATCTATTTAATTAAATAATCATAAGGGCCATATTATAAATATTTAATCTTACATTCTCCCACTTGGCTAAGTGATTATTTATTATAAGCATCAAATAAGTCTGCAGATTGATGATACTCATTTTAGTTCTAAATTGTAATCAAAGCAGAGAAATAAAGTCATTGAATCAGTTATTCAATTCAAGACCCCCATTAATCATACTATAATACAAATTTAAAACTTAAGTTAGGATCAATTAACATGTATGCCATTTAACGACTGATTTGTGTTATTAGTGTCTATATGTCATTAGGCATGCATAAACATATATTTAAAGACAAACAAATCAAATAAGTGAGGAAATTTCATTAATCATAAGTAAGTACATTATGCAATAAGGTCTTTACATAAGCCCATCTTCGAAACATGTTCTTCGAATATCTTAGGAGGGAGACCTTTAGTCATCGGATTCGCAAGCATAACTTTAGTACTTATATACTCAATACAAAGGTTATTTTCCTCAACTCGCTCGCGAACGAACAAGTACTATGTATCAAGATATAAACCAGCACCGGTCGAACTGTTATTGTTCGAGAAGTTAACGGCTGCTGAGTTATCACAGTAAAGCTTCAATGGTCTAAAAATACAGTTAACGACTTTGAGTCCAGCGATAAGGTTTCTCAACAACATTCCATGACAGGTTGCATTGTACACTGCAACATATTCAGCCATCATAGTTGAGGTTGTTGTCAGCTGCTGCTTATGACTCTTCCATGAGATTGGTCCGCCTGCTAACATAAAGATGTACCCCGAAGTGGATTTCTTGTTATCTTTGCATTTAGCAAAGTCAGAATCAGAGTAACCAACTACTTCCAAATTATCACTTCTTCTATAAGTCAGCTTGAAGTCTTTTGTCCCTTGGAGATATCGAAGCACTTTCTTAGCTGCTTTTAAGTGATCAAGGCCAGGATTAGTCTGATAACGGCCAAGCATTCCAGCAATGTAAGCGATATCAGGACGAGTACAGACTTGAGCATACATAAGGCTCCCGACTACTGATGCATAAGGTATCATTCTCATTTGCGCCTTTTTAGCCTCAATCTTCGGACACTGAAAGGAACCGAAGACATCTCCCTTAACTACTAGAGCTACAGAGGGAGAGCAGTGTTGCATGTTGTAGCGTGTGAGGACCTGATCAATGTAAGCCTTCTGAGATAAACCCAAAAGTCCATTGACTCTATCTCGGTTTATTTCGATGCCAATAACGTAAGAGGCCTCTCCGAGATCCTTCATGTCGAAATTATGCGAAAGTAAGCGCTTTGACTCATGCAACATATCTAAGCTGTTATTTTCCAGAAGAATGTCATTGATATAAAGGACAAGTATAGTAAAGTTGCTCCCACTCATCTTGTCCCACCCCCAAATTCCCACTCGTGGTGTCAGTCCACGTGGGTGTGACGTGGCCAGGATCACAGCTCATGGTCATATAGAACGACTCTATATGAGTTTCACATTCACACAGATTTGCAAAATAACATAGTTTCATTTAATATGCAGCGGAAAATGTCTCAACATCATAAGTAAATAAGTTTGCAGCGGAAAGTAAATTGTTTAACAGACACTACATAGTTTAAATTGTTTTAAAACACATCCAATGCACACAATGCCTAGGACAAGAGTCTATATGCAAGCCAGACTCCTTAAAGCTTCCTTGTGCGCATCCTAGCGTGTGCTCCATTAATTACCTGAGAATACATGCGAAAAGTGTCAACTAAATAGTTGGTGAGTTCACAGGTTTAGACAGACTGAAAAGTAAACAGACATATACTGGGTATGTTAAGTTTAGTTGTTGGATACTACGATCCGTGGAGTGTGTCAGTTCATCTTACCGAAACTAGACTGTTTCCGTTTGCCTCCGCGAGTCATCGCTGAACTCGCAATTCACATCGAAATTACACTCGTTATGACCTCCAGTCAACATTGGTGCCGAGTGGGGCTAGTCAAACCCAGTAGTACTACGTAATTACGACTCGTTTGTTACACAACTAACGGTAAGGATAAGTGAGGACTTTAAGCGATAATAGTTACACTCAAAAATGGTTTTCACAACATACCAGCTATATATCTAAAACAGTTGCATTGTATTCTCACCCCAATAGTTTAGCAAAACAGTTAAAGAGTAAAAGTGGGGCCGTAAACTCACCTGAGTTAAGTAGTGCGTGTTCTTCACGAGAACAGTGTAGCTCGCCGGCTAGTGGTTACCTATATCACATAGGTACCGTAAGTTTGTGTTTGCATACATGTGGGTCTCACGGGACCGTGTTTGAGTTCAACAACTCCAAGTTGTTTTGTGGGTCGCGTTGACCGTGTTTGACCGTGTTGACCGTGTTTGACATAACGACCCGTTGGTGACGGTTTTGGATCAAGTGTGTGTGTAACGTGCGGCTTAGTGTCGTGTGATGTGTACGGATACCAATAGTCATTGTTTTTGTGAGGAAACTTACTTTATATTAAGTTTCTATTTCAGAATAGTTTCCATATTAGGCAAGTCATGCAAGAAATCATATTCTGATTATTCTAACATGCATATTTATCCTAAATGAGCATGTTATCACATAGCACATAGTTACACATAGCCGGTTTAGCATAGTTGGCGCGTAAAAGTTTCTATAATCCGAATGTTACAAAATAAGCATGTGTCACTAAGTCTAGCTAAAAATCTCGTCTTAATATCGTCATCCTAGTTCAAATAACCGTTAAATCATATTCATTACAACAAATATGTCATCATTTATAGACTTTGTGAAATAGAGTCACTATTCATGGTACTATTCATAATAATCATATATTTGGTGATTTTAACAATTTTTCACATCAATAATCATCTTTTTTGTTTCTAAACATCATTTTGAACATAATTTATAGATATAATCACATGCATTAAGTCATTTCATCATAAATCAACATTTCATGATACTAAAGTTACCACAATTTGTAAAAATCACATTTTGACATATCTTACTATTCATAACACTTCTAGATCCCATAAATCATATCCAATAACATTTCAATATCAAACATCATGAATCTCCACCTATATCATACATACATGTTGCTAGAACCATCATTTTTATCAATATGACCATTATATCATAACAACGTCCTCATGAAATGTAAAAATACATCATACTAACATCATAGATCATCAATATTCATACTCAAATCAACAAACCCAGATTCAAAGTGATAGAAATTCGTGTATATGAAGCTCATGCATTTGTATGTGTGTGTGTGAGCTTGCATGTGTGTGTAATGGTGTTTTTAGACTACAAGGGTGCTAGAACTACCTTCTAATGCTTCAAAATGTGGCTAAGCAAGCTTCAATCACGAGAGAGAATGGAGTGTGGTGTTCTTGGAGCTCCTTTGTGCCTCAAACCTTCAAGATCTTCAATAATAAACTTCCCAAGATGCAACCATGGCTTCCAAAGGTCCCTTGAGGTAATTATGGTGTTGTGGGACTAGATTCAGACGTTATGGGGGTTTAAATAGAAGGATTTACGTGTAGGATTGGGTAAAAGAGGTATGGTGTGGTAATCATGAGATTTAAAAGATTTTTAAGTGTCAGAGTAGTCAGGCGTATCGCCTGACGTTGACCACCAAGGCCAGGCGTTACGCGCGGGACAGACAGATGAGAGGCGTTCCCTCCTCATCCGCGCGTATCGCCTGGGTAGGGATCCTCGGGTCAGGCGTACCGCCTGGGCCCTAGATCCGGCCCAATTTGGCCCATTTTCATGTTTTGATCCATTTTTCGCGTATTTTTCGATTACGAGTATCGTTTCTCGACATATGGACATCGTTCTACTAACTTAGGTTCCCCGGAACCTAATGTGCAGTGAAAGTGTTCTGTGGTTTGATCCGTTCACCAACATTCGTCATTCAAGACACGTGCGAGTTTTCGTGCGATAATTCCTCGAATTATCGGTGTGTTAGGTCCGTTGTGCCACGTGTCACACTAAATACAATTATTCTAGTGCCACATATGAAATAATAACACACATTATTATTAAAGTATTATAATTGCTGACCTGGAATTTGCGAGGTGTCACACATCTTGAGGTATGTGCATTGATCCACTTGATTTTTCAGGAAACCGTGTTTCTTCATCACTTCATCAAATTTAAGATACCATTGACGTGAGGCTTGCTTCAACCCGTAAATGGATTTCTTTAGCTTGCAGACTAAATGCTCTTGACCTTCAGGCATGAAGCCCTCAGGCTGTTTCATGAACACGTCTTCATACAAGTCGCCGTTTAGGAAAGCAGTTTTGACATCCATCTGATGCAGCTCTAAATCAAAATGAGCTACGAGGGCCATCACGATCCTTCAGGAATCTTTACGAGAGACAGGAGAGAAGGTCTCTTGATAGTCAATTCCTACCTTCTGAGTGAAACCTTTCACAACCAATCTTGCTTTGAAGCGTTCAATGTTCCCATTCGGATCCAGTTTTGTTTTGAACACCCAATGACATCCTACGGGTTTTACTCTTTTGGGTAATTCTACCAAATCCCAAACATCTTTTTTCTTCATGGAATCAAGCTCATCAGTCGTAGCCATATTCTATTCAGAAGACTGATCACTAGTAATGGCTTCATGATAAAAGGTAGGATCAGTAAACTTTCCGGCATCCATTTCAGCTTCATTCAGGTAGGTTACATAATCATCAAAGTTAATAGGCACTTTAGGCCTAGATGACCTTCTGAGCTGATTAGCGGGTTCAGCATGGCTGGTATTGTGTTGATGTTGATCAGATGAGGTGCCTTCATTCTCGGTAACGTTTGGAGCAGTAGTGAGTCCTGATTGTGTCGGAGTAGGTGCAGTGAAGTTCGGAGTAGCATGGTGTACAAGAGGAGTATCGGAGGTAAGTTAGTCGACGAGTGTCTCCCCCCCCCCGACGTCTTGTACTTCTTGCAAATCAGATTCAGGATTTTCGCTGCTCCCACTGACTTTTGAATCCTCAAGGAAATGAGCATTCTTTGTTTCTACAATTCGAGTGACATGGGTAGGACAATAGAATCTATAACCCTTTGAGTGATCGGGATACCCGATGAAGTAACATGTAACAGTTTTCATGTCAAGCTTCTTTAAGAAGGGATTATAGAGTTTAGCTTCGGCAAGACAACCCCATACTTTCATATATCTGAGACTCGGTTTCCTTCTTATCCAAAGTTCATAAGGAGTTTTAGGGACAGATTTCGAAGGAACTCTATTGAGTATATGAACTGTTGTCTTTAAGGCCTCGATCCAGAGGAATGAGGATAAATCTGAGTTGCCTAACATAAAGCGCACCATGTTCATTAGGGTTCTATTTCTCCTTTCAGCAACACCATTTTGTTGAGGATTACCTGGCATGGTGTACTGGTTCACGATCCCCTGGCCTTTACAAAACTCATAAAATGGACCAGGAGCCTAACCCACATCAGTATGTCTACCATAATATTCACCTCCTCTATCTGATCTCACAACTTTTATTTTAAGATCTAGTTGATTTTCAACTTCAGTTTTTGTGACACCTCGCAATTTCCAGGTCAGCATTTATTTTATTTTAATAATAATGTGTATTATTATTTCATACGTGGCACTAGAATAATTGTATTTAGTGTGACACGTGGCACAACAGTTCGAACACATCGATAATTTGAGGAATTATCGCACAACACTCGCACGTGTCTTGAATGACGAACGTTGGTGAACGGATCAAACCACAGCACAATATCACTGCACTTAGGTTCGGGTGAACCTAATTTAGTAGAACGATGCTCACGAATCGAGAAACGATGATCGTAATCGTTAGAAACGCGAATATCAACTCGAAACAATGAAATTGGGCTTATTGGGCTCAGCCGAAACCCATCACGGTACGCGATGGTCACACAAATGGGCCTTCACGATACGCGAAGCCTGGGCGGGAGAATTTGAATTCTCCGAAAAGAGTCGCGGTACGCGACGACCGATCATCTTCTACCACCGCGGTACGCGGCGTGTTTCGCGAACAGAATTATTATTTTAATCGCCGCGCTACGCAGAGCTACTTTTTGGACAGTCTCCGCGATACGCGACGACCCCTACACGCAAATAATCTTTATAAACCCATTGTTAATCATTCCTGCCGATCCTACTCTATCCCTCTCGACCATTCTCGACATATCCGACCTAAAACACTCTGTGGAAGCCATTGCCATCAGTTTAGAGCTACTTTGAAGGTGTTCAAGGTCTTTGGAGAAGAGTTGAAGGTAGAAGGAGCAAGAAGGAAACACCACCATCACTTGGGACGACCCAGGAGCTGTTCTCAGGAGGATTTCAAGCTGCTACACCTCTGTTCCAGCTTCATTTCAGCTTACTTGAGCTCTATTGAGGTAGTTCTAGCACCATTTCGAGTTTTTAGCACTTGTAGTAACACATGCAAGCCATTTTGGCCACATGCATCACCATCACTACCTCAATCACGAATTTTCATCTTGAAAATCTGTTATTAGATGTTAATGTTACTGATTTGAAGTGTTGATGATAATCTATGGTGATTCTTATCGATTTAGATGGTTATTTGTTATTTTATTATGAAATAGGCACTTATGGTTACATGCATGTATGATCTAAGCTTATTGACATGATTTTAGATATTGAAATGTTATTAGAAATGATATTTGTGATGTTCTACATGGTTAGAAAGTTTGATTGTGTCAAGAAATGGCCATTTGGAGATTATTGCTAATTTTAGTAACTTTAATGTTACCAAGTATGTGTTTATGATGAAATGACCATATTCGTATGTTTAGATCCATAAGTTATGCTTAAAAATGATGTTTAGAAGTTAAATGGTGATTATTTGATGTATAGGAATGATTAGAATTGCTAAAATATGATTTTTATGAATGTTACTAAAAATAGAAGCTTTTTATCACAAGTTGGCAAATGAATGATAAGTATGATAATGTTTTGGGTCAAACATGCTTATTTGATGATAATATGATGATATTGATGGAAGTATGTTGTTGAAAGAATGGATTTTGTGTATTTTTCATAAGTTACTAAATATAGTAACTTTATTTTGCAAAAACAATGATTTGTCACATGCTAGTCGTCACGGTTATGATTAAATGGCTACTTAGAACTAGGATAATGATATTTAGTTGATGTTGGTTGTTAAACTTGATAAAATATGCTTATTTTAGAAACTTTTACGCGCAAACTATGCTAAACCGGCTATGTGTAACTATGTGTTTTGTGATAACATGCTCACTTAGGATAAATGTGCATGACAGAATAATCAGAATATGATTTCTCGCATAACTTGCCTAATGTGGAAACTTTCCTGAAATAGAAACTTACTATAAATAGTAAGTTTCCTCACGAAAGTGACTTTGGTATCCGTACACATCACACAACACTAAATCGCACACTACACGGTCACTTGATCCAAAACCGTCACCAACGGGTCGTTGGGTCAAACACGGTCAACTCGACTCACATAACAACTTGGATGTTGTTAAACACGAACACGGTCCTGTGAGGCCCACATGTAAAAATCAATGTTTTCAAAACCGGGCCGGACATCGAACCGGTCTCTTTACCGGTCAGAGGTCCGACCGGTCAACCGGATTTAAAAACTTGATGATTTTATAAACATTTTGTAAATATATATATATATATATAATCAAAAAAATAAAATAAATAAAAAAACCGGTTCAACCACCAGTTCGCCAGTTCAACCAGCCGGTTCGTCCAAAACGACACAGAATCCTAACCGGACCGGTTCACCCACCGGTTGCCGGTTCGACCGGTCCGGTCCGATTTTCAAAATAGTGGTAAAATTAGTGTATGGAATAATGGAGGGATCATCTTAGCCAAACTAGAAAGAAATAGAAAGAAAAAATACATATGGCCAAACTAATTTTATTTAAGAATTTGAGGTTACATTGGGAAGTTGTTTAGGACTTCCTAAATCAAACTAAGAGCACACACTTGGGTGAAAAAAGACTACAAACTAATTCATTTCTTTATTAGATTTTTATTTATTATTATTTTCCGAACAATTTTTTTCCCTATTTATTAAATATGCGAAGAACTATAAGTCTTAGAGTTTTGTAATATATCAAAGACACATCACTTTCTTAATTGACGACAACATTGCTATCTATTTCAATTCAAATCCATATTGTGACTAATTAATAAGATAGTACCATCTTATTTTCCAAGCACAAAAAGTAAAAGTTGTCTCTTTATGTTTCTATTTTCATAAAGATGAATACAAAAATTACAATAAAAAATAATAATTGATAAAATGAACCTATGTACATTAATCATTTTATGCTTTTGTTCGCTTTGAATTATAACTTGAGAATTTCGTAGTAACTTGCACAAAATTGCTGTCTCTAACATTATTTTAATTTTAATATATCCATCGTCCTTTGAGTCCATTATTCCTACAGTGATAGTAACTACTAGAGGTGCACAAATCAGGTTTTTTTGGAACCGGTTTAGGTTCCGGTTCCAATCGATTCCAGTTTCGGTCAACAAAGCCAATACCCGGTTCCGGTTCCGGGTTTCGACCGGTTTTTGACCAATTCTGGTTCGGGTTTTGGCTGGGTATAGCTGAAACTAGTTTCGGTTTTAATTTGTCTAAAAAGCTGGACCCGTTTGCAGTGGCGGACCCAGAAATTTTTTCATGGGGGGCGGAATTTTTTTAAGTTCGTTGGTGTTCAAGTTGGTTTGGGCGGATCGGGTCGGGTCATGTTAAAAACGACAATCAAACTAAGTTTCGTATATAAATAAATAATGAAAATACAATATATCTAAAGTTGTTCACTACATGAATTTATTTTTTTATATATATTCAAAACAACGTATAGGAGACGTTTCTAAGTAACCCTTTCTCGTAACCGTAAAAAACGAACCGAATAATGATTTCGGTTTTCTATTTGGTTTTTAATTGTATCCGAATTCTGAAGTCGGTTCTTAACTGTATTTGAATTTCGGTTTTGGTATGGTTATCGGTTCCATTTTTTTTTTCAATTCAGTTTATTTGGTTAACCGATTAAAGAGAATTCAGATTTAAATTTGTTTTCTTTATAATATATAAGGTTGAATTTGGTTTATTTGGATTGGTTTATTCGTTTTTAATTGGTATATTCAATTGAATTCGGTTTTTAACTGGTTTAGTGGTGCTTTGACGCATTATAATTAATACTAAACTTGATTTTGCATTGGTTTAAATTATTAGTGGGACATTTTTTAACTTAGTTTATTAATTAACACTTAGAAAATCAAAAGTTTAATAGGGGCTATCGCAAAATTTTACGAGAGGCGATCAGGATTCTATCATATATGTATTACTAAATTTTTTTTTTCAAGGTGGGCGGCTGCCCCCTTGCCATCCATGTGGGTACGCCCCTGCCCGTTTGTACCCATCAGTTCGGGTATTACCGGTTCCGGTTCGGGTTGTCGGGTTCGGTTCTGGGTCCGGTATTTTTCCCCTCTAGTAACTACTAACAACTACGTATGCTAAGTTATTCTTCAAGCCTTTCAACATTAATTGAGTAAGGACCCACTTTGATTAGCATCTCTTAATTAAACTAAAAGGAAAAAAATAGATTTTATTTATGTATAGGATAGAAGTATGTGTAAATCATTGGTTATTTACCTATACCTATTTATACAAAACTAATAAAATTAAAATATATAAATTTTTTATTTATGTACAGATAAATAATTAAAAATTAATATGCGCGTGTGTGCAGCATACACATTTATACAATATTTAACAAAAAAAAAGTTGATAAAGAAATTAAAAGATTTACAATTTTTTATTTACATATATGAAATAATTTACGTAGAATCCTACAAATGAAGCGGTTGTTCAAACATATTATTTAATATGTTTAGTCAAAAATGTGTTTTGAATATGTTGTTTGATGTAGACAATTCTTAGAAAAAAAAACAAAATGCAAGATTCTTATTTATTTCATTTTTATCAACTTTTGATGACATTTTAACTTAGTGGACGTGTTAAATTATAACATATCAAATTATAATTAGTAATCATTTACTTAATGCTATATAATTAATTATAATTAAATTTATATTAGATATCACAAATATAACCTTTTAATATATTTATCATGAAATTTTAATGTTTAATAAGAAAGAGAGCCAATTTTAAATTAAAGAGATATTTTTGAATATAATATAACAAAAGAGACATAAAATAAAATTGGTGATACATCATATAATGTCATATGTGATTACTCAACCAAAGTTTTCAGAATCGGACCAGATTTCGAACCGGACGTCCAACTGGCCACTGTTCGGACCGGTCGGACCGGATTCAAGAACCGGAAAACATAATAAATATAAAAAATATACCAAAAAAATTATACAATTATAAACACATTTAAACAAACATAATTAATGTTTAAACGAATACAATCATGTTAAAAATATAGTGTTTGATTTTAATGTTTTATTAATTGAATTTTAGTATAAAAAATAAAAAAATTGAAGCAAAACAAAATATGTGATTAAATTAAATAGGTAATAAATTAGTACTAAAGAATAAAAGTGCAGACTCAAATAAAATTAAGAGCCGTTCAAAAAAAAATAAAATAAAATTAAGCAAAAAATCAAAGTGACAAAACTCAAATATAATTAGGCAGGTTGGAATGTTGGATCCTTTCATTCTCACATCCCACATCGCTGCTCTCAGATAAAACCCCAACCCTCACACCCTTATATAAACTCAGCAACCCCCTCAGCAAATTCAAATCTGGTTAAGTCGTGATTCCGATTTTCCGGTTGATCCTGTTTGATGCAAAATTGGCCGGTGCAAGAATTGAAGTTCCGGTTGTCTAGTCAAATTTAAACCCTTTCACATACTGTTTCCGGTTGGACCGGCTGTTTTGGTCTGGTTTTTTAAACATTGGCGAATTACTAAACTACTTATTAATAGTATTGTTCTCCCGGTAATTAATCTAGTGTATATCAACAAAGTTAGACTATTGGTTAAAGCTTGATTAGGGTTCAAGTCTTATTGGTGGCACTTTAATTGATAACAGGTGAGGGGATAATCTTAAGCTTAATATTAGGTTCTGAACTAATATGGGGCGAGGGTTTACGTATTCCATAGGGTTTCCATGCATCAGGGGATACGGTATCATGGTCGCCGATCGAGGAATCGATCTTAGTTACCAAACCGTCAGGATAATTGAAGGTAACACGACGGGACCATTTGCCGTTCAAAAAAATTTTAATTTAGTGCTTAATTTGATTAAGATTAATTATCACAAGCAACTTTTCACGGGGAAAAAAAAAATTCAATCAAGCATCGCATACGATTTCTCGTATACGTTAGTACTAAGAGTTGAATTTCTAATATGTATTGACGTATTGTATCTATATATCATAAGCTCCATGGTTAGGGTTGGATCTAATTGAAACTTTTACAAACTTATGAAACTTACTAAAGTTTTGTAGCAGTGTGATTTTGCTATGGTTATGAGTTGGAGCCTCTCAACTACGGATTTTTATAATCTAAATTAAAAATGAAAAAAAATAATAAGGCCCGTGTCTAACAAAATACTTACTTTTATCTTTTAAACTGCAACGATTGATTAACTGACAATTTACTGAAAGAAAACTCGTACATCAATCACACCAACAATATTTCATAAATTTAGAAGGAAAATAGAAACCTAACACTCGGAAAAACTTTTTGGCGCATTTAGAAACAATTGTTTCTAAAAAGAATGGAACTTTTATAAAAAAAGTCCAAAGGATATTACAAGAGTATAAGCCCTTTGAAATTTCTAGTCTTTGGGTTAAGTTTTATCCTTTTAGTCTAGTCAAATATTTGGTAATTTAATGAAATCAATTTATTATTTCATTGACTATTTCAATGCCTGATTTGTGAACGTAAACAAATTAATATCGCAAAACCTATTACTAAACATATATTACATACACAAATGGATGAATTTAAGGGGTGACGATCGTCAGAAATTTGTCGTTTAAAATGGATTATATAAGTGATCCGTCGATGATACTTTGCCTCAGAAAAAATGGGAATCGTCGCCATTTTATGACGGAATTTACTAGGGGTGTGCAGAAAATCAAATTAACCGATCTGTAACCAGTATAACCGAGAAAACCGAACCAAATGAAAAACCGATGGTTCGGTTAAACATTTTTTTAATAACCGAAATTAGTGGTTCGGTTTTTGTTATCTATTTTTCTATAACCGTCATAACCAAACCGAACCGTTTAAATCACTAAACAATATATAGATCTTTAATTATATTTATACTAGAAGATACCAAAGTTCAATAAATGTCTAATTTATGATGCCTCTTCGATTCCCCCTAAAAGAGTCGGCAAAAGATGTTTTCCTAATTTCCTTTATCACTTTCTTAACATAATGAAGACTGGATTTAAACATCCACCACCCTATTTTATCGGAATTTTGGCATTTCAACATTTTGAATGTTTGTTTGAATTTATGGATTAGATTTATCGTTTTGTTCTCGTTTTTGTTAAACGTTTGTTTGAATTCATGGATATTATTTTGTTAATTGATATTAATATTATTGAATATATTTAATGGTTAACCGACCAATTATAACCATCATAAATGCTTAACCGAAACCGCCATAACCGATTGGTTATGGTTATCATATTGGTTTAACCGACATCTCGGTTATGGTTATGGTTTTAGGTCAAAACCGAACCAAACTGAACCATGCACACCCCTATAATTTGCTATGAGACTGCTGCACAGATTACCATTGGAGGAGATAAGTGGTTACCAACAAATCAGTCTAAATCGGTTATTTTTTTGAACAAATAATTGGGTCACTAACGTATTACTGGAGCTTCATCATGTAACCAATGGTACCAACCGTTTATATCTACCACCAAGTTACATGTTTAGAAATACTTAAGCATTTATAGTCAAAAAATATATAAAAATTGAAACTTTAAAATTATTTATTGCGTTCAAGAAATAAGTTTCGACTCTTACGGATGAAACAATAAGTCTACAAACGAATTGAACATGTTTAATGTAGATAAGTAGACATTTGCATGTGCGTTACAACGGTATCTTTGTATTTAATATGATAAAACATTATCTTAAATATCAAAACTCAAATCACATAAAAGTTGTCAATCTGTCAAAAACCTTAAATGGTAAAACAAAAGTTTTGAAACTAAACATGGCCTAAAATCTGCGACATACAATAATACCCGACAAAAACTTGACAAAAAAAAGGTTGAGTTTTACTGTTTGCAGATATAGCTACTCAATCATAACGATATTGACAACATCAAGAATATTAAAACATAGCCAGAAGCATAAAACTCACAACAAACAATATTACCCAATTAAAATTATTCAGAAAAGGCTTATATAATACCATACTATTGATATTATTACTCGATCATAAAACAATGACAACATAATGAAAATCAAAATGTAACCAGAAAAGGTTGCGTCTGTTGACAATAAAACAATAAAAAATGTAGAACGAACTAAAAGAATAAAAAATGTGTGCTCAATACTAAAATGTATAGTAACGTCAAAATACATAAACCCAATGTAATCATGCAACATAAAAATTATAAAACAAAAATAATGAGAAAAAAAATTAAGAAACATGAATCTTAGATAAACGCGTAACATAAAAATCATAAAATCATAATAATCAAAAAATTATCAAAGAAAAGAGAAACTAAAAAAAGAAATAAACTTTCATGTTATCTTTTAGGGATAACTTTATAGAAAAATGTAACAAAATTTTCATTTTGTCCAGTTAAGTTACTCGAACTTTTTTTTGTCCTACTTAAGTCATTCAAGTTACTTTTATATTTGAATTCTATGCTTTTAACTTTAATAGTAAGTAATACATGTTGATAAAAGTTTAAGTGAATAATTTTTTTTAAAAAAATGACTGATTTGAACCAATAATTATTAATTTTAACTAATATCTGACAAAGAACAAAAAATTAATAATTAATAATTACTTATTCAAGTCAGTCATTTTTTTTAAAAAAAAATTATTCACTCAAACTTATATTAACATGTATTACCTACAATTCATGTTAAAAACATAGAATTAAACACAAAAATAACTTGAATGACTTAATTGAGAAAAAAAAAGTTTGAGTGATTTGATTGGAATAAAATGAAAAGTTAGTTATATTTATATGAAGTTTTCCTTTTTTTAACTAAATTGTAACGTTGAAGACACGTAGCAAATTTCGCATCTTTCATTGACGGGCAAAAAAAATTTTTTGGTCAATCATTGACCGACAAGTACCACAAAAAATAAATAATAAAAAATAACAGTATTTAATCACTAATTTTTTTAATAAAATTCTAATCGTTAGATTAAAAAAAACAAGTAACACCTAGTTTCGTTATCTATAAAAAAATGTAGCTGGTTTCAACATTGATGTACAAATAAAATAAAATAAAAGCATGTATTTTATCTTTTATATTATTATTATTATCAAATTACAGTTTTGGCCTACGTGGTTTGATTGTTTTAACTATTTTGGCCCAAAATAGAATCTTCTATCAATTCAGCCCCTGTGGTTTAGACAAACTAACGTTTTTGGCCCCCACCCATGCTTACATTTTGGGCCAAAACCATTATAATAATTAAGTTTAAGGGGCCAAAACCGTTAGTTATCTAAACCACAGGGACTGAATTGATAAAAGATTCTATTTTAGGCCGAAATAGTTAAAACACATAAACTACATGGACGAAAAGCGTAATTTACTCTTATTATTATTTCGTAGCGAAATTTCTTGTTTTAGCCGCTTTTTTTACTCAAATGTTCACATAAAATATATCAATATAATAATAGGCTAAAAATTCTTTCAATCAATTGCTACCGATGTTTTTTTTCCTTCAAATTTCAATATATCTTATTTTAATATAATATAATATAACAAAAAACTAATATTATTATCGATCATCCAAGATCGTAAGTGTAGACAGTAATTACTAAACGCACATCATGGGCGAAGCATATATAGAAGGGCCTAGCCGAATGGCCACTCCTAAGGCTGGTAATTTCAGATACGCAATCGGACATGCTGCAACACCCCAATTTGGCTACGGCTGACGTGTCGTTATTACATAAATCAGAACAATGCATATTTCTATATTTAATGAATTAACACTAATAAAATACAAAATATCTAATTACATCATTACTATCATAATCAATTTTCTTATTTATTTATCTTCTCTTCACAAATCCCTTGAATCCCATAAGTATCTGTTTTAGAAACAAATAAAACAACAACAAAAAAAATACGGTTGAGTAAAAAATTGCTCAGTAACGGAAGAATAATGATAATGATGGTGAAATCTGATCAAGGAAACGATTACAAAAATGGCAAAAAATAGCGGTGGCAAAGTCATCGGAAGTATTACAAGTGTAATGATTATAAGATAACATATGATGACGAATGTCGAAACGAATTAACCATACGATTAATAATTTCAATTAATCAGATTGAATACATAATCAAACAAGTCGTATGGTAAGGAGATACCCATTTGAGCACAAAACAAAACAAATGGTGTACACAGACCCGTCGGCCTGATGTACCAAATTGTGAGCTGTATGTGGGCACACACCAACACTCACCGAAACAAAACAAATGTCCCAGGACCAGTCCATACGCCTCTCCAAAATTTAGTAGTTGCACAATTATACTATTAGAATACCAAATACAGACACCGTGAACCAGTCACACCGTCACGAAAATTGCTACGTCATTTATGACCCAATTATGCATCGGTAGAATCACTTACCGGAGGCTTGCTTAGGCATCTAAGTTCAAACAGTTTACAATTAGCAGATAATAAAATATCTAAAAAAAATTCAAATGCAATGATTTCATAAGTCAATATAAGAGAACATGCGATAATGAATACGATTTAATAATTATATTGCATGGATAACAATTAGAATCAGAAACAAAGGATGCTTGAAACCAAATGGTTTAACTTATTGAAATGAATATAACGAACAAAATAAACAAATATACTATGAGTTTAATAAACAGAATCCGTACTAGAAACGAGACAAAAAAATATACAATAAGGTAAAGGTATAAAATATGTACCTTAGCTTTATCATATATATACCATGTAAATAAGATAATTAGCAAGCAGTCCAAATTCCCGACGATTCGCGACTTGAGCATCACTTCGTTTAAACATTTTAATCGCTTCCAAAGAAAGTCCTGAGCTTCCTCTCACTTAAGATAACTTCAAATAGGCTTAATTAAGTATTTTGGTTGAGAGAAAAGCATAGTGTTTGAGTAGAATACGTAGAAAATGAACTTCTGAAATCTATTTATAAGAATTGGCACGCAAATCAAGGCAATGGGGCTGTGACATCTCATAGGACGCGTGACGAGTTACAAGGACACGTGGCAAACCCTCTTTACACGTGGCAAGGCTGTATCACGTGCCATAGCTGCTGGACACGTGCCCTTTCAAGCACGATGCGTTTGAAACTTGTTTTCGTGATTTCCGTTTCATATGAAATCCGTTTTGCGTGTTGTTTTCACCAACATTCACGATTTTACGAGATCTTTCCAGCCATATATAGCACACCTCCTAAGCGTGTAATGATTATGGTGGCTATGGTGCGAATATCTTTCAAAAGTCCGGTTTGTCATAACTTTCGCTGTGAGCATCGTTTGTGAATTCCGATTTACCTCCTTCTCATCATTTTTACATGATGAACATATTGTGAGTATGAATTATTTGTTTCCCTAACAAATTATCATAGTTATCTTTTCATATGTATATTATTTATCAAAAGATTTCAATTATACTAATTACGTTGTTTGTGGGTTTTCTTTTGTACCTCTTCATTTCTGAATCACATTGGTCTATTATAGTAAATAATAACCCAAATCACAAATATGGTTCGGTATGGATTAGTTTCTAATTCGATTTCAACTTTAGTTGAATACGGTTGTGAGTGCTAGTCAAGTGATATTTAAATGAGATTTTCGCTATTGTAAACATTAGGCATCTATATCCGTTTCGATATGTTTATAATAATCGAGTTGAAGTGTATTAATTTTAGTAGTTCGGTTATTAACCTCTTATTTCTTCGGAACTTGTAATTAAAATTTTCAAATCATTGTCAATCATATTTATCATTCAATTTTGTTAATTGAGTTTTGATTATTAACTAATACATATATATATATATATATATATATATATATATGTTAGTATATAATATTTTATTAATTTATTTCTTTGTTTGTTTGTTTCCCTTTTACTGTTATTTTACACGTTAACAGGACACGTACATGTTAACATGAAACGACACCACACGACTTTAACATGTTTTGTGCTTACTCTTAACATGTTTCGTGTCTTAAATAGGTCAACACATTAAGACATGTTAAGACCCTCTAAAATTTGTAAAAACCTGTTAAGACCCGTTAAAACATGTTTATCATTTAAAATTTAAAATAAATATTATATTAAAATATGTGAGTAATCGATTACCTTATAAAAATTTGACAACCTCTAGCCCTAGTCCCTTAAGATTTCCTTAGCAGGTTCTTCAACATGTCTTTAAAACCTTCTTTAACGTGTCATTTATATTGTTAACTGTTAAAAGGGTTCCTTAACAAGTCATTTTGTGTTTACATGTTTTAAATGGGTCCTGTTTCGTGTTTGGAAATACAGACACAATAAGTTTTCAAGTCATGTTCGTGTCTACCTTTTATGTGTTTCGTTCTAACTTGTCGCGTCTTAACGGGTCGTGCCTGAACCGTTATGACAACCCTAGGCACCCCTTGTCTTTTACCAATAGTGTCAAATTTTCAGCCGTTAGGTTACAGTTTTTTGTATAAACTGATTCCGCCACTGCTGTAAAAATATAACGTCTTTTTTGTAAGTTGTAAAATAAAAATAGTTTAAAAAATCACCTTTGCAATAAGATGTCAGATAACTATCCAATGAATAGCTTGGTATTTTACATAAAAAAAGAAAATACAGTTGTTGCAAAAGTCGGTCTCCAAGGTCGAGTAGTCGCTCCAAGGAGTTGTTCCAAGGCCCAATACTCCCCGCCTAGGGCCGAGTAATACCAATTACTCGCTCCAAGAAGCTATTCCGACCTAGGAGCGCCTAGCGGCTTTTGCAACATTAGAAATTACTAAATATGTATACTTTTTATTTTCTAACCCAACCCGTGGCCGACCCAAAATTTGTAATTTTCATAAATTCCCGTCTTCTTTTATACTTCTTCAAGCTCCATCACTAAGCACAATCTCATGATTTATATCATTTCGATTTAATTTAGCGCGTAATATAAATTTCTGAATAACAATTATCACAAACGTAACTTTCAGAAATATATATAATTCGTCAAGGATCAATTACTATTTTTGGTATCTGTTAGTTAGAGCTGAAATATTATATTCGAGTATGTATATATTATAATGTTGGGTTAGATTCAATTGAAAGTCATTGAATTTTATATGTTACTTTGATGGTTCTCTTCATGAGCTCATAAGTTGTAATTCAGGCAGAGACAGATTTAATACAGTTTAAGCTATTGAAATTAAATTAAAAATATATTATAAAAAATTAAGGTCATGACTTGCAAAATATCTTCTTAGTCAAAGATTCTAGTCTTCCGCTACATTTTTTCCCTTTAAAGTTTAAACAAGTGTTCTACTATTCATACACCACCCTCACTTTTATACATTATCTTTAAATCAAATCAATCATATCATACTCACATAATTTTTACTTATACATATTTTTTTAATATTTTTTAATATTAAAAAAATACAAAAAATGTTGTTATCCATACACCGGTGTACCAATATCTATACCCTTAAAGAAGTACGTCTTAATTTGATCTAGTCAATGAAATCAACTTATTATTTTATTTTTGACTATTTCAATGCCTGATTTATAACGCATAGATGGTTAAAACACTTTAGAATTTCTTAACACAATAAATTAGTATTAATATTAATTAATACTATGCTAATAATTAAATAATTAAGGTCACAATTATTATCCTATTATGTCTTCTTGTTTTAATTTTTCTTGTCTCTATACGATACGTGTAACTCTCTCACGTCTATTTATTTTTTTGTTTTTTTCTTTCAAATAATAAGATATTTAAATAATATATTTTTAGTTTCTTGAAGATAGATTTAATTATAAATGATCATTATAATATTAACTAAATGATTAGTGATTATTATTTAACTTTTAGGTAATTATATTGATGTTCCCTAAGTTCAATACACTGATAATCCAAACTATTTTATAAAATGTAAAACCGGTGGTTATTGACATGGATGATCATTAAAGTTTTTCCGTTAAGTGAGGTTATAATGCCTAAAATGTCCATATATTAATAAAGAAATGTACTATAATACCATTTTTTTTTACTAAAATGTAAAATCTCTATAGTATAAGAAATGGGTCCTAATAATAATTACCATCTCTCCCTCTTCTCCTTCCCTCCATACTCTTTGATGACCACCCCTTTAGAGTTGCACAAACCGGGTTTTTTTCATCAAACCGGTTCGGTTCCTAAACCGGTCAGGTTTAGTTAGTATAAGGGTGAAACCGATTTGAGAGAAATGGATGCCAAACCTATAGGAACCGGTTTGGGGGTTTAAAACCGGTTTAAAGGGGTTGAAACCTGTTTTAAAGGCAAAATTCCGAACCTATGCCAAACCGACGGTTCGGATCGGTTTGTAAACCGGTTTGAAGAACCGGTATCCATTGATGACCGGTTTGTAAACCCAAACCTGTTTTTTTGTTCACCTCTAACCACCCCCACCATCATGGCCGTACCTAGGAATGGGGGATGGGGGTCAACCAACCCCCATGAACTTTTGATTTTTCATGTTGTATATGTGATTTAATCTCGACCGATCCTCAAAAAAAATTTTCTCCAACCCCCATGAAAATTTGACTAACCACATGAAACTCAATTTAAAATTATTTTCAAGCCAAAAATAATAAAATTATACTCAAATAACGCATTATGCATTACTTGTGATTAAACTTTGTTGGTAATAAATAATTTAACTCAATACCTAATTAGTCAAAGCTTACTTAAAGAAATAATAATAAGACCCAATTTGTATATTGAGTGATTGAATTTGATGTTAAGAAATAATGTTTAGATTCCTAAAAATTAGACAAAAGCAATAACTTACTAATATACACCGTTGTCTTTCACCTCGGAACAACCATAATCTATAGATTGAATGATTATGGTATAATTTCAAAAGTTGAAACTTATTAGCATGATGAAAATTTTAGTTGATTTGTGATTTAAATATCTTTTGAATCATGTCGAAAGAAAATCAATTTTATCATATCATCCTAATCAATGAGATGGTTATTTGACGTGGTTTTATTATGTCTTTGTTACTTAATTTAGTTTTATCAGTTTTTTGGGTGATCCGACCCAACCCTATTCGAATTGATCAAAAAAAAAATTTAACGGCAAATAATTGTACAAAAAAATTCCGACCTCCATAAAAAAGATTTCTAGATCCGTCACTGCCCACCATCTCCATCACAACACCAAAATCACCATCTTTATCAATAGGGTTGGTCCAATAGGCTTAGCTATAGGCTTTTGCCTACGTTCCTCATTTAAAAAAATCAAAAGTATATATTTGAGCGAAGTTAATTAGAAGTTAGAACTGAATATGAGTTTATGTACAGATTGTTATTAATTAGATAGGGTATAACATTGGGCTGGTGGAGCATAGCCAAGCGCCCAAGCACCCGAGCTAGAACTGGGAATGGAAATTGGTAAATTAGGGTTTCAGCTTTCAAGCGGTGGATTGGTGGAGGTTGGAGACAGGGGCGGACCTAGCTTATATTATAGGGGTCGACCGACCCAATGAACTTTTATTTTAAAGTATTATATACTAGATTATTACCCCGTGTATTACACGGGTTTAATATAAAATATTAAGACACGGGTTTAATATAAAATATTAAGTAGTTAATAATAAAAAATTTAAAAAATTATAAAACGATATTTTTAGATAAAATAATTAATTTACATATTAGTGAATGCTTCAAGTAATAAAACATCAATAAAAACTTTAATAACTATACAAATGATATGTGATATTTTTGATTTTTAACAATTATTATCTTTAAACTAATTAATAATAAAGCTGCATTTTATATTATATCAAAGATTAACTTTTATAAATCAAGAAGGTAAAAAATATAATTTATGTAATTATTTAATTTTAGTGACTCAATTTAAATATAACGTTAAATATAATGGTCAAAAGTGTAACTTTTTCTATCATTTTTTTTACTTTGGTTTTAAAATAAATTTAAAAAACGTCATAGGTTTATAAAAATCTTATTGTTTAAAACACGGGTTTATAGTTTATTATTTTTTTAATAAAAAATTCATTTTTAAGAATGTTGTTTTTATTTAACTTTGATTTTCTAGAAAATAAAATATTTCTTATTTTAATAAAAGAAAAGACAAAAAGCATTACTAGTTATTAATATTATATCATTTAATAAGGATGATAATATAATCATTATTTAATATGAGAGAATTAAATGAATTTAATAAAAGTTGACATGTGACAAAAGTTGTATAAAAACATGACAAGTGGCAAAATCTATCTTTGTTTATTAGTATAGTAAGATACGATCTGATCTTAATCGACCCCCAAGAAATTTTGGCACCGACCTCTATGAAATTTTGATGACACTGATGAAGCCCAATTTAAAACCATTTTGAAAGCAAAATTAATACTCAAATAACCTAATATACATTATTTGTGACTTAAAAAGATCGAATTTTTGACATAATAAATAGCAATAACTCTAATGTTTTTTGATTTACTTTAGTTTTTTTTGATAACCCGACCCGACCCAATTATAATCGGTCCAAAAAATGAAATATTTAATGACATACAATAGCCTCAATAAAGTTTCGACCCCTATTAAATAAATTTCTGGGTCCGCCACTAGTTGGAGAGGGAGACACGGTTAAAAACAAAACGGCGTGTCTGACGCTTTGATTCTTCCTCTAGCCTATAGGATCTATTTTTGATTCCTCTTTAGTCAACCGTCAAAGCCTTCATGCCCTCCGCCCCTCGATTACTCGCTCGGTTACTCACTCTCCTCATTTACTAGCTCGATTATTCTGCCCCTCTTTAGTCAACTATTAGAGCCGCAGTTGGACTTTCGGAGTTGCTGAACAATGAACGGTGAACAGCTTAGATTCCGAGCTAGAGTTCTTGAACTTGGACTCTCGTCGGCTCAAGTTTGATTGTATCGCTCAATTGCTCTGTGCACATGTTACTATTTTGGTCCCTTTTGGTTATTACTTTTATTAATTTGAACATGTTTGATTCTGTTATTAGTTTGTTATTTGTGATTTTAATTTGATCCTTTTTAGTTATTAGTTTAATTAATTTGAATCGGTTTGATTCTTTAACAAATATATAAATAAAAAAATTAGCCATATCGTCTATATACTATAGTTTATTGTTGTCAGTCTCAAGACCAAATAAAATATGAGAGTTTTTAACATTAACTGTTAACCGTGGGATTAAGGCGCCATATTTAAATTCCACTTAGGACCCCGAAAACACTTGAGATGATCCTATGCATCAAACACAACCGTTACAATCACAAAATGCCAAACTCTTCACCAATTGTCTCACTCTCACATCACCTTTTTTATGCAATTTTCAAGAATTGGCGGGCCTTTCTTAACTAAACCTTTTTTGCCCTTTCGAAGAATGTTGTTGAAAATTACTATATGACTAGAAAATCAAGGATGTCGGCAATCAAACGTGAAATTATGGTCTCTAGCATACCAGATCAATTTCACACTAAAAATTAAAATTTCTAAGGTCCAGATTTTACAACAAAACACACGTTCATGATTTATCCAAATTTCATAACCCTAAACACGATTCTTGCATCAATTTGAGCCAAAATCAATATGGGTTATATGAAATCAACATCAATAAGATCGCACCGAGCTCGATGGTAGTCACAATTAACACATGGTTAAACTTTCACTCCAGAGAAAATAGTGTTAGTTTTTTACAAATAGTTTGGATCACTGGTATAATTTCTCAAGTTAGAGAACATCAAATTGTCAACACAAAATCTACATATCACATAAACCAACTATGTAATTAACTCGTAAATTTTTCTTTACTCAACATACGTAGAAATACATGCTTTTAATCTAGTTAAATATACATTACATACACAAAAGGAAGAGTTTTAGGGATAACAAGTTTGTCAATTAAATTGATTATTGGATTTCATAAATGATCCATTCGTGATACTTTGCCCAAAATTTTTTAACAGAATTTACCAAGAAGACACAAGCATGGCGAATCTTAGTAGGGACCGGGGGCCGACCGCCCTCCCTCTTTTTTCTTCAATAGTGTCAATTTTCGGGACGAAAGTTATTTTTAGTTAAAAATACTGGTTTCGCCCCCTCGTTTCAAAATTTTAACATGCATTTAGAGTCACATAAATTTCCGCCCCCTTCCATAACAATGAAGTTCCGCCACTAGACACAAGCATGCATTACATTCGGAGAATAGTGGTTGTTATCATAAACATTTAAGTATTTAAATCGATCTGAAAAAAGACACTGTTAGAGTTCAAATTGCATGATTTTAGTATTTATATCGGCATTTCGAATTGCATGATTTCTAGTGTGTGTATCGGTTGCAGAGTATATCTTAGTTTTTATTTTGGATGCATAAATTTTTAGTTCTGTTTAACCATTAACTAAAGAGTTAAATATATTAAAAACATGTTTGATTTCTTGACTTTTACAACCAACAAGCTTATATATATGTTATGATTAAAATCTATGTTTCACTCACCAAACGTTAGCCGAACATCTTATGGGTCACCAGTCGGCAGGGGCGGCCCGGGGGAGGGGCAAACCCGACCTCCGTCCCGGGCCCAATTTTTCGAGGGGCACATTTTTATATATGTATTTATATATATACTAGGTTATAAAACCGAGTATTACACGGGTTTGAGTAACAAATAACTCAGTTAAATATATTTATGATGAATTACGTAATCAATTGTATATAAATACATTTTATAATTACAAATACAATTTATAAATTTCTAAAACTTCTTTATATATGTATATATATATATATATATTATTGTATTTTTAAAATAAAAAAAAAGAAACTACTAGTTCATAATTGGATAGAAGCTTGACCCACTAAAATACCCAAAAAAATTGGGCCCATTTCATTTCTCAAAAGCCTTTTATCCTAACCGGCTCCATGAACGCTCACGTTCAAGAAATTGAAATTCAAAATCCCAAGAAATTGGGCCCATGGATTTACAGTTTACTGATTATTGAATGACTGATTTAGGTAAAATACGGAAGTTAATCCCGAACATATTAACTTATGACATTTCGTTTTGGTTTCGGGGCGTTGCCCCGAACCCCACGATGCCCCCTTGACCCCCGCCCGCTAACTGGCCAGCGGGACCGCCACCAGGGGCTCTGCCCTTTGGACCCCGTCAGGGGCGCTGCTCCTAGGACCCCCGCTAGGGGCGCGGCCCCCTTGACCCCCGCTTGATCAGAAGCTTTGAATGCGTTAGGGGTCTTTTTTCCCCGATTCGTCCTGGGCACCCAATTTCTCAGGGCCGCCCCTGCCAGTCGGACAATTAGACCGGATTAAAGAACCAAATGATATAAAAACTATAAACACATTTGATTAGTGTACTGACTCAACCAGCAGCTCGCTTGACGATGGCTTTCATAATTATTTTGGGATAGCCCTATTGGCTCCCAATCCGACCGGCGTGGTCTGGTTTTCAAATTATTAATTTTACTTATGTGGTTGGGTTTTCATCCTTTAGTCCTTCTCTTAAATCGAACACATCATTGGTTTCCCCCTTCAACAATAAGCCTTAAATAACATATCACTTTCGTTACCACGACACACCATGTTATTGGCGGATCCTTAGTTTAATTTTTCCAAACAGTTTGTCAACTTTAATAAGATAAATAATCTTTGTCACAAACTTCTCGATAATCAATGTTTGGATTTCTATGACATCCTTTTCAGCAGGACCGCTATCACGGGCTATGCTCCTTAGATCTCACCAACGACGCTGCCCCTAGAACCCTGCAACGATGCATGACTCCCTTGACTCCTGCTTGGTCAGTTAGTTCGGAGCTCATAAACCTTAAATGAGCTTGCATTTCGCAACTCCTTAATGACTATCTTTTTTAATTGTTGACATAATAGATCAAACTGTTATTACGTTTTGAACATTACAAGACCTGAAGCCAAGCCAACCTGGAAATTTTTATGTTCAGTTATATTTAATTGAAGCATTTGGATATAATAAATCAACTAAAAAAATTTCTGGATCACTAACAAAGTGACTTCCTAAAATTAGTAAAATCTGATTATCAAAATTATTGACAATGATTTTTCTTTTTTTTTTTACGAATATCATATTGTTATTATTCTTGTATTCACACTTTAAACCAACAAGATCTTTACTTTAGAAAAATGCAAAATTCGTTAGACTTTAACAAACAGTAATAAATATAGGGGTTGAGTTCACTAACAAGAAATTTTAACGTAAGAAAGTGAGAATGTGACATGCTAAAAATATAAAAACAAAAACATAGAAAAAAAAAATTAAAATTGAGTACAAAAAATCAAAAATATAGTAAAAAAAATAAAAATTCACCACAAAAAAAATAAGAATCCAATACAAAAAAAAAATAAGAATGTAATGCAAAAAATAAAAATACAATAACAAAAACACAAATCTAGTTGAAAAAAAGAATTTAGTATAGAAAAACAAAAATCTAGTACAAAAAATAAGATATTATACCTAAATTGTAATGTCATATATAAACCTTTTATTAATTCTTAATCTTCTAGGCAAAAATCCCATTTTATTTATATTTTTTCGATAAATATAATTGACAGCTTGTCTTTCAAGATACAAATTGTGTAGTTTTAAAATATTGAGAGATTAACCATCAAAATTACCTTTTTACTAGTCATGATTTTATTCATCACTAGGGCTTTAAACTCAAACATAACAATTAACAAGGCAATGTTAGTGTTTACAAATAAAAATTATTTTTTTGTTCATTCATTAAAAATTAAACTTGTCCTCGAACGCAAATGAATATATATTATTTAATACATATAAATCAACATTTTAAATTTCAAACATTAGAAATAATCATCTTACATAAATATTGTGTTAAAAACTTGATATAAAAATCAAAAAATAATTATCTTGAATCAAAACAAAAAATTTAGAAACAATAATCATATTTGAAATTGCCTTAAACTAATTTTTAAAGGAAATAGTTTTAAAGTATTATGTTTTTTGTAAGATACAAATTTCAAATGACTAAATTACTAATTTAAATATAGTATTAAACTAAAAATAAAAATTTAAGAATATAAAACACATTTAATTAATAATCATAAAAAATGAACATAAACTAACACATTACCAAACGTTTATGAACACAACTAAGCAAACATGATCTCTATTCATGTTTGTTTATTTAACTAAATACACAAAATTTCTTGTTCAATTATTAGACGAACGGATATAAACGAACTCCCCTGAAAGATTCACAATTTTTTCACTAAATTACTAGTTTATTTACGGCTCTATTCATCACACTTTGATTCTAGTTTTGTTTCTATTTTGTCAACTTACATTCCATTAAAGCAATTTACTTAACTTGCTGGTGTAACTGGGTGCCAACTAAAGTTAATTTACTGGCATGGAAAGCAATGCTAGATCGGTTGCAAACTAAGGAGGCTTTGGTCAGGAGGGAGTTTGACTTCACGAAAAAATATGCCCTCAATGTGGGGACTGCAATGAATCGGTGTCATATTTGTTTTCCTCGTGCTTTGTCACCTCGATGTTTTGGAATGGTATATCTGCACAGTGTAAGCTACGTCCCATTTTTGCCTTCTCAATTAATGATTTGTTGGAGTTGGCTAATTATGATAAATGTAATAGTAAGAGAAGAAAGGCAATACATGCAATTGTTTTAACAACCATATGGTGTATTTAGAAGGATAGAAATAAGGTAGTTTTTAACAGGAGGAGGTGCTCATATTATCGGTTACTTGAGGAGGTGAAATCACTCAGTTATCTATGGGTTAAACATAGAAAAAAATGGGGGCTCTTACCTTGGAGGAATTGTGTTCCTTTTCTTTCTAGTTTGTTATGTAAATTTATGCTATTATGTTGTTGGGTTTAGCATCTTGGTGGCTCTTTGGTGTATTTTGATGGTTTAATTAAAGTTGCCGTTCAAAAAAAAAAACCTTAACTTCTTCGGGTGTCGAGATTTGCTTTATACTAGCTTCCATAATGATGTTCAAAATCCTTTTGTTGGCACAAACCTTAATTTTTGCTTTAATATTTTCAATATTTTTATACAATTTAAGGCGTGTGTCCTTGTCCATTTTCATTTTCATTTTCCAACATAGTATTCACATTGGAATACTTATGTCTAAAAAGGAAGTGAATCGAAAGTAAATGATTAATAATGGTTCGGTTTCACTAGAATTTATTAGTTTGGTTTCTGTTTCGTTATATTAAAACTATATGTTTTGTTATATTAAAACTATACATGGAAATCTTGACCCATAACAAGATAAATTGATAGAATTGGGTAAACAGTTATTACATAGTATGGGTTGAGATGGGTAACACCTTAACACAAAGCGGGTCAAGATGAGCATTAATTTGAGTAAAAAAAATTTTAAAAAAACAACCCATGGATCACCCAAAAAATGATAAAACTAAATTAAATTGCATATACATAATAAACCATGTCAAATAATCAACTCATTAATTATGATGATACAATAAAATTGGTTTTCTTTCGACGTTTTATTTTTTAAGTGTGATATGACTGATTAGGTATTGAGTTAAATTATGAAATATTAACTGGGTTTAACCACAAGTAATGTATATTGCGTTATTTGAGTATTATTTTATTATTTTTGGCTTTATAATGATTTTACATTGGTCTTCATTTGGTTCATCAAATTTTCATGGGGGTCGGGGACACAATTTCTTGAGGGTCGGTCGAGATCGGATCGTATATACAAAATTAAAAATCAAAAGTTCATGGGGGTCGGTCGACCCCCATGCACACCTATTAGGTACGCCTCTGAAATAAGGTCATTAGAAGTCCTTATATCTAAGAGGACTGGTGTCATATTTCACAATGTAGATTACGCTTCTAAATGACACATGAGTTGTTATACTTGTTGACCCATCAAGATTAAACTAACTGGATTGGTGTCATATTTCACAATTTATATTACACTTCTCATATTCTTTAATTATCATGTCGGAACCTAGCTTATGTTGAAACTTAACCAACATTAACACAATATAGCCACTACAAATATAAGTCTATAGAGTTTCTATGAAAGAAAAAGATTATTACGAATCTTGTTGTCTCTACTCATGCAACAACCAAAGAAAAAGTGCCAAGATATTGCACGATTTGGCCATGATCATGATTTGTCATCCAGAAACTCATAATTCTGTTTCACCCGACGAGTTGCTCGCCTACAAAATTACATTTTGGCATTACAACTCTTTTTGGAGTTAGTAACGACAATGATGAGGATTCCAAAAGCACCTTTTGTCGATTTTAATCTCAAAATCACCAATTTCTATAAATGAATCAATGGTGTATGCATACTAATACTACTATACAATAGACACATATTGAATTTACCATGACTTAAACGACTTCCCCATATAAGATCTCACTATTATCACAGTAAATCATATATTAATTCATTAATTTATTAAGCAAATTTGCAAATTCAAATTTAGTTATGTTGATCCAACGATTTTATGCATAGCTTACGCACAATTTCTTGACTTCATCAATGAAGTATTCAATTTTTGGGCATGAATGTGAAGAAGCTTCGCAATGGTTTATAAAACAGGAATCAGAAAGTCAAAGTCTTCGATTATAGGGAGATAAAGTCAAAGTCATCAACATTATTGTTGGTTTGGTCAAAGTAATTGAAACTCTAAAAAGTAATTTTGCTAGGTAAAAACAATGGGTTGTGGAATCCTTAGTCCCTACCTAACGCAAACATATATGTTACAAGATCCTTGCATGCATTGCGTCCCGAATTCTTGCCATGATTTTAGAGTCTGTTTGGGATTGCTTATTTAATTTAAAAAGACTTTTTTTGTTAAAAGTGTTTATTAACTTATGATTTTTTGAAATGAAATTTTAAAAAATATGTTTAGATTAACTTTTGATATATGAAAAGTTAATAAGTTATTTGTCTATCTCAATAAGTTAATTAGTTTTTAAAAAAGTCTATAAGTTCCAAAAGCTATTTTCCAAAAGCTAGAATTTTTAAATTCTTGAAAACAACTTTTCAAGACTACTCAAAAAGTTAAAATAAAAAGTCATTTTAAACTTATTGACTTCTTCAAAAAGCCAATAAGTTAATAAATTGCTTTTGAATAGAATCCCAAACAAGGCCTAAATACCAAAACTTGAGCTCATGCTTATAATATACGTCTTTAGTCTAACAATTTTCTATTAATTTACTTTTTTCCTTAATAACTTTCGCTTGTATAATTTTTTTTTTGAACGGCCAACTAATCAACTGCCGGGTACTCCGTACGCGACCCCAATGGCTAAAGGATGCCCAAGCTGGCCACTAGTCCAAACGGACGGAGCCCCTAGCTCACCAGGCACCAATTCCCGAGGAAAACCCGACCCAAGCACCCGCCCAAATGCACGACGGTTGAAGGCCGGTAAAACCGGGTGTGATGAAGAATCGAACCCATGACATGGGTCTCCTATCACTTTCCTCATACATCAATCTTACCACTAGAACAAGACATCATTGGTAAAAACTTAGTTGTGTTCAAAATAAGGTAATTACTTTGTAATAACCAATGAAGGAACATAAAAAATATAAGAAAAGGATAATGGGTCGTGATAATTTGTCTTCCCTATATGGGAGTAAAAAAAAATTAAACTTTTGTGAGAAACTCTAGATCAGACCGGTAAAAGGTTTGAACGAGTCAAGCATAAACAAGCTTATGCCTTAAAATATGATTGTTTAGTTATCTAGCTCAAGCTTCACATATTAAGCTCGATCCAGCTCGCAAAACTAAACGAGTTTTTTTATTCATATAGTTTTTATTAATAAAACAAGTGTAAATTTGTATAAATAATTGTTTTAACGCATAAAATTATGATTAATATAATAAAAGCATATATATATACATACTATGTTAAATATGAAAAGTATAGTTATAAATATATATCTAAAATTATTAATAAAAATAAATTAATTAATTAAAAATAAATCACCCAAACTCAAGCTTTAAAATTTTCTTAGAAGTCAAGCAAAACCATTTGAAACAAATTTATAAACGAGTCAAGCTTAACATCTCTCGTTTACACCCATAATAACTAAAAACATATATAAAAAATCTTATTATAATAAATGAATAGCATAATCCGTCACATATCAATCTCTGGTAAAGTCAACATATAATTTCTTTGGCTCTCTCTTATTAATTTCTCTTTATTAATAAACTAGGCTATTACCCCGTGTGTTACACGGATTATATATAAAATATTAAATAGTAGGTGATAAAAATTTATAAATTCTGAAACGATATTTTGATATAAAATGATTAATTATGTATTAACAACTATCTTAAGTAATAAACAATAATTAAAAATTTTAATAACAATAGGAATATCATCTAACCTTCTTGATTTATAATAATATAGATCTTCGAACTAATTAACTTCAAAATTTTGAGTTAATTTTCTGTCAAAAACTAACTACTTCAAATTAGTAAGGTAATGTATTATTTTTGTAATTATTGAAGTTAAAACCTAATATGAAATCATGATTAAACATACAAGACCAAAAATGTAATTTGTATTATCATTTTTATAACTTTTGATTTGTTACCATTTTGTTGAAACAAAATTGGTTTTTTATGAAAACTTATTTTTTTTCAAACAACTTTTATTTCTAAAAACAAGATTTTAAATAATATTTTTAATTTTGATATAAAAAAATTATAATGTATAAACTTTTTTGAAGTAAGTTTTTAATAAAATGATTTGATTTTCAATTTATTAAAAAAATATTTCTAATTTGTAAAAGATAAATGATATTATTACTTATAATTATTATAATAAGTATTTAATATGAAAGATAATATAATTATTTAATAATGAGTGCATACAAAATTGACAAGTGGCAAAATGGTTTTAAAATGTGACAAGTGGCAAATGAGGATTTTTGTTTATTATAATAGTAAGATAAGATAATAAGATAATTTTCTATCTATCTCTTCATTAATGTATTTCTCTTAATAAATAATAAAATTATGGTTAAAATAATAAAATTGCCTACTTAAACAAAAGAAACTAAAGTTAAAATAAAAAATAATAATCAAAATTAAAAAAAATAATAATAATAAAAGGTATAACAAAAATAAAATATATAAGTAGAAACTAAAAACTTTAATTTATTTAATCCATATAATATGAGAAAAAATTAACAATTTTAACAAATTATATATATTAAACAAATATAATACATGGGTTTTAACGCACTATTATAATAAATCACCCTAAAAAAAGCGCATTAATTAATGATAAAGACATCAAGACTTTAATGCACAAGATATCAACCAACGAGAAAACAGTTGAAATGTGACGTTAGAAAATAAGATAAATACAAAAACAAGCCTAACGACCCTAACCTAAGGGCAAAAAACAGATACATCAAACAATATAACCAATGTTTTCATAACCGGAACGGACGTCGAACCGATCTCCTTACTGGTCAGAGGTCCGACCGGAACCGTATTTAAAAACCGGATGATTTTATATATATTTTATAAATATATATATATATAATAAAAAAATATATAAACATATAAAAAAACGGTTCAACCGCCGGTCCGACCACTAGTTCGCCGGCTTGACCGGCCGGTTCACCCAAAAACGGTCCAGATGCCCTAACCGGACCGGTCCGGTTTTCAAAACATTGAATATAACACATCTTGTTATGAAGATAACAGGTTTTTTAGCGGCTTATAGTAAAGATATCTAAAACAAGATTTTAACTTGTTTCTCATATTTGATGCTCTAGGATATATAAGGTTTACGACTTACGTCTCAGCCCACCGCAAGAAAACTTCATAACTAAGTAAACCTAATAACCTTAGTCCAACAAATATGCCTTAGTCTAGATTTAAACCTAAAAACTCTAATAAAAAAACTAATTAGTGTAACCTATAGGCTAAAAACCAATAGTTATTTAGATATTTGGTTAATGGTTAAATAATCAACCACCAAAAAAAAAAAAGATGTGACTGACAAAGCATTTTCACAATTGCATAAGGCACAATGGACCGAATGACTAGAAAATGATACCGAATAACAAGATCATGACAAAAGTTGCATTTAATCCACACTAAAAAGTTTCATGTGCAAAATATCCATCTCTTTCCGGTGGCGAAGTTTGAAAAAATTGTCCAAGGAGGCCGAAAGTCGGGCTTAAAATTCGGGTCGACAAATAATAATTTAGGTCGGGTCAAAGGAATGAAGAGTTGTTTTTTTCATGATACTTCAAACCAGATAAATTTCTAATCCTAAATCCTAAAACAATTTTATGGTAAGTAGTTAACTATTTAACTAATCAACTTCACACAGTTAACTAATCAATAAAAACTATAATCAATAAATAAACTCAATAACTCGTAAATTTCTTAACACACAATTTACAAATTGTAATCAATAAACTCATTAACTCATAAATCATTTGACAAATCAGTTAAGAAGAAGAAGAATCGAACCTGGAACTTGAAACTTGGATGGAGGAGGGAGGAGGAGGAGGAGAAGATGCAGCATCAGCAGCCAAGGGATCGACCAAGCAGGAAGCACTAAATCACTCAAGATCGGTTGAAATTATACATGAAATTTGAACACTTGTAGCTTGAAGCTAAAGACCTAGTTGAAGCGCACAGCGCTAGATAGCCGGACAGGTGCACAAAAAAATTGAAATTGGAGCCCTCTTTGAAATCAATGCACTATAATGAAATTGAAAATAGGGTATATAATTTGGGTCTTGCTGGATTTTCTTTTTTTTTTTAACACAAGGTAAATAAAAGGTAAATGAGATAACAATCGACACTGTGACATGTTAAAGGTAATGTTATAACTTACAATATAAGATTAATTTTATTATTTTTTTAAAATTCAAGGGGGGCCAAGAAAATTTAGGAAGAAAAACCGAAGGGGTCGAGTTCAATACCTATAAAATTTTCAGACTTAAAACTATTATATAGGGGCTTCTGACCGGAAAAACGGCAGGGGGCTGGGGCACCCCTGACCCCTTGTATCCTCCGCCACGATCTCCTTCAAAGCAAAGGTGTGCAAAGAGCAAACCAGTTTTTTTTTAACTGGTTCTGGTTCCAAGTTGTTTCCAATTCTAGTTAACAAAGGTAAGAACCGGTTACAGTTAGGTGTGTGTGTTTGACTAAGTTTTGACTGGTTTTTATCAAATATTGGTCGTGTCCAATTCTGATTTTGACCGGGTGATAGTGAAACCAGTTCAGTTATGATATCTTCGAAAACTGAAACTAACTGTATGTGTGTTTAGGCATCACCGGTTCCAATTCTAATTTGAGTAGTCAGTTCCGGTTCTAGAATCATTTTATTTTGCCGACCTTTACTTCAAAAAAGACCACATTCCATTATTTCAACTTTTCAAATTTCAAGTCTCAACTACCTTTCTTGCTTATATTAACTTAAAAGTCCATTAAAAGCCCATTAGACAACCAATTTACAAAGTCCATTAAAAGCCCATTAATTGGTTAATATATAAATTCCATTAAAAGCCCATTAGCAGCGGAATTAATTCTTATGTTTATGTTAAGAGGTTGGTTATGACTAGAGGTACAAATCGGGTTTTTTTTGGATCCGGTTCCGGTTTCAATCGGTTTCAGTACCGGTCAACAAAGTCAATACCCGGTTCCGGGTTTCGACCGGTTCCGGTTCGGGTTTTGGCCTGTTCCAGTTCAGGTTTTGGTTTTAATTTGTCTAAAAAAAACCGGACCTGTTTGTACCATCGGTTAGGGTTTGACCGGGTCCCTTTTTCTTCCCACATCTAGTTATGACTTATGAGTTATGGTCCTACATTTCCCACGCCTACCCGTGACAAGGATAACGATTCGTTGTTTTGGATGTAGCCGTTTGCAAAGGGTCTGCTATCATCACCAAAACATATCCCATCATGAAATTTCAGGCTTCTTTAAATTTATATTTTATTTTTTATCAATTAATGTTTTAACGAAAAGTTTAATATATTACTACTAAATTATGACTATATATCAACTTCGGTCACGAAACTAAAATTCAAGCAGAGGATCATCTACATTGTATATATATGTGTGTGTGAGTAAAATGTAATAAAAAAAATCCATTTTGCGTAATAAGGTTAAAATGTATTTCTAAACCTCCTGAAACCGGTTCAAACGAACTTCCATTAAACTCATTCCGACGATGTTGGAGTCGTATCGTCGAACTCTGTGATATTAGTTTTCAGGTTTTTATTGTAACGTTTAGCTATAAGGTTTAGATTTTTGGATTTTGTTTTTAACTTTTGAGTTTTATCTTTAGGCTTAAAACTTTGGTTTTAAAGTTTAGTGCTAGGGTTTATGGTTGGTGTAACGACCGGTTTTAGGCGGTCACAAATATTTTTTTATATCACGAAACGAGGCTCCGATTTCAAGATACACTGAGTCGAATATAGAGTTAAATAAGAGATCAAATATTTTGAACTCTTCAGGTCTTGAAATTATAACCATTGGAAAGAACGTGAAAAATCGTAAACGTGGGCGAAAACGGCGCGTAAAACGGAGTTCGTATGCTCCCGGAATCGCGAAAACAAAATCGGAATCTGACTAAGGCGGTGGAGGCACGCCAAGGACCCTTCTTACATCCTTGGCGGTACGCGACGGACCCAGATGACATAAAAATCTGATCTGCTAGATCAGAATTCATTCTGGGTCAACTATACTCGATTTCCAGGCGATTTAAGGTGATTTTCTACCATCTAATCAGTGTTTTGAAGCCATCCAAACATACGGATCGAGCTAGGGATCGTTTCTACAACTCCTGATCATCGTTTTCATCCGAAAAATCCTTTCAAAAGGGTAACGATTCGATCTCTCTTACTGATTTGATAGTATATGGATTAGATATGATATTATAATAGTTATGGGTGTTGATTATTGCCTAGATGACGGCTATGAATAATTAGAAACGAAGAACTCGATATTTTAACGGTGAAATCTTGGTTTTGAGCCGTTATAATGTCCGATTGTCATGAAATCCATATCATTGTTATTGATAACTAGTAGGATGATTAAATGATGATTATGATGACTCTGAATCATCTTATGAAATGATAGATTCAATTCAAAGGCTTGATCAAATGTTGAGATTTGAAAGTTAATGATTTTGGCATAAATATGCTAATTATAAGTGATGACTTGACTTCTAAATGCCACATAGTAATAAATGAGATTCAAATGAGTTTAAATCAGATGTATGGGTGTTGGGGGTATTGAAACTAGTTGTATACGTGTGATTTGCAACTAGGTGTTGGTGGTGGGAGTCAAGAGGCAAGTCACAGAATTGGAAAAGAAGTTGTAGAAAGTGATAAACCATTTGAACAAGGTAAGTCACCCGTTACTGTTGAGTTTGTTTAATGTTGTGATAATGAATCACAAATATTGTGATCATGTGAACAAAACTCAATTGGTGATCCACATGGATATAAACCATGTGTTGAATATGATATAGTGATGACCTACAAGTGTGTAGGCATTCATGTTTGCTTTAATTGATATTAATCCACATGAGTGTGGATAATGTTATAGTAAGTATGTTGAAATTGGTTCACTTGTATGTGAACAATTTGTAATTGATTGTCTTTATATGATTCAAAAGGTGTGTGAACATATGTAAGGGTGATAGATTTTATGTTGAATTTGAAGTTAGACACTAATATATGTTAGTTTAAATCACAATTGTGTGACTATTTGTTGTTTGTGTCTAATGTTGACTGTATGTGTAAATAACACATATTGTAAACTTTGTTTTGATGGATTCTCAAGGGTGAGAAGATAATTATATTAGTAAAAGTTTGAGTGATTCACAAAGGTGCGAAAACTCAATGAGACACATGAGTGTGTTGTTTTGAATTTTAATGGTGTGATATATATTTGATAAATAGAAAGAATTGTATTTGATAATCTACAATCGTGTAGACAGTTTTGGTTGATTCACTTGAGAGTGAACAATTAGTGTGTTGAAGTGTAGTTAAATGATTCACAAGATGTGTGAACATATGAATTGGGAGTATATTTGACGTAAACATAGGTGAATGTGTTCAAATTATGTGTAAGTTACTTATTTGATTGAAATTGTAGTTGTAGGATGGGGTGAGTCCACACTACAAGCATTTGTGCATTTAGCACATATACATGATTCGTTGAGTTGATTTAAATTGATATAAATGATTGTGGTTATTGTGGTTGAATGATTCACAAGTTGTGTGAACAAGTGGTGATCTACAAATGTGAAGATGTTAAATTGGAAATATGCATGCTTTGATTCACAAGGTGTGTGAACATAAGACTTGAAATTCCAATGTAATTGATTCACAAGGTGTGTGAACAAATGGTGGATTGGTAATGTGCATGCTTTGATTCACAAGGTGTGTGAACATAAGACTTGCAATTCCAATGTAATTGATTCACAAGGTGTGTGAACAAATGGTGGATTGGTAATGTGCATGCTTTGATTCACAAGGTGTGTGAACATAAGACTTGCAATTCCAATGTAATTGATTCACAAGCTGTGTGAACAAATGGTGGATTGGAAATGTGCATGCTTTGATTCACAAGGTGTGTGAACATAAGACTTGCAATTCCAATGTAATAGATTCACAAGGTGTGTGAACAAAAGGTGATCTACAAATGTTTAGATATTAAATTGGTAATGTGCATGCTTAGATTCACAAGGTGTGTGAACATAAGACTTGCAATTCCAATGTAATAGATTCACAAGGTGTGTGAGCAAAAGGTGATCTACAAATGTGTGGATACTAAATTGGTAATGTGCATGCTTTGATTCACAAGGTGTGTGAACATAAGACTTGCAATTCCAATGTAATAGATTCACAAGGTGTGTGAACTTCTTAATTGAAGTTTGACTGAAAATGGTCAAACAGTATGATGCACAATTGGAGTTGTGTGCACAAATGCGTTATATTAAATTATAAATGGTGTGGTGAAATAAGAATTATTCACAAGGTGTGTGAACTTCTTAATTGAAGTTTGACTGAAAATGGTCAAACAGTATGATGCACAATTGGAATTGTGTGCAAATATGTGCTGAGATTGTTATTCTATTATGACAAATGGAAATTCTTTGTTGTAAGGGAAGTTCCATTTGATGTTGATGAAAATTACCCGTTATTGAATCGTTTTGTATACGATTGAATAATGTTACCAAATGATATTTGGGACATCATTTGTGTATCCATATGGTATTATGGAATATACTTGGGGGGAATAACGGGGTGATCTTACTTAGTTCTAACGAACTAATGGTGATTTAAATGTGGTGTCTACAGGTCTGAATAGTTATGTAAGAGGTGGTGGTGATCGGGATCGAACATGAAGAATCGGAAGAATAATTGAAGTTAACAATCAAACCTCTTGTGAAGGTTTGCATAAGTTAGCTTATCGAAGTATGTGGCAGTACTTAAACATGTTTTGAATGTTTGTACAATGTAAAGTGTGTGTGTTTACGAACAAAACACAAAAAGTTTTTCTGGGACCTAAACGAAAACCTTATTCGATATTTTAAATGTCCGGATGGGACATAAAGTAACATGGGTGTTACAGTTGGGTGTAACGTTTGGGGTTTAAGGTTCAACAAGCCGATTTCAATTTTGCAAAAAAGAGTTCGTTCGTAATTTATTTGGGTCAGCTTAAGTCGTTGAAAATTATTTTTAGCCTTATTAGGCATATTTAACTTTTTATAAGAATATCTTATATATATGTGTATAGATTCATTATATTAAGAACCAACAAATTGAAAGAAACCAAAAGAACTACATTTATAACCACATGATTTTATGTGTATAAAAGTATTTTTCATTTAAAGTAGGAGAAGTTATTATTATACCATTTAAACTTGTAGCTTGAAATGGATCCTTTGGTTCTTAACTAAGTATTGTTCTTAATTGAAAATCCCCCTCTATACATACGTACGTATGTATGCGAAGATTATTTGGGCCCACTATTCAAATTAAAATGATTTGTATAACATCAATGTATTTCAGACTGTAACACCACTGTATTTCAGGTATGTCCGAACATACTTAATTGTACTGATAAAACCTGATATGATGATTTGATAATTTAGATTCATTTGATGATATTATCACTGGTATACATTTCTGAGAACATATGATTATTATGCATAAACCATGGGGAAGTTAGTTTGAAATATAACTAAACTGAACCACAGAGTTTAATGCAACTGATTAATTATGAAATGAATTTATTTTGGTTTGGATGGTTGAAGGTTATTGGTCTGGTCACTAAATATAGTCAAGGACACATGGTCATGATTTATCGAAATGGTGGTGGGACGGCGGCTGGATAGGTTGCAACCGACTCCTACGTATGCCGTATACATAAACTTATTCCGGTCTATCATGGATGTGTCAGTGATATGATTTTGTGGGGATGATGGATTGGGAAATTGATAATTGATAAATATACTTTATTATAATGATGAAAAGGATATTGGAAAATAAGTACGCGATTTTGAGGTCGCGAATATAACTTAATTATAACGGGAATGTTATTTCATAAATGTTAGCCTAATTATATGTTCGCGTGGCTGACGATTCACACGAATATAGTTATGAGGAATAATATTATGTGATGATATTCCATGAATCGTAGATCAAGTTGAAATACGATACGAACGTTGTATTTATAAAGGTGACGATCTTTATAAATGCGTACTTAAGTAACGCGTTTCAACGAGATAACTAAAATGATATTTTTACGATATTTAAATTAAATAAAAAGGATTTAAAACGTTTACTAGGAATAAACACCTTAAACGATTTTAAATAAAATCATTTTATTAAATATTTCGTAATATAATTGTAATTTCGTAAAAAAACCGAGCAACTAAAAATAATTAACGCGTAAACAAACGTAACCGAGCGAGCGTGATTGACCTGGAGTATAAAATGGGAAGAACCTTCTCCTTCCCCCATTTCCAGCCCTCTCTCTCTAAACACACACACCCGTCACTTTCTCTCTCTAGACTCTCTCTCTAGAGATCTTCCTCAAATCTCAACCCTTTTCCTTGATTTTGGTGCCAAAACAATTCTCCACTCGTCTAGATCACAAACCCAGAAAGAAAACGAGCTCAAACGACGAAAAACGAGGTAGATTTACGGTTTTAGGTTCGGATTTTAGTGTTTTCAACAAACCCGACAAAAACCGAAGTTTAACCGGCTTAAAACATCATTTTTTCGACCCATACATCTTCTAAATGAGTTTACTCACCAAAACCCATTCAAAACCACTATATATACGCCTAAAACTCGAAATCGCCATCTTCCATGGCTGAAAATCCGTTTCAGACAAATGGCCCATAAGAATGAGCCATTTGTGTGTGAATAGTCACAAGAATGAGCTCTTTCGCGCGAATAGTCATAAAACTGAACTCATTCATGTGAAAGTCATAAGAATGAGTCATTCGTTCGTGTGAAGACTCATTCGCATGAGTCATTCGTGTGAACACTCATTCGCATGATCCATTCGTGTGAATACTCATTAGCATGACTCATTCGTGTAAAGACTCATTCGCATGACTCGTTCGTGTAAAGACTCATTCGCATGAGTCATTCGTGTGAACACTCATCCGTGTGAGCTATTCATTCGTATGAACACTCATTAGCATGACTCATTCTTACGAAAATCACAAGAATGAGTCATTCTCACTACACGGACTCAGTTAACAACTCTGATTCAAAAGAGAACAATCAAATAATTAATTATAGCTCAAACATATCGTCAAATCTTAATTTGTAGGATTCGAGTAAAGTTCCGTTCCATACGCCCGATAACTGAAGAACTAAGCAAACCGCTTAGTCACTATGAGTTCTCATAACCCCCTTTTCAAATCATTTTTGCTTTTAAAAACTCGGGGGTGGAACATGTATACCAAAACGAATATCATTTGATAACACATGGGCGATACCTGGATTATCATTAGCATATTCTTATTATTGATATAATTATTGATTGACGCGGATTATCACTATCTTGTGAGTCATCGTTGATTGATTTGACCTCGGTCCTCCATGATGATTAAATTACTAACGTCGAGTTGACTTCGGTCCTCCGTAGTGATTCCACTGTCGATTGAGTTGACTACGGTCTTCCGTAGTGCACTGTATTGACACTTATGATTATCAGGAATGTCATTGATCGAGTTGACTTCGGACCTCCGCAACGATTCCAGTTACCGTTGATTGAGTTGACTACGGTCCTCGGCGGTACATTATATTGATATAATTATGATTATGATGAATGATGATTATGGATGATGAATGTTGATTATCTATTTGAATTTCTATTTGATTATCTATGTGATTATCTATCTGATGTGTTTGGTTGAGATTGATTTGATTTACATGAATGATTACTTGCTATTACTTGAATTATTTGATTGTTGAGTTTGTTGTGAGTTGACAGAGCTGGATTATCTCACAGGTTCACATGTGTATTTTCTTAAAAACTATAAACCTTTATAAACACTTATAAACATTTTTAGAAAATGAAAACTTATGATTACTCATCAACTTCCTCGTAGTTGACACTTGATTTTCTACACGTTTCAGGAAACGAAGAGAAGTAGGTAGAGCAGGGTAGCTCTACAACTTTTGGACATCATCACTTAGGGTCTCGGACTTAGCTAAAATTAACTAGATTACTGAAGAATAGTGATTAGTTAATTTAGCTAATCTTATGTGTAAATGATTGTACTTGAATCATGATGAACATGATTTTTGTGTGATTACTCCAATTGATATGTGATGATACATTTAGATGCACATGAGCTTATGAACAATCTACGCATCCCTCGTGGCATCCTGAAGTTTCCGTCATCGGTCGGGGTGTTACAATTTGTTTATACAAACCTTAGTTTTTTTTCAACTTTAATGTAAACTAATTTTATACCCGTCCAGTGGCCGGGTATAATAATATAAGATTTTTTTATTTCAATTGTAAATAGAAGATCTTTCGTAGTCGAAGTGGTAAAGTGGATGAAGTTATGTTTAATATTCGTTGGCGAATCATTTGAGTTACTTCTTTTGTTTCAAGTTTTTAAAGATTTGCATAATTTTTTAAATTATGTGCGTCATGTAATAAAATTTGGAATTATGTGTTACATATAAAAACAGACTAATGATGTCTTGTCCTAGTGATAAGATAGATGGGGAAAGTGATGGTTTTACCGACCTTCCACCGTCGTGCCTTTGGTCGAGTGCTTGGGTCGGGTTTTCCTGGTAAATTGGTGGCTGGTGGGCTAGGGGCTCCGTCCGTTTGGACTAGTGGCCAACTTGGGTATCGTTTAGACATTGAGGGTCGCATACGGAGTACCCGGCAGTTGATTAGTTGGCGTTCAAAAAAAACATATAAAAATATGGTTTATAAAAGTTGTATAATTTATAAATGTATAAAAAACCGAATGTGAAAACGGATGTTAATAAAAGAAAGTGAAAAATATATAAAGAAAGTTTAATGTAATTGTTATATATTTTTTTAATATTGTCATTTTTTAGAAAAATGGGAACATATTTATTTTGAACTTCAAAATATTATATTTAAGTTTTATTACTTTTGTAGATTTTTTTTTGAACGACAAATGTTATTTCCTCTCAATCTACTTCAAACTAATTACGCCATTGCATGGGTTAGAACCCATGACCTCACATTCTAAGAGTTAAAACCTCTATCAAGTGTGTTAGTCCCACATTGGCTACTTTTGTAGATAATAATTACATTAAGAATGTGAAAGATGTAAAAGTTAAATTAATACGGATTTTAAAATTTATTAAATCAAGCACATATTATTTGTTAGAGCTTTTGAAAAGTTGAGTTATCTCACATAAAGTAAGTTTCTGAGTAACTCATTTAAAACACACTTCTACCCTAAAACTTGGAATGTAAATGAACCGAACGTTTAACGAACCGTTCGGCGGGAAATTCGTTTATGTTCGTTCGTATAATAAACGAACGAACATGAACAGAGGTCGTGTTCGTTCATTTGTGTTCGATAACGTTTCGGCAATATGTTCGTTTATGTTCGATTAAGTTCATTTATTATATTTATTCATTAAATGTGTTGTTTATATTAATTTTTAATTTTTAGTTTAATACTATAATATCTTAATTTGTATATTTATAAATGATTATCTCTATTGTTTGAGATTAAAAATGTTGATTTTTATTGTTTAAATAATATGTGTTCGTTAGTGTAACATCAGTGCCGGAATCGTACCGGAACAGTGATCTCAACAGTGCCAGGAACAGTAATCAGGTATAAACTTTACATATTTCAGTGTATTTCATATTAGTATCATATATCATTATCAGTTGTGTTATCAAACAACAACTTCTGAATCAATTCAGAGAAACAAAACTCAGAAAACAAGGTTCATCAGTCAGATAATTATCTGACAACACAGAACCATCATGTGATTATTTGTTAGGATTTTACTATGTATAAACGTATGTGAGGCTTTACAGAACAAAACAACACGGATGTCGTTACGTGAATGCTAAATCGACGGATTATTCGTATAGGTGACGATCTGTACGAATAAATCTGAAAGTTTAACGTTCTGAATGATATTCGATAATTTGAAAACAATATTGAAAAATATAGTTATCGTCGTATTCGTACGGGTGACGATTCGAACGAATACCCACGACGACTGTACGATTCGATTTTAAACAGTAAATTTAATATTTTTAGAAATTAAACAAACAAAAGATATTTAGTTAATTTACTAGGAATAACCACTTGAAATAATTTTATAAATCATATTTTAAAAACCGAATCGTTTTCGCTACGAAAAGTACAAAGAAACGACATTTTACGCGAAACTGAACGAGACCGAACCAAGCGGGTATTTTTACTTCATTAAATGAAGCATTTACTCCCCTATCTACCACCACCAACCTCCTCCCTCTCTCTCTAATTCGTTCCTCTCTCTCTCTAGAAAGTTATACCATCTTCTCTCTAAGATTACTCCTCCATTTCTTCACGAAATCGGAAGTTCTTGGTGTCAAAACGATCATATCATCACGTAGATCACGGAAGTACAAAAGATTCAAACTTTCATCCACTGATTTTGAGGTAAATCTTAGTTTTTGTTTCGGTTTTTTGAGTGTGAACCACGAATCCTTGAACTCATTTTGTTCTAATCGATCTAACAACTAGTGAACACTTAGATAAACTACTATGAATGACTAGGAAACTTTAGAGAATAACCTGCAACAGGTTCGGCATTGATGAGGAAGAAGATGGGCTGGATTTGTGAGGAAAAACCCAGACGGCCGAACCTACAATGGTCTGGCGAACCCGCATGATTCAGCCGAACCTGTATTGGTCAGCCGAACCTCTTGAGCTGAATAAGAGAATAGTCGAACCTTGCAGCGGTTAAATTGGAACCCACGAACCAAGGATGGCCGAACCCTCCCCTCAAGCGAACCTGGAGACAGCCGAAGCTCACTTTGGCCGAACCTATAGGTTACACGAACCTAGAACTCCTCTTATGTTGGCCGAACCTATGGTGGCCAAACCATGGAACCACGCGAACCCTATTTAGCCGAACCTTAGACTAATTAAACCCTGTTGATGTCCGCGAACCTAGGGATTTAGGGGCAGCGAACCTGGGATTAGGACGAACCAGAAACATGTGAGACGAACCTAGGCAATGACCGAACCCTAAGATGGGACGAACCCTTTGAGCGAACCAGGTACTAGCCTGACTTAAGAGCTACAAACCTCAGTTCTTGGGCCGAACCTACACTTGTTGCCCATAGGTCTGCTGGTTACATGCATCCGGAACCTAGACATTAATTAAAATGGTGGTTCTAGGGTTGTGGAGTGCATGGGAACTCATGTACATGTGCATGCATGAAATGATCTTGTGAGAATGCATGGGATAATATAGTGTACGTGCATGGGGTGAGACTTAGGGTTTCTTCCCATGAAATTTACTTGGGTAAGTTAAAGATCAAACATAGATCATCAAGGAAAGGATAAGATTAGAATAATAAGAGGTTCTTAAATCGGAATAGTGGTTAAACATGAGCTTAAACATCACTTGAATTCAAAGTAGTAGGGAAATCAGGTGGATCCAAGCAAAAGCCTAAAGGTTGGAGTGTAGGTTTAACCATTTACACTTAACTCCAACCTTAGAAAAATCTCATAATTAACCTATATGATTTAATTGAATTATCTATGCTAGGTTATTCAAAGATCGTGATTTATAATCACTGGATAATCAAAAACTAGTAATGGGCCCGAAGTTGGCCCAATGGGCTTAACCCAAGCCCATCAAATGTTAAATTACTTTTCTTAAAATTCATTATGTTTTAAATAAAAGAAAATGATTTATAAATTTTATTGAATTAGAAGAAATGATTTTGACTTGATATTTAACTTAACGAGACTTAAATTAGAAACATTTTAATTAAAGAATTGTTATGATTAATCTTGGGATATGGGTTACAAATGGGTATCTAAGTTAGACTAGTTAGATGAAATTTTAGAATCACATTAGAACATAGGACACTTAGTTACACACCGAGACCAAACTTTAGATACGACGACTAATACGTACACTTATAGTATTCGAATTCTTTTAAAACAATTCAGGAATTGAAGAAATCTAAGCTACAACAATGAGTGAGTTCATTGCCCCTTTTCTAAACATTTTGTTTTCAAACGCAGGGCTGAGAAGCATGCGTAAACTGTTTTATTTAAATTGTTTTACGTAAATGCTTTTACTTATTATGAATTGCTTATTATATATGCTTGTTTATACTCCTAGACTCCTGTCTAGGAAATTGCTATGCAGAAAGAACTTACAAGTTAATTAATTACTCTTATAAGTAACACCTTAAGTCTAAAACTCTAAACAAACCCTTAGTCCATCAAGCTCAAATTCAAGAAACTAAATTCGAAGTGGAATCAATAGAACTAAAGTTAATGATCAAATGCAATGGAAACTAATCCAGTGTGTGGATCAATAAATCAAAGGATCCTACTCATAAATCTATAATCATTGTGAAATCATGGAATTCTAAAGATCAAAATCAAGAGACTCAAGGAAATCAGAACTGTGTGTGAATCATTGTAATAATGAAATCATTAAAATCTAATGAAATCATTAATGCCTGAGTCAAGGTGGATGTTAGTTATATAGAAATCAAGACCACGTGTAACACACATAAAGTCCCGGCATAAATAGTAGACTCTTGTAGTCAAGCTATATGGGCAATAACGTGAACTATCAAACTAAATCAAGAGAATCACAGACGATCAAGAATCAAAGGATATCCGTAAAGTCCTGGCATGTACAGTAGACCACTGGGTCAAGCTGATATGGGCATCATTAAAGTCCCGGCACACACAGGTAGGCTCCTTGTGGGTCATGCCTGATATGGGCCATGTGTGAGAGGGTACAACCTGGACAACCACCAACAACTAAGTCTAATTGATTGAGTCAAATAAGGCCCAATCACCATGTCTTAGTTGTATTTAAATGCTTAGTTATTATTTTAATTAAACATTTAATGTTATATTCTACAAGTGCTTTTGGGAAATCATGAATACATGGTGAACTCAAGAAAGCAAAGGTAAATCTATTGTGGAAATCAGAATCTAAATTGAAGGTGAATGGAGTGAAACGCTTAATTATCATCAACAACGATATGCTAAGCAGTCTAGTATGTGGTGGGACGGTGGCTGGGCGGGCGGTAAGCTTGACCCTACATATGCCCTATATATAAGCATACTTGATTGGATAGCATAGGTGTTGTTGATAAGGTTAAGGTTGTCACTTCTGGGGATCAAGGTAAACATTTTCAGGGTAATCAAATGCTATGAATCATATGTTATGGAATCAAAGTAGTGGAATGAAATGCTTAATTATCACCGGAACAATATATCATGTGGTTTAGTATGTGGTTGGACGGTGGTTGGGCGGGCGGTAAGTTCGACCCTACATATGCCCTATATATAAGCATACTGAACTGGATGGTATATGTGGTTAATGGTGAGGTTAATGTTGTCATTTGGGTTATTCAAACTCATTTTTATAAAATTTCATGAACTCACCAACCATGTGTTGACTTTATTGTCACACCCCAGGCCGGCGGGAACGGATCGTGTTTTTCCGTCGGGCGGAAGGTTCCCGGGGCGCGATATCTTGAATGATAATCAAATGATCAGATTGTTTATATAGCACATGATAAATAAATGAGAAATACTAACACATCCATGGCATAGAATTACAAGATTAAATTACAATGTATCGTTCATAATTTAATCTAGTAAATCTACCAAAAAGAATCAATGTAACTATATCTTGTATATGTACAAGATATACAAAATATGATTCATGTTCTTGTTATCCCAAAAGTATGCAATCACAAAAGTAGCTAGGTCTTCTAAAAGTCCACTAGCTATGTCCATGCATAATAGTAGCTACACCTGTTCATCACCTGAGAAACATGTATTTAAACAAAGTCAACACTAGGTTGGTGAGTTCATAAGGAAGTTAATGTAAAACCTTGATTCATTCACATGCACATTCACAATGATAAATATGTTACTTGTATGATTGTTTGTTCACATGTTCACACAATGGCTTCTCAATAGTTATATTTACAAATATTATATCATCCTAGTAGTGATGCTTATATATAGGGCATATGTAAGGGAACTAAGCCCTAGCCAACATCCCACCACATCACCACTAGAACTCCACACTACTTGCAATACAACTATTGATTTCCATTCTCATTTCTCAGGTTTTGTCTCACTGATTCACCTGTGTTCTCATGAATAGAATAATATAATGATAGCGTTGTAGTTATCAAACCGAAGTATTGATAACCATTTTGTGTTATAAGGATATTAGATTTAATTAATCTGTTCCTTGTATTATTCTATTTTCTGCGCGTTAACTGTTGTTACACTTTTAAATTATTAAAAGTGTTAGTTAACTGTATGTAATGTATCCTCAAATGCAACGTATAGAGCCCAAAAGGAGTCCATTGTGATCCTCACGTAATCAGATTACAATGCACCCGATTCACCTCTATTCCGCCGTGTGAATCCCAATGACTTCATCGAAACTGTTACTAATAATATGACATGAGAGAAAATAAATTCCTCAGTCTACTAGTACACAGGTAATGATGGATGATGTACATCTGTGTTGTTACTGATCTCAATGTGATTAACAAAGTTGAATAAGAACTTGTCTTATTACGTTATGTAAATCATGATACGAATGATATTGTCATCATGAAGTTACGTTATCATGACATCATTCGTGTGAACCCATATGATCACCATAACATCCTTAAACCGTATTAAGAACAAGTCTTAATACTTTTAAGTCATGCATGGCGGTTAAAGAATCAATGCGATCATACTATCACATAGTATGTTTTTAAGGTATAGATTAAGTGTTATAAGAAATTGACTTATGACACTTGATCCACTATGATGTGGAATGATATTAAGAAGATATTTTATCTTTTAATCATTCATGTGTTGTGAAGTGTCAACATGTTTCACTGTAGTAGTTCTCATTGTTTGTTTGTGTATAAATTGTCTCAATGTTTACTCATGTAGGAATAACCAAGTGTTATAAGATATAATCTTACAACTATGTTATTCTAATGTGTTAATGTTTATGAAATTACATTATCATATTCATCTGAGTTTCCATGTTATCTCATGATCATACAAGCATGCATACAATGATAAGCGATAATAAACAGTTTAATATTATCTAAATCAATGTATAAATAACATGTTAAGCAACACTTTTAAATAAATAAAAGCAAACATGTTTCTCAGCCCCGAGAGTTTAAAATCAGTAAAGATTAAAGTACAAGGGGCATATGAACTCACCTTGTTGTTGTAGGGTTGACTTAGCTTAAAGAAATAAGACACGCGCTCTTGATTGTTCTTGCGGTTGGTTTCACGATCCTGTATTAATTTCATGTGATGGTAATCTTATAAGTATCGATTGTATGTGTTTGTGCGCGTGTAGGTGTTATTCCTAACTTTTTTTGTCACCTCTTGATCGCGATCCCCATTCGGCCCAATTAAATTTAAACATGCCTTATTGACACTAGTTAGTTTAATTTACAAATAGTGTAAAATTGTAGGTTATGATCAAGGACTTGATCCCCATTGTTTCTCCTTGTCTTTAACTCGATTCTTTTGTGAGAATTTAAATGACTTACTACCCTCAATTGATTCAACACAACTGTTTATAGTTTTCCTTTGAAATAAAATGAAATTACAACTCCCATTACTGTTAAATGTCACCCTTAATTATTTGATTCTTGAATTTAGGTTATTTTGAAACTCATTGGGCCGAATGTGAGTCGTGTGGGCCGTAATTCGCGTGGGCCTAAGTTAAACAACATGGGCCGAAAGTCACACTAGATAGGGCTCTACAATTGGGCCGAAGATGTGGGCTTTGATGGACTAAACTAAGTGGCCCAATAACTTGTTTGGTCACACATTTGCGTTGGGCTGACATAAAGAAGTTTGGGCCGGTTGTGTATGGTTCTTGGCCCAAAGATCCATGCGGTTGCCAAAGTGAATACCCACACTCGTTTTCCAGCGAACCTTCGTGTTTGAGACTCATAGGTTCGGCAACCAGGTCCCAAAGGTTCGTGGCACAGGAGGTTCTAGGGTTCGGCCATGGCTACACATGAGGTTCGACTAGTTGAGCAAAAGGTGCATGGTTCGGCTACATCACACGAGCCATAGGTTCATTCCCCACGTGGACATGGCTGTATTAGGGTTCGGTGCTAATCAGGTTCGGTTGGGTAGGTCCGATGTTGAAGGTTCGTCCCTCAATGGTTCGTCAGTTCTAAAGGTTCGGCCACCTTTCACTGGTTCGTTGCATGTTTAGGGTTCGGGACTCATGTGGGTTCGTGAATCCAACAGAAGGTTCGTGGATCGCGTATGAGAAGCTAGAAGGTTCGGCCATGATGTGATGCACAGATTCGCGAGAGGTGATGCAGGGTTCGTGACCCATTCCCTTGTCAACTAAGGTTCGGCACCATCAACATTCATCCGAACCTGCATCTTTCATGCCATCATCATCAGGCCTTCGCATACGCGGCTACTCACATGTCAGGGTGTTCCAGATAGGGTTGTCGTGGTGTAGGGTTGTTGTACAGGAGCTCTAGACCGGTTTAAAGTTGGATCGAATGAGAGGACATGAAAACCCTAACTTTTCAGATCTTCTTTTGCTCGTACCTTCGATTCAGTTGGGTAAAACTTCAGATCTGTTGTACTTTCACGTAGAGGACATCAAGAGCTTCACGTGGGTCCAAGAATCGCTCGAATCGGTGGAGAAATGAAGAAGTTATGGGGTTTTGAAGGTGGTTTGTGGTGGTGAGGAGTGTTAGCCGGAAAATGAGCTAGAGAGAGAGTGAAAATGGATAAAATGAAGAAAGGAAGTTCATTTAGGGTTTTTATATCCCGTGTAATGTTCGGGTTTGTTTCGGTTGCTCGGTTCGCGTTTTTGTCGCGTATCCGGAAAATTACGCGTAATTTAATTGTGATTAATAAAAGAAATGTTATTTGATTATTTTGATGAGTTTCAAAATTGTAAAATGTTAAATATTTTATTTTATTAAAATTATATTTGTTCGCGTCGTATTTTCGTTTCATTTTGTCAGATCGCGTCACCATCGCGCGTATTCGTTCGAATCGTCATTCGAACGAACATGACGATGGTTTTGCTTTCCGACTTTGGTTTTCTACTTTCCATTCATCATTTCAGAACATTAAACTCACAGATATGTTTGTGTGAATCGTCACCCACGCAAACACACTGTCAGTTCGATATTCTGAAACGACACTGTGAATTAGGTTTGAATTGTGTTTCCTCACTGTCGGACTCAACTAAAACATCCTGATATCACATTGTTTTCACATTGAAATGTCGGCCATCTGATTCCTGTCACCTATGGATATCAGATCGCAACCGATTTGTTTCAGTTAATAGCTTGAACACGGTTGTTTCTCGTGATTTGTTGTGTTAACTGTACTTAAGTTTTCACTTAAATACACACAACTAATGTTTCAAATGTACGTTGTACTTACTGTATTTAAGTTTACACGAAAATACGTACAACGATTTCTTGTATTTAGATTTCTGATAATACAAACACTGTTCACAATCGTATATGTACACATAGTTACTGTTTATAGTACACGTACCGTACGGACTTGCCGGCCGGTCAGGTACTAGTTGTCACATTTATATTTTTGCATGACTTCTCAGGTGACGAACAGGTCAACTAGGCAGTTATTGCTTTTGAGCTAGGATTTCAGTTAGAGGACCTAGCATTTTTGGACCTGCATACTTTTGAAACATCATTATACATATTATTTTGTATATCTTGTGCAGATACAAGATAGAAGATTTGTGATGTTAACAGTAGATTTACATTGTTAAATTACGAACTAAACTGATGTAATTTAACTTTGTAATTCTACTTCTATTTAGCAGTTTCTCATTTATATTTATATATCATGTGCAATGTAAACAATCTGATCATTCCGATTATCACTCACGATATCGCGCCCCGGGAACCTTCCGCCCGACGGGGAACCCAATCCTACCCCGCCGGCTCGGGGTGTGACAGATTGGTATCAGAGCCAGGTTATAGAGAAACATAGGTCATTTATTTGAAACGGTTTGGCCTAGAATATAACCTAGGGACGCCGCATGTAGAGAACACATGACTTAGGATTTATTTGCATATTGTCTTATGTATTCGATCACTGCACTAACCAATATTCTTTTGGTTATGATCAGCATGCCTCCATGAAAACAACCTCCTCTGTTACCACCACCGCACAATTTAGCTCCACACTCCTCAACACCATCACCGGCTGATTCACCACCTCCACCTCCTCCACCGCCTCCTCCTCCTCCACTCAACCCACCTCCAGGTTCGAGCACGACTCAGCTACTGGATCCTGCTACTATTGCTCTAGCAACGTTATTGAGCAGTCAGCTGACTAACCAGCTGAAGGAAGTGATCCCGGAGATGCTCAACCGTCTCCGGAATGACAGCACCAACACAAATTCATCTGGGGAAGCCAGTGGGAATACTGGCGGTACATCTCATTACTACTACAAGTCATTTGTAGGATGTAAGCCGCCTAGTTTTAGCGGGAAAGAAGGAGCCATTGGATTAATCCAATGGATTGAAAAGATTGAGACTACTCTGGACCTCTGCAGTTGTCCAGAGCACCACAAGGTTCGTTACTCTGCTGGAACATTCAACAAGCGATCCTTGACTTGGTGGAACGACCAAATCAATGCAAGGGGAAGAGAAGAAGCTTTGTCAATGACTTGGGAAGACTTCAAGACCTTCCTGAGAGCCGAATTCTGCCCCAAGAACGAGCTGCAGAAACTGGAAGTCGAGCTGTCGAATCATGTGATGAAAGGGGCAGATCATATGGGCTATACTACTCGTTACCACGAGTTGGTTGCTTTGGTGCCAGACATGGTACCAACACTGGAAAAGAGGATTGATCGATATGTGGGTGGACTCCCCGCCTGCATTCAGGGTTTAGTTGTTGCAGCAAACCCTGTCACTATGGAGTCTGCTGTGAGTTTGTCTGGGAAACTCACTGACCTTATGGTAGCCTCGGGAGTTCTAAAGAAAGAGGCTGACACTGGCAAACACAAGGAAAAGTTTTCAAAGAAACCCCATCATCACCAGAAGAAGAAACAAAACACTATCAAGAACTACACCATGGCTACTCCACTCAATCAAGTAGCCATGGCACCGTAGAATGTGCCCAAGAAGCAATATACTGGCCCACACCCTCTGTGTACCAAATGCCAGTACCATCATGCTGCAAGCAACCAGTGCCGTCATTGCACGGGTTGTGGGAGAAAAGGAGATTGGGTCCAACAGTGCAGGATGACACCCAACCAAGCAGTCAACAATGCTGCTTTGGCTCTCCCTCCACCCAACAACCAGAACAACGGTGGATGCTATAACTGTGGCGAACATGGCCACTTTGCAAAGAACTGCCCGAAGAAGGCACAACAGGCAGTTCAAGCACCCCGTGGAAGAACCTTTGCTATCGGAGCTCCAGCTACACGCCAAGACCCGAATGTGGTCACTAGTACATTTCTCTTACATGACTTTTATGCATCTGTTCTATTTGATACTGGTGAGGATCAGAGTTTTATCTCTACCGATTTTGCATGTCAACTAGATTTCATAGAGGAACAGTTAGATTCCCTTTACATCATAGAAGTATCTAACAGGAAACAGATCACAGTTAGTACAGTATATAGGAATTGCCCATTGACACTTAATGGTCATGCATTCACCATCGATTTGATACCGATGGAGTTGGGTAGTTTCGTCGTCATTGTTGGAATGGATTGGCTTTCTTCTAATCGAGTGGAAGACGTCTGTTCTAAAAAGCTGCTTCGAGTTCCACTGCCGAACGATGGTGTATTGGAAGTCAAAGGGGATCAAGCAAAACGAAGTGTCAAAATCATCTCTTGCATAAAGACGCATAAGTGTTTACAGAAGCAGTGCGTAGCTTTCCTGGCTCATGTGGTGGAAAATGAGAAGGACAAGAAAAAGATTCAAGATGTGCCGGTAGTGAAAGAATATCCGGAAGTATTTCCTGAAGACCTACCAGGTTTTCCTCCTGCGCGACCGGTAGAGTTCCATATTGACTTAGTTCCTGGAGCAACTCCTGTTGCTAAATGTCCTTACAGGTTAGCACCTTCAGAGATGCAAGAATTGTCAAACCAGTTATAGGAGCTACTTGATAAGGGTTTCATCAGACCGAGCTACTCACCTTGGGGAGCTCCGGTTTTGTTCGTGAAGAAGAAAAACGGATCATTTCAGATGTGTGCGTGCCTTAGTTGCTGAGAAAACATGTGAGTAAAAGGTCAACAAAAGGTTGGTGAGAGCACAGGTTTTAAATGAGCAATAAACATCAATGTTTAAAGTAAGAGTTTGCAGGTCTACATTTCATTACAATGCAATATCCACTGATAACTAGTCAATATATGTTATATCGCATACCGAAGCTAACATGATGTCTCCCACCATGTCCATCCAACTAGACAATGGCAATGTTGTTTGGTCAATCATGCACTGTTCCGACCTCCAGTAGGGGTGGCCATACGATGCTCAACAGTGGGGCTTGTCATGACCAAATAGTACCATTCATAATTACCACGCTAAGCGCCACACTCTATTAACGGTTCGAGATGTGTTTAATGAGGACTTATCAGTTTTTTGGATGAGTGCCACGCATTTGCATATATGCGATATTAGCATGTCCAAATGTAACCAAAAAGTTTATTTGTTGTTCAAAACAGTTTGAATGCAATGTTTTCTCCCTCAAAGGTAGAAAATATAAAAAGGGGCCGTGAACTCACCTGATAAAGAAGTTCTGGTATGCACCTATAACCATATAGGTGGTGATTATGTGTTCAGTAATGTGTTGTATCCCATACAACTCCAATTCTCGGTGTGCTTAACCGAGTGTTTGTGTGTTGACTTGACGGATCGTTGGTGACACGTTTGTTGTGTTTAGTTTACTTATGTGCTAAATGAATCTTAACACGCACGTAGGACATCATCATACATCTTACGACTAATCGTAACACTTTCACACATGTCGTGTTATGAAATCGTAAAGGTTACCATTTTTGGAAAGTTTCCCTTTTAGGAAAGTTTGGTTATGAAATCTCATTTCATAATTCTAATACATCTAGTATGTTTGTAAAAACATATGTAAATACTTAAAATACATTGTTTGCTCATAAATTGTCATTTATGCCATTTTGCACAAATAAAGTTTACTAAAATAGCAAGTATTCGTTTAAAGGTCCGTTTTCACAAATCAAAGTTTCCGAATATGTTAAAAACCATTTTAAAACATATTTCAATAATCACAAATCACTAAAACATGTTAAATCATCAAAACCCCTCTCTTGATTTACAAAAGTTTCCTTTTTTAGTAAGTTTCTATAAAATCATGTTTTTTTTTCACAAAATCAAATACTAAAATGTGTTTCTAAACACTTCAATATGCATTTGACAACATCTAGACATGTCTAACATGTCTAGATCATCATCAATCTACAACATGCAACATAAAAGTTTCCTTTTATGGCAAGTTCTACAAAATCAACAACATAACCTATCAAAACTCAATCCAATCAATCCTATATTCTAAAATCAGTATAAATGTATATGTCACACCTCGAGCCGGCGGGTTGGATCGACATCCCCGTCAGGCGGAAGGTTCCCGGAGCGTGATATCGGGGATGATAATCGTGATGATCAGATTGTTTACATTGCATCAATGTTGAGAATAACTAAAGCACAATGACATTCAACTAAAATTTACGAAGTTAAATTACAATTGTCAACGTTTGATAATTTAACCAAGTAAATCTAACAAATGAATCATAAGTCACTATCTCGTAACCGTACAAGATATCAAAAGTGATTCACAGAAATCAACAAAATATGCGCTTCCCAAAACTACTAGGTCCTCTAACTGACATCCTAGCATGCATTCCTGAAACCTTAGCTTACTCCTGTACATCACTTGAGAAAGCATGAAAGAAAACAAAGTCAACACAATGGTTGGTGAGTTCATATAGTTTAGTATTTGGAAAATAGCTTTTACAATCGTTTCGGTAACGACCTTAACCTCATTAACATCACCTGTAATATCCAGCTCGGTATGCTTATATATAGGGCATACGAAAGGGTCGAGCCTACAACCCGCCCAGACGCCATCCCATCACATACTAAACCACATATGACATTGTTGTTAATGATAATTAAACATTTTACCTACCATCCAATTTCATTTCAAAAGAATAGCCTATTACAAATCCTTTAGGTACGATCTTAACCTCATTAACATCACCTGTAATATCCAGCTCTGTATGCTTATATATAGGGCATACAAAAGGATCGAGCATACAACCCGCCCAGAAACCATCCCACCACATACTAAACCACATATGACGTTGTTGTTAATGATAATTAAGCGTCTTACCTATCTTCCAGTTTCATTCCCATTCTAGTTTCAAGCATTTCGTTTAGAAGTCCAAAAACATGTATTCATTAGCATTTACCCATCTCTTCGGTAACAACCTTAACCTCATTAACATCACCTGTAATATTCAGCTCGGTATGCTTATATATAGGGCATACGAAAGGGTCGAGCCTACAACCCGCCCAGACGCCATCCCACCACATATGACATTGTTGTTAATAATAATTAAGCGTTTTACCCCATTCACCTTCATTTTAGATTTTGATTTCCACAAATTGAAATACCTCTGGTTTCTTGAGTTCATCATGTATTCATGATTACCCATAACACTTGTAGAAATATAATATTAAATGCTTAATTAAATCAATAATTAATCATTTATTTACAACTAAGACATGATGATTGGGTCTTATTTAAGTCAATCAATTAGACTTAGTTGATGGTGGTGTCCAAGTTGTACCGTCTCACACGTGGCCCATATCAGGCATGACCCAATTGAGTCTACCTGTATGCGTCGGGACTTTCATGCTTTGCCCATATCAGCTTGACCCTCAGGCCTACTGTACATGTCGGGACTTTAGGATATCCTTTGACTCTTGACAGTCTTTGTTTTCTTGATTTTGTTTGATCGTTTTAGTTATGCCCATATAGCTTGACTACAAGAGTCTACTATTTATGACGGGACTTTCCGTGTGTTACACGTGGTCTTGATTTACATACAACTGATATCCACCTCAACTTGAGCATTAATGATTTCATTAGATCTTAATGATTTCATTATTTCCTTGATTCTCTTGATTCTGATCTTCAGAATTTCCATGATTTCCACAATGATTATAGATTTCTGAATAGGATCCTTAGTTTTACTGATCATACATTGAATTAGTTTCTTTAGAATTTGATTCTTTAGAATTTGATTCTTTAGAATTTGATCCTTAGGTTTAGTTCTCTGGGTTTCACTTCGAGTTTAGATTCTAAGAATTTGAGTATTGATGGACTAAGTGTTTGTTTTAGAGTTTTAGAATTAAGGTATTACTCATAAGAGTAATTGATTAATTCATTAGATTATCCTACATAACATATACCTAGACAGGAGTCTAGCAGTATAAACATGTATATAAGAAACATACAATAAGTAAAGCATTTACGTAGAACATATTTAAACAAAAGGGTTTACGCATGCTTCTCAGCCCTGTGTTTGAAAACAAAAATGTTTAGAGAAGGGGCAATGAACTCACCTGTGTTGTTGTGCAAATGAACCACAAAGATATGCGCGCTCGTTGATTGTCGTCTATGTATCTTTAGCACCTGAGTTGTTTTAAGAGGATTCGAATACGATAAGTATTTATATGTAACAACCGAAATTTTAGCAACTTAATAATAAATGTACGAGATTTCGGTTACTGTTGAAACTGTGACGATTGCGTACGAAAAATTCAGCAATTATGACGTGAGCACATTTGGTCGTGCTTGAAATCCACGAGGATTTAACAACTTTTGTTATTGGGGATTTATAGAATGTGAAAAATGATGAACGTGGGCGAAAACCGTGCGCAAAACGGAGTTCGTATACTCCCGGAATCGCGAAAACAAGTTTAAAACTCAAATGATGACGCTGGGTGACGTGGGGCGGTACGCCTGGCGACATGCGCCCAGTTGGGGCGATGCGCCCCGGAGCATATGTCGGCCAAACTTTGTTTTAAGCGATCAGAACGCTCCAGAACGCAATTTTTCGACCCTGCTCGACCTTTAGACGCAAATTCACCCTTCTTACACCTCTAATCTTCAAATCAAAGCTCTCTGAACATCCAGATCATCCCAGGAATCATATATACAAGTCCTGATCGCTGTTTTAACCGCAGAAATTCGTCAGATCAGGTAATGGTTCGTTTTAACCTTCTAGTTTGATTTTGATTGATTAGATCTTGATTTTTGAACGTAATAAGATAGTTAGGATTGTTGATTATTGCCTAGATGATGGCTAGGATTGATTAGAAATGAAGAACACGAAGTTCTAACGGTTAAATCCTTGTTTTGATCCGTTGTGATGCCCGGTTTGCATGAAATCACAACTATGATTATAATGGTTTAATCCATTTGATTATGACAATCTAGGTGATTAGTTTGGTTAATCTTTGAAATACAAAGGTTAAATCTAAGTGTTTCAAACTAATCACAATCATTAACATACTCGTTGGAACGATTATCTGATGTTTGTGATAACTGTCAGATTAGTATGTTAAACATGGTTATTAAACCTATTCTAAGACTACATTGTGATATTTCATGATATCTGGGTAATCAATGATAAGGATTGATCATTTCTAAGCCATTAATCTATTTAGGAACTGTTTTAGCATTATAATCAACAACATTAACTATTGATGACTTTCAAGGCAATGTCTTTGACATTGAACGTTCAGAAAGACCTAATCAGTAGGTTAAAACGTAAATGACTTATTAAGTGTAAACTGATGCAGAATTATACTGTTAGTACCAGTTTACGAGAAATCTTGCTACAGCAAGACAACAGGTGAGTTCTATGAGCCCTCTTTTACTATTTTAACGTCTTAGGGCTGATATGCATGCATGATAAATATCTTTGAAATGATTGTGAGTTCTTATAGCCCTGTTTTAAATGTTGTATCATTTTGGGCTGATATGCATGTGATAAAGTTATTTTATGTAAATGACTGCTTTACCTGACTACGGTCAGATAAAAGAATGTTTATAGGTAAAGAATGATTTAAAGTAAATGATTTTAAGAATCTCAGTTGAGATATAAAGAATGTTTAAAGTCTCAACTGCGGTTGAGAAAGAAATGATTTTAAAGTACTCAACCGAGGTTGAGTAGGAAATGAGGTTTTGCTGGCTGCGGTTGGGCAAAACTTGAACTCCACGGTGAAAGGAGCCGTTTATGATGATGATGGTTTAAATGATTTAAACCATATTATGTATGAATGATATATGTAAAGAAGTCTTGTACCGGTATGAGCCGTCAATTTCGGTTGATGGTTAAAGAGTCCTGTGGAAACATAGGCCTGCCGACTGTGTGTCGCCAGTTCAGTTAAAGAAATCTTAGGCATGCTTGAGTTATCAGCTGCGCGTTGATAGTGTTAAAGAAATCTTATACATGTATGAGTTATCAGCTACGAGTTGATAGTTTAAGAGCCTTGTGCTGCACAAACCTGTTTGACTTCAGGGTCAGCAGTTGACGGTGAAGTTCCTTCACTGTATGAATGATGTTATGATGATATGTATGTTATGTAATTATGTTACAATGCTATGTATGTTATGAAATTATGATATGAGAACAGGTTTGTTATGTGAAAGGATTTTATAAGAAATGAATTTAGAACTCACCAGCATAAAGCTGACTTGTTTTACATGCATATCAGGTTGAATAGTTGAGAAAGGAGACCAGGAGGGCTCATGGCATGCGTTGAAGACTACCCCTGGCATAAAATGGCTATGTTATAAACCTAATAAAAATATGAACTATGTATTAATGTTTGTTTAGGTTTGCATAATATTATATGTAATCGCCTTAAATTCCGCTGCTATGGTAATGTAAATATGTTTTAAAGAGTATGGGTTTGATGTTTGCCAACTGAGGGGCTCGGGGCCTCTCAAGTTGGTATCAGAGCCATAGTTTGAGAGATCCGGTCATCCCTAATGACTGGACTTAAACTGAAAATGGGACAGAATGATAAGAATGCCAGTCAAGGGTAGTTTGATGCCATGAGCTGAATGTTATGTATGAATTAAGACATAGGTGTAAGGTTAGAAAGATAGTTAGAGTCATGCACTTTGGGATGACGGGATGGGAAACGTTTAGAGCCTATGAGTTAGGTAAATGGTTAATAACACCTGATCAACGTCATTAACGATTTACAAAGCTTATTTCGTGCTAAACTGATCCTGTACTGACTCTTCAATTGTTGCATCCTGTAGGTAGTTAAATGGCTGGACAAAGGGGTAGACCACGTAAGCAACCACAGGAACCTGAAGAACCACATATCGAGAATGAAGAACCCGTCAATGAAGACGACTACGAGCACAACGAGCAACCGGAAGATGAAAACGAGTTTACTTTAGAGCCTATCGTAGTGAAGGCTATTTCTGATGAGGTCTGTAAAGTTTTGGATGATAAGCTACCAGCTTTGGTTACAAAAATACTGAAGGATACTTTGAAAGACAAGTCTGAAGAAACTAAGGAGAGCACCAAAGAAGAGGAAGTTGTGATCACCGGAACTAAGAACGGTGATTCTACGTCAGAGAAACGGAAGGGTTGTGATTACAAGGCCTTCAAAGGATGCAATCCACCCTCATTTGATGGTAAGAAGGATGCCGTGGCCACCTGTCACTGGGTTTCGGCTATGGAGGCGGTCATCGTTATCAGTGAATGCCGGGAAGACCAAGCTGTGAAATTTGCAGCTCATTCATTTACTGAAGAAGCTCTACATTGGTGGAACACTGTTAAGCAGTCAAAGACCACTACTGATGTGGAGGGCTTTAAATGGAAGGACTTGAAGGAATTAGTTATAAAACACTTCTGTCCAAAGAATGAAATTGATAAAATCGAACGGGAATTTCTGACTTTGAAAGCTGGACGTATGAACCATCGGCAATATACGTCAAAATTTAATGAAATGTCAAGACTGGTTCCTCATTTGGTAAACACGGAGGAACGCAGATTGAAGCTATATGTGGAAGGGTTACCACCTAAAGTCCGAACACATGTGAAGGCGCATGCTCCTAGGACTTTTGAATCAGCAGTAGAAATCAGCGGCATTGTCTGGGATGATGTTGTGGAAGCTGAACCAACAAAGGAAGAACCGAAGCAAAAGTGGTCACCGGGATTCAAAAGAAATAGAAATGGTAAACCGGGACTCCCCATGAAAAAGCTTAAAGTAGAAGAATTTGAAACGTGCACCAAGTGTGGAAGGAAGCATGGGGGAGAATGTCGCCTGGGGACTACTTTGTGCTACCGTTGTGGAAAAACTGGACACCTCTCGTATAATTGTCCAACCATACTAAAGTGTTACAATTGTGGTGGGATCGGTCACATGAGCAAGAATTGTTTTAAACCAAAGACAATACCTACTGAAGTCAGTAAACCTGAAAGTAGCAAGGGAGGTGAGAAGCAAAAGGCAAAAGCTCGTGCCTTTACTATGACTAAAGATCAAGCAGATAAAGATCCGGATGTGGTGACAGGTACATTCTTGATTAATGATATCCCTGCTTTAGTGCTATTTGATTCTGGTGCAAGTATGAGTTTTGTGGCTATTACTTTTTGTGATAAATTGCGTGCTAATGTTAAAAAGATAGAATACGCCTTCAATATTGACTTATAAACCTTGTTAAATTAAATAAATGTAACTTCTAGATTAAACCCCATTGTCCATTTCTTGTTAACCTCTAAGTTTGATCCAATGATTCACCCAAAGTTGGTTGTGTGTAATGAAACCCTATTATTTCCTCCCATGCACACACACAATCAAACCCATTGCATGAAATACGTAACCAAACCCATGCATGTTAGGTCATACCCTTGATCTTGTACCCTTTCCAGAACGGGCAACCCAATCCGAATCAACATTGCCGAATAACTGTTGGGCCGTATGAGGGTTGGGCCAAGTGTAGAAGTGGCCGACCGAAGTTGTCTCGGCCGACAGAATGAATGCTGGGCCGACTGAGAACCCGACCGAAGAGGGTATAGCCGAAAGAGCTTGGCCGGATGATTGGCCGAATGAATGGAAAATTGGACCGACCGAATAAGATGTTGGCCATATGAGGCTTGGTTCGGGCGAATGAGCCTAGTCGCTGGGCCTGAGCCATTCGGCCGAAGGTAGACCGAGTGTGGCTCATACGGTGAGCCGGGAAATCCCATTCAGCCAATCGGGTCTCAGCATCTTCAACTCCCTATTTTCGAACTAGACAACTAGACCTTGCTTCCTATCTTGTTCCCAACATATCCTAGGGTGATGTAGTGTAGTTTCCCTAAGGTTTTTGAGTCCTAGAACCGGTTTCTACAGGTGGTTCGAACAAGGGTTTGAAAACCCTAAAAACCGCATAGAAAACTCAGATTTACCTCGAATTGACTGGTTCAAAGCTTAGATCGGTTGTACTTTAGTGTTCTACAGGTTGTAGTGGTCGTTTGGGCACCAAAAATGCTTGATTTCGTGGAGAAATGAAGAAGATGAAACTTGGAGGTTTAGAGAGAGAAGATAGAGAGAGAAAGTGACGAGTTGGGTGTTGGTGGCTGGTTGTTGGGGATTGAATATGGCATTAAATGCCATATTAATGGTTTCCCAATACTCGGGTGTGTTCGGGTTCGTTCGGTTTCGCTTGGTTTCGTGTAGAACGTCGGATTTCCTTCATTTTCGTAACGAAACGTTACGGTTTTAAAACAAGATTTTATAAATTTATTTTAGGTGGTAATTCCTAATAAATTAACTAAATATCTTCCATTTATTTAAATTTCCAGAAAATATAAATTTTACTGTTTAAATCGAATCGTACAATTGTCGAGCGTATTCGTTCGAATCGTCATCCTTTCGAATACGACGATAACTACACTTTTCAACATGGTTTTCTAATTATTGGACATCATTCAGAACGTTAAACTTTCAGATACATTCGTACAGATCATCACCTATACGAATAATCCGTCCATTTAGCATTCACGTAACGACATCCGTTGTTGTTTTGTTCTGTAAAGCCTCACATACGTTTATACACAATAGAGTCCTAACTAACAATCACATGATGGTTGTATTGCCAGATAATTATCTGACTCATGAACCATAGTTGAGTTTTGTTTCTGAAATGATTTTGAATATGTTCTATGATAGCATGAAATGATAATGATATATGATTAACATCTCATATGTGTACTTGATTCACTGTTCATGTTACTGTGTTGATCACTGTTCCGGTGACATTTCCGGCACGGATGTTACACTATATCAATACCACACAAAATCACCAACAAATTCATGCACAATAGCCACATGGAGTTGCATGTGGGTGGATGTTCATGCATGTGGGTTTTCACCCATTGCATGTTCGATCTAACACTAGATAAGCTCGTAAAACTACCTTATAAGTGCAGGTTCTAGTTGGAACAGCTTCAGATGACTCCGATGATGGTTGTTGATGGTGCTTCTTATGCCTTGGTGCCTCCTAGAGCCTCCTTTGATGCTCCTATGGTTCCAAATCACCAAAAGATGAAGGAAAGTGGTTATGGATGCTTTGACAGGGGTTAGAGAGGCTTTGGCCGGAGGTTTGGTCGAGGGAGAATGTAAGAATTTGAAGAAAGTGTGAAAGAACCGAGTGGTAAGAGATTGGGGTTGATTTTATAAGATTTTGTCGTCTGGGATTCGTCGCGTACCCAAGGCCGATCATGCATGGCCTTGGCATACCGCCAAGGATTTCGGGATTCAAAAATCCCGCTTCTCCTTCGCGTACCGCGAAGGCTTCATTTTTCAATTTTTCGATTTCGTTAATTCGATTTCGCTCGCGTTTGATCCTTAACGTTTATCCTAAACGTCTAATACATGTTTAGCACGTATTCACATAATAACACATAATTTTGTTTGATTATCGTTTGTTCACCAACATTCGTGAGACTCGTGTGTGCGTTTCGATAATTCCTCGAATTATCTTTGATGGTTTGTGTTCGTCATTACAAATTGTTGCATGCTTGATTAAACATAATCAACATGTAATGCACAATCTAATAATTCCTCGAATTATTGTTTTGCGTTTGTGTTTGTCACACTTGGTTTCCAAAACCAATGTGCAATGTAGGTTTCGATAGTTTCTCGAACTATCGTTTCGCAGTTGTTTGTATTTAACTCATCTAATTAAACATAATTAAATGAAATGCAACAATTATGAATGTGAAATGTAAAGTTGTAAGAGTTGCAATGTACCTGAAATTGTCGAGTGTCACAACGAGAACCACATCAATGGCAAACTAAAGAGTCGCAAAACCAAATCTGTTGTTTGTGTAAAACCAATGCTTCAGCTTGCAAATATGCTATACTCCAAAGGCTTCAGCATCACCATCCTTCAAACCAACGATCAGGCGTGCTTACCGTCCCCATTGGAGGCCGGTGTGAGAGTGTTGGTGGTGGTGCGATCCGATGGAGGTGGGTAGGGATACATCGAAAGACAGAGGGTGTGGTGGTACCGGTGTCTTGGCAATGGACAAGGCAGGCGAGGAGATTTAAGGTGAGGAGCAACAGCTGTCTATATTACGTGGGACAGGTGTTAGTGATCCGAAGGATCACCGGAAAACCGTCGGAAACCATCGTAAACCACCGCAAACCGCCGCCTAAGTGAGTTAACCATCTGTTTTGAAGGGCCGGGATTTAATCCTCGTGATTTTGAATGGTTGAGAATTCAGGATGGGGTGGTTGATTCCACCAATGTCTATTTATATATTATTATATCTTTACTTTTAATACTTTAAATAAGAGATCCAAATAGGGTTTAAGAGTTATCTTTTTAATATTTATATTTATATTTTTTTTTTTGAACAGCATTTATATTTATATATAACTTGTATTTTTTGCAAATCCTTTCTTAATTAGAGTTCAAAATCAAATCACGTCTACCGTCTATAATGAATATTGATTCGTCTTTAACGGGTTAGCATATTTGATTCTATTGCAGCTAAATCATGGCTATCACGTACGTAGTCATTCTATATGTTATAAATGAGTCATGTTTCTTCTACTCCCAATTTAAAATACACTTTAGGCCACAATATATGAGATATAATGTTTTTTCTTTTGATTACATGTTAGTCAACAACATACGAGACATATTGGTATTTTCTGTATATGTTTCGATATTTAAACCGGACCGCCCAACTATGTGTTTCCTTTATATATTTAGTCAATTTAATGTCATGTCACTAATACAACACTTTTTTTTTAATTATTAGGCCGCAACATACGAAACATAATGTTATTTTATGCATATGTTTCGTCCTTCAAAACCGGACCATCCCAACTTATATGTTTCTTTATATACTTAGTCACTTTAATATCAAGTCACTGGCACAATGTATGTAATGATATTCATATACACGTCACATGGGTAATTTTGCTTTCGATTTTTCATAAGCTATTTTGATTAAATTAATTTTTGTTTGTTCTTCTACATGAATGTACATGACATAACAATGTTTTATATTAACCTTTAAACCTCTTACTTTTCTCATACCCTAACTTAGCTTTTCTAATAATGAGATATACTGAGTGTGATGATGATGGTGATTAACCTTTAACCGTTACGCCACAATATGCCAGTTTTAGTCGTATTACTTCACGACAGCGCGTAGGTACCTTTTCTACTATACACTCAATTTTAAAGGCTAGTGTAATTTTCTATTCATTTTCTTATTTTTATCAAACAATAACTAGATATAGGAATCAACTTACTGAACACATTCTGCAAATGGCCCAACGGTAAATTACTTCACCTATGACAAGGCATTGGAGGTTCGGCCTCGGCCTTTAACAAATTTTTTATTTCAGAGCATAACAACATTTTCCTACTCATTTCCTTCACCGTTTTTTTTTTTTTTTTTTGCATTAGTGGAAACACGGCTCTGGTTAATAAACAAAAAACAAAGTTGGTTCAACACTGAAACGCTTCTACTCAGACCAATTGACGGGGTTCGGCTACAACACTTTGGCCATTTTTTTTTTTTTAATTTTAAAAACTTTTAAAACTTACTCTCAACTTTATAAATGTCACTTTTACTCTCTCGCGTACAAGGTTTATCCATTTTAGCGTATATAATTTGATTTGTCTTCTATAACTTTTGTTTTTTATTTGAGAGTTTAAAAACTTTCTATATGTATCCCTCAACTTTATAAAATGTCACTCTTACCTTAGGTAATAATGTTTATTTATTTATCTTGTGTAGTATATAATTTAATTTGTATTTGATTACTTCTGTTCATTAATTAAATAATAATATTTTTTGTGTATACGAACCGACGCTTAGGAATGGCAATGGGCTGAGTTTGGGTAGGGTATAGCTAATCTAGTAATCTCAGCCCTATACCTGATTGTAAAAATGTGTCTAATATCCGGCCCATTACCCGTCGGGTATCTATCGGGTATCTGGCATACCCACAGGTTTCGGGTATATCCATTAGTTTATTAAAAAAAACTTTTGTAATTTTCCTAGTATATCTGAATGATATTAATTTTATATAATTTTATTGTTTAATTACAAAAATAAAATAGAATTTAATAATTAAATACATATAAAATCAACACCATAAAAAATAAACCAAAAAAATATAAATCTCTTAATATTCAAACTAAAACTACATATTTAAAACAACAAGATTAGCTTTTTAATTAATAAAACCGATACCTCCTTTAATATCTAAAATAATAAGATAAAACTCACAAATTTTTCTAATCTTTCATAAAAATAATTATGTTTTAGAAAAGGAAATTAAAAAATATAAACAAAATATTACGGGTATTATTTCGGGTAAGTGGGTCGGGTATTCCTTAATCTCATACCCGTACCCAAACCTGAAAAAATAATTATTTTTGATCCCATACCCGGTCTCATACCCTAATATTTGGGCCAATACCCGACCCTAAAGTTTCGAGTTTCAGGTATTCCTACAGGGTATGGGTTTTTCTGCCATCCCTATTCTTTAGACCCTTTTTTCACTCTGATAGTATCATAGATTGCGTCAATGCAGAGGAAATGAATGCATTTTATACTATACTATTAAATAATCTGAAGTTAAGTGAACTAGATCTTACAGAGCCTGCTCATACGCCCACCCCTCGAGTATATGCTTCAACAGGAATCATACAAGGGTAGATTATAAACCTCTAGTAAAATGACCGTCCGTAACCCAGCAGATAAAGGACATTACATAGTCCGTTTTAGGGATTGGCGACTTACCCATTTAGTGACTTTGGCACTGGATTACTGTGAAAAATAAGATCGAAACTAAGTGAAAAACATCGGTACCATATTATATTTTTTTCTAGCGGGCACCCTTTTTAAAATTCTTAGATCAAAATATATGAGTCATGATAGTGTTTTCAATTTACATTTCAGTTTTTTTAATTGATATGTAGTGACTTCTTTTTTTTAGTCGTGCTACCATGTCGCAACACATGGTTTTTAATCATATTAGCCGTCGTAACTCGTGAATACCTTTGCTTAATTGTTGTAATAATTTTCACTTTCCAGTCTAAGTTATTTTGATAGGTAATTTGGTTTGGTCAATGTTTTATTATATTGAAGAATCCGTATTGACACGAGTATAAAGCTAATTCATAATATATGTTAACTTGTTAAACAGAAGCATTAAAAAAATTTATATTGCAGGCAATAAATTAAATATAAAAAGTGGCAAGAGACTTGGTAAAATTGAATAAAACTTATAAATCAACAATATTTGACTATTATATAGATTATTGAATTTATCTATAATAAACTAAATTTTTTATTTGTCATGTAATGCAACATATTTTAGTTTATTTTTCGGCCTTAAATTTGAAACATCAATTCATTTATTGCATACATTTATAATCAGTAACAAATAATAAAATTGACCAGTAATGTATTAATTTATTTTCTTAGATTTTATAAATTACATATATAAACAAATAATTATATCATGATTATCTTACATTATTTTCAATGTATATTAATATTTATATATCTAGCTTACCGTCATTGTTGTCTGTTATGTACTTTTTAGCTTTTTAGTTATCTCTATAATTTAATTATTAAGGCTTATTATATCTGGTGTTATGGATTATGAATATCAATAATAATTAATATGGTATTAGTCCAATTAATTAATTTAATATGATGTTAATTTTAAATTTTTTAAATAAACTTATTTTATTATTTAAAGCTTCTATTTAAGTTTCTAAACATCTTTAAGTTCAAATTATATGCAATAAAAAATTAATAATAATAATAATAATAACGACAATAATTATTTTTTGATAATAAAGACAATAATTATTTTTTATGAGTGATTTTTAAAAATTTTAAAATATTTAACTTGATTCAATGATTTAAATGTTAATATACAATATGTAAAATAATAAAAAGATAAGCGATATTATAATTCATTTTATTTATCATAGCATAAAAATAATAAAATTAAAAAACCCCCCACTTTCTCTAAATCTAATTATTCCGCCATCTCACTAGTAACAAATTTATCAAAAAAAAAACAAAACAAAACAAAAGATTGACTAGACGTAAGGCTTATATGGGTGCAGGTGCATCAGCAAGACCACCAAGGTTTTGACTAGCCACGGGACCAGCGGCAGCACCAGAGCTCATAAGCTCGATCATGGCTCGGTGAGGGTTCCTCCTTTGCTTCTCACACAGGTCAGGCAAAAACACACCTGTTTTTCAAACATAACATTTGTACATATATATCAATCAATCATACCTAAAAAAATTGTGTTCATAATGAAATAAATAATATAATAACATTTAAACATGCACGCACATATATACACATTAGTTTTATAAGAAAACACTTATTTTTACGAAAGTATTTAAAAACTCTTCTCGATTAATCTTATAATTTACATAATTTTAATTTTTTTTGAAAGATTTCAATGTAATATCGCACAAACAAAGAAGAAAGTAATTGAATGAACGAATTACCTTCTCCGGCCGCGAGATTGAAGTAAAGATCAACGATGTTGGGGCAGTTGAGGTAGCAAGGTTCGGAGCAGATCTTAGAGACCGATTGCGGTTCAAGCAGGGTGTCGGACGAAATCCCAACAGAACTCCTGTCGACACCACAAGCCTTAACACATTCATCGGTCTCGATGTGCTCCGACATCCTCTCGACCATCACCTGTGATGTGGTGCATTGACGACCACCATTTTCACTCTCGTAGCTATTCTCTAGCAAACATCTCTTCCCGGATGACGCGATAGAGAAGGAGCAAACCTCTGTTGGCAAATCCTCACACACAATCTCACCTGATTCATAACATACCAAAACACATAAATTAACATGATGATTAATTATTTAATGTCGCGTACATATTCAAATATCTGTCAATGTAAGACTGGTTCACTTGACAGATGACAGTTTAGAAGCAGGAGTAGAACAGACCTAGAGATCCTTGAAGAAAGAGGGTAGATGCAAAGAAGAAAATGAAGAACATTGAGGAAGACATGATGGATGTTGTTTATTAGGTAATAGATGTGTTTTGATCGAAGAGAATGTTGATATATTGTGTGTGTATGTGTGTATATATATACCTATATATACATATATAATTATATATATATATATATGATGTGTATATAAATATATAATGAAGACTTGTTGCATGCATTGGAAGGTTGGTGGAAATTTGATATATGAATAAAGACTTGTTCTTTAATTTGACTGACGGAAGCCGCGTTTAAATATAGAAAAGAAAATGAAGATACGGCGGGAGAGGTCGCCTCCTTAATTATACCATCCATTTTTTTCTTCATCGTGACGTCGTTTTGAACCCACTTTCTCTCTCTCCGTCCTTGTCTTTCGCTTTTATGTTCATATTTACACCGTCAATGCTAAAGAATGCATTTACTATATGCATCTTATTTATCAATATCACGTCAGTTTTTTACACATCATTCTCATATGCAGTATCTCTCCTCTTTTTAACTCGAAACCATCATTCGTACATTTATTTTCTCTCTACTTTTTACAAAAAGAATGTCTTGATTTTTAATTAAGGTAGGCTCACCTTCTCTTGCACTTGAACGCCCTTCAATACATACGGATAAGGGAAAAAGAGGAGGGCACCATTGCATCTCCGGAAGGAGGAGCCTTCCACGTGGGACGTGCAAGAGGTGGAGGTGCGCGCTATAGGTCGCTTTATATCATGAGATAACTTAATGATTAGATTAATTCAGATGTTGAAATTAAATATGAATAAATCAATGTTTTAACTGTTTATTTTATTAGAAAAATGTCTTGAATGACCTATTAACTATTAAAATTTAAACAGAATCTGAATGATTATAATTTTTTATTGACTAAACACTTAGTGAACCAAGTAGTCCCTTAATCTTTAAATTTATTTTTGATTATTTATTTTAAATTTTGAAGAAAAAATTTGCGCAATCTAGATTGGTGCACGTTAAAATTAGATTTTTTTTTATTAGTTAGAAAACTTAGAATAAAAAATCAACTTAATATATACTACATATTATTTTCAAAATTTAAAATGAATAATCACAAGTAGTTATTAAAACTGGGTTGGGTTAGTTTATGATAAAAGTTCTTAAAACAAATCTGGCAAAATGGGCGAGTCGGGTTAAGTAACGGATCGGAACAAGTTTGGGTCAGAACAGGTGCATGTTAAGATGAGTTTATGAAAAATCAATTTGGTTTAAATTGGTCACTTTAAAAAACATTAATGTAGTTTAACTTAAATGAGTTGTAAGTAAACAAATAATTTATTTACATAATATTTAGTAATTTATCATCAAATATATTATTGACAATTCTTACTCGTTTAAATTTATTATATTATCATAAATCTTATATTATCCATCTTGACATGCATTCTGTATGAAGTGTTAATCATCTTAACATTTTTATATTATTATGTTATCAATTTTAACCCAAAATACATTAATTGTAAATCCAAATCAACTAATTTATCGTACTTTGCTCAATATTGTCATGTCTACCTTACACACCTATTTAATTATGTTGTATACAAAAATAAATATGATATATTTCTAAATATAACATGCACATAAATGCATGCTAAACTTGTATATTCCTAACAAGGTTATTAACCCGACTATTACACGGATTTAATATAAAATATTAAATAGTTATCAATGAAAATTTAGCAATTATAAAAAAATATTTTGATATAAAATGATTAATTTGAATATTAATAAATATTTTAAGTGATAAAAAATAATTAAAAACTTTAATCATATACAAATGATATATGACCTTTTAATGTTTAACAATTGATGTCTTTGAAATAATTGACGTTAAAAACTTCAGTTAGTATTATATTAAAAACTAACTTTTATAAATCAATAATATAAAATATAATTTTTATAATTACTAAATTTAAATGACCCGGTTTTAAAATAACGTTAAATATAATGAACCAAAAGTGTAACTTTCTTTATCATTTTTATTACTTTAATTTATAAATAAATTAAAAAAACTCATTGTTTATAAAAATCTCATTGTTTAAACACTTCTTTTGTACTATTCTTTATTTTAAAAAATATTATTTTTTAAGATAACTTATTTTTTACATAAATTTTGTTTTTTTAAAATAAAATATTTCTTTAAAAATTTTGGGTATAGAAAATTTTGTATTGTATAGAAAAATTAAGTGTGGTTTATAATAAAAAAATAAATAATATATTAGTTATTAATATTATAGCTATTTAATAAAATAAAATTTATTTAATAAAAGATAAAATATAGTTATTTAATAGTAGAGAAAATTAAGTGAAATAATAAGAAAATTGACAAGTGTTACTTGTGATGTAAGAAGTAGACAAGTAACAGTAGTGTTGTAAAGATGCGACATGTGTCAAAATATTTAATATTTTATAAAGTATAGATAGATGATAAAAGTCAATACTTGCAATTGACTTATTTTTAACTGTTTTAAAGCTAGATCTATATTTTGTGTATTGAAAACGGCATACCCAAGTAATTTTTTCGTGGATATCAAATTATTAGGTGAGTAGATGTCTATGCAGATGGACCGAATTATTCTTGTTTCTTTGAAAATTTTTACCAAATTAAATTGGGTTACTGAAATATTTCTAGGTTTTGTTATTATAGTTAAAATTAACGGCTGACAAATTAAAGTTTAACCAATTAATATATTAATATAACTATTTAGCATTCGGGTCGCTTGGCATAATGATCGGATTCCTTTGTGATATGGATGTACGAAGTATTTGCCTGTATATTTGTACAAGAGGTTGTTTTCTCCATATATAACAAAACAAAACAAAGTTGACACATGTTTGACAAACCTGGATTTCGGATCACACAATTGTTGCTAGAGACGCACAAAAAACTGATTAACCGAACCAGTACATGTTAACCAGTCTATCTTAGTAAAAAATCGGTTATTTGGCTGTTAAACCAAAAACAAAATATTATATGTAAAATTTAAAATCTTCCTTTAACTAATTAACAAGTAACAAGTTTCATATAAACATGAAGTAATCAAACAATCCAAACAAGCTTTATTTATTTATTCAATCTAAATTATAAAGAAAAAACATTCAAAATATCAGCTGATTAATGTAACGTGAATATAAAATCTAAACATGAAGCAATCAAATAATCAACATTTATATATTAAATTAAACTAGAATGAGTCGGCTTAACATAGAGGGTTATTAGGCTATAAGGTTAATAAGCTTAATTAATTATTTAAATATGATGGGTTTAATTTAGTAGGTCTCTTAGTATAAGTAGGTAACGGTTCAATTAGCTAATTAGTTTATAATAGATTTATGTTTGCTAAATAGTCTATAAAGTTTATATTTGTAAAAATATTAAATTCTAAATTTAGTTTAAGGGTGTCGCTTATGTTATAAAATAATTTCCTGAGGGCAGGTGTAAAAACTAATCTGAGTCTAATTTAAAATTGGATTGTATATATAGAAAAAGAAAAAGAAATTTTGATGGGTGAGTCTGCGATCTGCCCCTGTTTTAAAGGTAGACAAAAAAACTGGTTTCGAAACAAAATCGACTACCTGAACCGGAACTGGTTCAACTCATACCGACGGGTATATATATTTTTAGTTTTTTGCAAAATCATTAGCGGAATCGGTTCCTTCTTTATCCGGCCAATACCAGAACCGGCCGAAAACTGGTAAAAACTGATCAAAAACCCGAACTTAACAGGAACCGATTCTTGGCTTTGTTGATCAAAACTGAAACTGATTTGAAACCGTGAATGTTGAAACCGCTTCCGGTTTGTGCATTTCTACCCTCTTTATCGATGATTTGCTTCGTGAACCAACAGGAACTTATTTTAAAATGCTAATGGAAAAGGTTGTGTTGAAAAACTATAGTTTTTACCAAAAAGAAACAAGCTTTGCAGTTCATTTGCTTAGAAATGTAATAAATAAATAATTATTTAGGATGAATGAACATTGAAAGATATATGAAAATTTTAAGGTTATATTCAAGCCTAGCGAAAAATCATTTTGTTTGAAAATTTTAAAAATAACAATAAAACATATTTGTAGTTAAAAAAAGATATTTGAATTAGTTTTCTTTAACAAGTTTTCTTAACGTCAAATATAGTATATTTTTGCTATTAAATTATTGCAAACTAAATTACACGTTTATTCGACTTAATCGGATCTCTTTATTTAAAAGTAAAATCTTCGTAGAATAAAATATTTTCACTGTAGAGTTATTTAAGAAACATGAGACACGTAATTGCTACAAGAAAGTTAAGGAAGAAGTCTTGCGTAGAATATGGAATTAGGTGGCCGGTGAAATGTCAATTTATGCGTTATATTTATTATATTATATTATTATATCCCTCTTAGTCTAGATCATAAGACATGGGGTCCATATCTCATTATCAAAATTAGTTATGAGTTTATGACCTTAATAAATATGAACATTCCAAGTAGTTGCCTCATGTCAAATGACACGTTTACTTTTCTTTATTCTAGAAACACCAAAATAAAACTGTGTATATTTATGGATATTTAATTAAAGGGGCAATTACATATACTCCTTTACAAATTTCATTTATTACATACATGTTTAATCCAAAATTTTAATTACATATATATCCTCTTCTAATGCTAAAAATTTTCAAATATACTCATTTTCACTAAAATGAATTAAGAAATTACTATTATGCCCTTACTTTAAAAGATCAAGACAAAATTACAAATTTCAACCTTTATGTTTCTAACAAATAACAAATATCAACCTTAAACTATATTAATTATGCTAAACAACCTTTAAGTATTTAAGTTGTTACAAATTTCAACATTTACATTAACCCCGATTAGATTTACTAGTTAAATCTAGTCATGTGCAAAACATGTGATGAGTGTTCTAGGTATTTTTGATCTTTTGTTATTTTTAAACCTAAAACTCACTATTCACGTATCATCGTATCTTATTTAAGAATTTACTCCAAACGGGGGTGTTCGAAAATTAGGGCTAAAACCCACCCAGAAGTTCACGTGGTTCCTCCGTCTTCGGTTAGTGTTCACCCAGAAGTTCACGTAATTAATTTGTTAGAAACATAAAGGTTGAAATACTTAAAGGTTGTTTCTAATAAATTAATTACGTGAACTTCTGGGTGAACACTAACCGAAGACGGAGGAACCACGTGAACTTCTGGGTGGGTTTTAGCTCTAATTTTCGAACACCCCCCGTTTGGAGTAAATTCTTGAATAAAATACGATGATACGTGAATAATGGGTTTTAGGTTTAAAAATAACAAAAGATCAAAATACCTAGAATACCCATCACATGTTTTGCACATGAGTAGATTTAACTGGTAAATCTAACCGAGGTTAATGTAAAGGTTGAAATTTGTAACAACTTAAATACTTAAAGGTTGTTTAGCGTAATTAATATAGTTAAAGGTTGATATTTGTTATTTGTTAGAAACATAAAGGTTGAAATTTGTAATTTTGTCAAAGATCAATTATATATATTTTACCATTGCTTCAAATATACTTGTAGCTTACGTTTTTTTTACCATTTTCAGTGTTTTTTCTAGGGGTGTTCATTTTCGGATATCCGAAAATTTTGGATAGTGATTTTCAATATCCGAATCGCAATCCGAAATTTCGGGTATCCGAAGATTGGATGTCCGAAATTTCGGATTCGGATATCCGAAATCTGGAAAAAAAATAAAAAATTTAAAAAATATATATTTTGGATATCCGAAAAATATTCAGATATCCGAAAAATATCTGGAAAAAAAACTATTTCGGATATTGGATATCTGAACTATCCGAAAATTTTCAAAATAGGTATCCGAATCCGAACTTCCGGATATCCGATTTTTTTCGGATATTTCGGATTCGGATTTTCGGATACGAATATTTTTGAACACCCTAGTTTTTTTCCTTCATTTTCATGTGTTTTTTTCTTTTTTTAATTGTGTTTGTTTTGTACTTTTGTTATTTTCTGTATTTGTATTTTTTTGTTTAAAAACCATCAAAATGAATGAATGGTGGGATTCAATATGTAAATATATTAAAGTTAAGTATATATGTAATTAAAAAATTTTAGTTGGGTATATATGTAATTAGACCTTAAAAGAGGGGATATATGTAATTCTTCCTTAATTAAATACTTGAGAACTAAATAAACTATTTCTTACCATAAGTTTAAAGATTATAATAGTAACTTCTCTAATTTATAAAATTACTTTTATATCCCTTAAATAATGTGACGAATAATATGGCTCATTAATTCTTTTCAATTTATTAGTTGTTAATAAAATGAATCCATATACACACACGAGCGCGTATGTATGTGTGTGTATATATACATACATAAAAGAGGAAAGTTTCTAAGAAACCTTCATTTTTGATAAAACTAAGAAAACTAACCACAATCATTATTACCAATTAAACTTTTTTTTTTCATTTTTTATCTTTTATTTCTTTATATTATAAAGTAAGAAATGTATATGTATTTCATATTACTGCATATATGTAACTTGACGGAGTTACATGTATGTAACATTATGAGTTATATGCGAAACTTTTTTAGTAACATATACGTAACTTACACTACAAGAAATTTGGGTCTTTACCTATAAATACTATGTGTAGATGAAAACCTATTATGTGCTTTTAATTGTCTTTACCTACACATAAATTAAGTGTTATGATGTGTTGCCTCGGAACTGTTGAGATAGATCATTACCTACACATCTATATCTATATTTATACTACCTAATAAAACAATAACAATATGCCACGTCTCGTTATCTGGTTCAATCATATGACACGTGGCAACAAATAATTGTATTAAAAGCTAAAAATGCCACATGGCATCTTTGTGTGATAACTCATGATAAAAAACATGTGGATCTTTACGAAACGGTTTTACCCTAAAATCACTTTCTCTGTAAATTTCTTCCACTAGCCCCATCGTCGACGGCTCCATATCGGTTCCATCTCCGTCGAATTCATCCTATACTGGTCTCTCTATTACTAACAGGTTCATATATCATCGTTTTATTTTGAAAACCCTAAAGCCCTCTTTTGTATCTTCATTGCTCTTATGTCGATCATGTAATCTACGATCTGCAATATGATCAAATGCAATAAGGTATGTATATATACTTCTTGTGATTCTATTTGTTTAATATATATTGTGGGATTTATATAATTGTCAAATCCTAAATGGTGTTTATTGATTTTTCTTTTTGTTCTTGCAAATCTTCTCTATCGATGTTCATCCTGTAATGATTTTGTTAACTATGGTATGTATTTCTACACCTTACCCTAATCTCAAGTTTTCACATGCTAACTTCTTTTTTGGGTTTTTTATGTATGTATTTGTGATCAATTTTGGGTGATTCTCTTTATCTGATCTGATTTTTTGTTGTCTAGAACCATGAATGTGTTGGATTGTGTTTCATAAACATCGTGAACATTGAGTTGAATTGTAATGAGTGCACACCACGTGTTTGATGAAAGGTATGTGTGAGTTTTTATCTTGCAAATTAGCAATGTTGTAATCACATCCCTCCTGCGAGAAACGATGGACATCACCTTAACTCTATATAAAACATGTAATGTTGTTGGTAGAGAAACATGTGTTTGTCCTTCTACAAAGTTGTATTGCAAAAACACTGCATGGTCAGCCATGGTTCTTATTCTTTTCTCATGCGAATGGCCAAGGTTCTTCTCATATAATTTACATGTCCTTTATGAAACTCTCAATGAATTCATAATATACACTTTTAAGATTTTATACTATACATGAATCACACTGGAATAAGGTTGTTTATGAAGATGATGTTAAAGTTTTAATGGGGCTAGACTCTCTCCAAGAAATGTATTCTTTTCCTCATCACTCAAAAATTCACCCCCAAAATCCTAAAAAAGGGTCCATCAAAAGGCTTGTAATCTTTTTCTTTAATCAATTTGCTTTACTAATTGTAATATTATGGAAATTTATATGTATGTTGGCTATTATGTAAAATTTTTGGCTATAAATGTTTTAAAAAAAGTTCACATACTGACTATTTTCTTAGATAAAATTAAATTTGCATATTAAAGGAATATGTAATTTGACACTTTTTTATTATTATGTGCAATACGTAACTTCTATCTCAACAAATATTTAGAAAGTATTTACATATTTTTGAATTATATTGTTTTTGTAGACATGACAAAAATATATACTATATTCTATATAAAAAAAGTATGAAAAGATTTGTTAATTGTACTTTTTTTTCTTTTTAGAAAATGTTAAAAAACTTTACTTTATTTGTAATTGTTTTGTAATATTTATTTTTTATATAACTCCGTGTAGTACATGGGTCAATAAACTAGTTAGTTATATATAGGTATACATCATGATGTACCTACACATATATGTGTAGCTAAAACTAAACAATATGTGTTGCTAGAAGTATAATAATATATTAATATTAAACACAATATGTGTAGATAATAATCTTCAATTATATGACAATAAATACAATGTATGCAAATGCAAATAGATACCAAAATAACCAAACTTAATTAAAATTATTAAAACATAATCATTCAAACCACAAAGGAAAGTACGACTTATACAAACTAAAATACATAAATTAACAAAACATAAGTTATTCATAAGTCACTACATAAGACATAAGTCACTACAGATTGCGGAAAATACTAAAACTAACTAAGTATTCGCTTTTGACATGAGATTCTATTGCCACACTCTCATGTATCACCTTGAGATGGTCCTGTTGTTTTGGTAAAGGTGAGTAGAGTGTAATCAATTGGGAGCCTCCGGTCATCCTTAGTGCCGTGAGTCTTAGTCAGTAGGCACACCTAAAAAATCAACATTTTTATTAGAATTCTAAGATTATATGAACTATGCCAAATCGCAAAAGTATATAAAAATCAAGACTTAAAAAAATAAACATACAAATTTATCCTCTGATTTATCAGTATGTTGTAGTCAGTATGACCAAGATTGAGAACCTACAATCAAATAAAATCATTTAAGATAAAAGAAGTGTAAAGCAAATGAATCACAAAAGAGAAACAACACATAACAACCATCATACATGTCTTTTTTTTTGCAAAAAGACCACCTTTTTTCACAAATAAAAAAAACCATAAATTAACCACTAAGATTCAGTGAACATACATCATAGTTGTGGAAGGATCGAACAATATCTTGAAGCTTCTTTACATTAAAGATATTAATTCCGACAATATCTATTCATGGGTGAATCTTAGCACTCCAGTTAAATTCAAAAATTAAGTCATACACACTTGCATAATTTTCAAGTATGATCACGTGGGCACTCATAACTGCGCAACAGTTTGGACTTGATAATATCAAGCCCCTGTAAAATAACATAAAAAGATTAATATTCACCTTTAATGTTTACCCGGTGGTTAAAGAAAAAACAGAAACATAAGTTAAAAAACATGATTTTACATCTAATTTTATGCCACATAAAAATATAAATGAACAAACCTTTAGGATGCTTATGTTGTTTAATTATGGTATATTGACCACATTCCTATCTTCAATAACTTCCCTTTTTATTGCATCTAAATGAAGAATAAGAATCTTGGCTGGCTTGTGGCTTGGCTTGAACAATGACTTCTAGTGGCCTTTCCTAGGAAACATGTTTAAAATTGGAGCAAACTTCAAGTATTGCCTAAATTCCATCTTGGCACAAGTTCTTGTGCACGTTTTAATGCTTCAACCTTGGGTGCGGTTAGTCCTGCAAGTTAGGCACACCATTACCAAGTGATTTTAAGCATTACAAAGACAAGTGCATCGCTAAGCTAGTTACAGAATTAGATATATGGCTATAGAGAAATCATATACTTATTCAAATAAGCATACAACATCTTAAAAATAGAAGGATTATCAGCCTGCACATTCAAGCATCAGGACCTATTTGCTAATCCGTTAACTTACCCATTAAAATAAAATAAAAAATGCGATTCAGGGCTAAAAAATAAGCATAATAAGATTTAGCAAATCAAGAAACTCAGAACATAACAAAATTAGCAAATGATTAATACTACTTGCTTTTAGCTACAACTTTATACAACTTTGTTTTTTCCAGATCAAAAGCAGGGAGAAAAGTTGAAATAAAACATGAGAATGCAAACCGAGAGTTCGTAATCATAATCAACTAGTAAAAGTGCTCGATCCACCAACACCGTTGCTGGTGTGCATTGGGGTCGTCACCATCACAATCAAAGAGTGGTCGGCAACGCACTGAAGGGGGCACGCTTGTGACCGTTCAGCAACCTTGAGATCAATGATGTCGCCAGTTGCTTAGGCTGTATGCAGCGGTCAAGCCGCTCGGCCAGCGGCTCTGCTCCCCGCCGCGGCCTCACGCAGGAACACCGCCCCCTGCCTAGCGGCCCCCGCCCACGACCTTCCCACGGCCCCCGCTTCCCGTTGATGAGCCTTGAACCTGATTGGTTGGTTTCAAATTTTGTGGGCCCCCATATGTTTTAACGGCTACAAGTAAAAAAAATAATAATAATAATAAAATCAATCTTTATATAAACCACTCATTTCAACCATTTTACACACTCACTTTCATTCAAAACTCTCTTAATTTTTATACATTTTTTTTATAAAAATGTCATCATCCTCTACGGTGTTCTCATTTTCTGATAGCGAGGGTATTGATCTTTTTATCTCGGCTTTGTCTACGATGGCTCAAGAAAACGCTTCTCAGATTCCTCGGCCTATAATTAGAAGAATTCAAATTAATCGAGACAGGGAAGCGGGGCATGATCTATTGATGCGTCATTATTTTGGGCCCGAACCGTTGTATAATGAGACGTTGTTCAAGAGGCGTTTCCGGATGCAACGACCTCTATTTGAACGTATTGTGAACGATCTGGAGGTTGCGGATACTTATTTACAATTGAGATGGGATGCTCGCGGCAAGCGAGGATTTACACCGTTACAAAAGTGTACGTCGGCTATTCGACAATTGGCATACGGGAGTACGGCAGACTTAATGGACGACTATTTACAGATGTCAGACAGCACTTCCAGAGAGTGCCATTATAATTTCTATAAGAATATCCGTCGACTCTATGGTCCTAAATATTTGCGCAAACCAAATTATAATGATGTTATGAATTTGTATGAACACCATGAAAATTATCATGGGTTTCCCGGTATGCTTGGTAGTATTGATTGTATGCACTGGGATTGGGAAAATTGTCCGGTTGCATGGAGAGGACAATTTATGAGAGACGATCACGGATGCCCCTCGATTATTCTTGAAGCAGTTGCTTCACAGGATTTATGGATTTGGCATGCATATTTTGGCATGCCCGGTGCGAATAACAACCTAAACGTTCTAAATTCGTCGCCGTTACTCAATGATATGGAAAACGGTGTGTTTCCACAATTATCGTTTTTTTGAAACGATAACAAGTACGCTCACGGTTACTATCTTGCTGACGGAATTTACCCAGAATGGCCGGTTTTTATGCAAACAATAACATGTCCATAGCACAAGAGGGTGCAAGGAAGGATATTGAGCGGGTTTTTGGTGTTCTTAAAAAAAGATTTCATATTATAAAAAATCCGGCTAGAGCATGGCATCCTAAAAAAATAAGATCCGTTATGTATGCATGTATCATAATACACAATATGATACTTGAATGTGAGGGCAAGTCGATTAGCCCGTTTGTTCCCGATGAAGACGAACCACCATCTCCTTTTGACATTGATGACCCGCTTAGAGATAACCAAATTTTGGCGTTGCGAAACAAAAGCATTCACGAGTCGTTAAAAGCCGAGTTGGTCGAACATATCGAATGGGTTCGCACCGATATTGTCGTTCGTAGCATCTAAGCCGACTAGTATATTTTTAATATGTGTTTTTTGTAAAATATTGAATTATTTTAAATTAGAATAATGTTTTTTATTTAATCTTAATTGTTGATGATGTGGAATAATGGGGAAGGGTTTTCAGTGGGGTGACCATTGTGGGTGTTAAAGGATTTCAGTGGGATGATGACGTGGCAGGAAATTTCAGTGGGGAAGGGTTTTCAGTGGGGTGACCGCTGTGGATAGTCTTACGAGTGGTGCAGTTGTGCCGTTGGTTCCCGTCGGAGGTGGTCACAGGAGAGAACGAGGGAGAGCCAGATTTTGTGAGAATTGAGATTATGTGTTAGACAAGTTGGGGCTAGGGTTTTGTTGAGAAAGTGTAGAGGTCTTCATTTTGAATTTTGAACTCCCTCTCTTTTATGTATTAAGAGTTGCACCATAAGCTCATACACTTGTACAACTCCTAATTTTAAAAATATTAAACTTTCTCTTATATAGATATATATATATAGAGGATGGTTCGAATCCATCTTATTACTTTATGGCTCACATTAAATTAAATCTAAAAATGTAGGTTTTTTTATTTTTTTTTTTAATGTAAGTGGGCCTACATTAATTACAAAAAAAACTTACACATTTAGATTTACTTTAATGTGGGCTCCAAAATAATAAGATATAGTTATTCGGTTAACGCAATAAATATGGGTTAAAATTTGATCATCTTCCTATATTTATATATTAAATAGTAGTAGATATATCATAAGATACAAATTAGAAGATAAAAATAAAGAAAAAAATACAATTTGAACATTTTAATTGTATAATTAAACACACCGAATTTAAAAAATAATGTAACCGAAAACCATAACACAAACGGAATTTGTGATGTGATCGGATACGATTATGAACCGAATACACAATTCAATTTGGTTTTTTGAGTTACAAATGCGGTTTAGTTAACAGTTTTAGATAATTTTTGGTTTTTCTGAACACCACTAATTATTCACACATATACACACATGTGTAGGTAAATTATGTTTTGCTACTTCTTTTATTTTGATTTTAATTTGTGTTTTAAATAGTTATTTTCATGTCATTATATTTTTATATACACATTTTAATTAAAATATTTTGTATATGTAATAAGTATCCAATATTTACGCATATTATACATTTTGAACTATGTGTAGGTATTTGCTTTATCATGTCATTTTAGAAAATAAAATAAAACTTTATATACTTACTTTATCTACACATTTGCTTACACATATTATGTGTTGGTAAAGCATAACCTTTTATCTACACATATCTAACTTTTTTACATGTGGGTAGATAATTTACCTACACATAACTAGGGCTGTTCAAAAAGCTCGAAGCTCGGATTCGGCTCGTAGCTCGTTCGGAAAAAGCTCAGATAAAGCTCGGCTCGGATAAAGCTCGTTTGTAACCGAGCCGAACCGAGCCAGCTCGTTTTATAACCGAGCCGAGTCCGAGCCAAGGCTGGCTCGGCTCGTTGCTCGGCTCGTATGCTCGGCTCGTGGCTCGGCTCGTTTGTACAACATACTATACTAAAATATAAGATTATAGATTTACTTTCAATAATAAATATACTTTAGTATTATTTTTTAAGTATGATAAAAAAAGAAAAAATAATAAAAAATAAAAGAAAATAGGATAGAAATATGGAATGAATCTCAATTATCACGTGTTTCACTAATCCCTCATTCTTAAATCATATTTTTAATTCTCAATTCTACATATTCACGTCTCTTTACTCTTACTTCTCAAACCATAATTCCCAAATATGTTGGAGCCATAGTCCTCACACTAGACGTTTCACGCGCAGTTACAGCCATATGACGGTTGGTCTCAGCCACATGCAGGTCGGATATTACACAGTCAAAGCTAGACGTCGGTCTGTTATAGACCACCAGACATCTCTCGCATGTGGCCTTTGTAGAAGTCAGGACTCAATGGAGAAAACGAGCCGAGTTGAGGAGAATGCGATTCAAATATTAAATTTGTTATGTAAAACCGAGCCAAAAACGAGCCGAGCCGAGCCAGCTCGGTTAAAAACGTGCCGAGTCCGAGCCGAGATTTCAGGCTCGGTTTACAATCCGAGCCGAGCCGAGCCAGGCTCGGTTTAAAACGAGCCGAGTCTGAGCTGACCCCTGGCTCGGCTCGGTTCGGCTCGTGAACACCCTTACACATAACATAAATTTGCCGCATGTGTAGGTAATTAAATGTTTACTTGATGGTAAATTTAGGTGGCAAATTTTCCCATCAATGTTAAGTGTAGCTAAAACATATTACCAACACATATTAAGTGTTGGTTATTATGAAAATATATGATAAAGCATTATCCACACATATACACACATGTGTAGGTAATTTACCTACACATTTACAAGTGTAGGTACATTATGTGTTGGTAAACACTCAGATTTCTTGTAGTGATAGTGATATCCATATTTTTATTAAAATTATATTTTTCCTTAACATTTATAACCTTATAATAAAAATTTATGAAAATAAAATAAAATTTTTTGGTTAATATAAGTTTTCTTGATTTTTCTCCAAGATAAGGAGTTTCTTATGAACTCTCCTATATGTGTGTGTGTGTGTGCGCGCGCGCGTGCAGGGGTGTATATGTATAAGGGACGTTTAACGTACAATGAACAAAAACTTTAAGAAGCGTAATAATACATCATGTGTTATCTGGATGAGGGTATAATAATGTTTAAAAAATCATAGAATGTGTTATATAAAATCGCAGACCGTTGTTTAACACCTATAATCAAGGACCAACTGGATAATCCTGAACTGCATTGTGTAAAATCACTGATTGTAATTTAACTCACATAATAAAGGATCAACTGCATAATTAGAACCATAATCACAGACCGCATTATATAAAAATCACATACCTTCATTTAACATACATAATCACGAACCAATAATCATTGATCAAACATAAAAGTCACGAACCAAGTAAAAAACAAAAAATAAACTACACCTATACTATACTAATTCAAGATAATAAAATTCTTAGTTTTATGGTGTAATTTTTTAAAAAGATGATTAAGTGTTTAAAAGTTATTTGATTTTAAAAAAAATGGTGAAACTTGATGTATCCACAAAAAAAATTAACAAATGTAGATTATTTTATTTTATCCTTTCAGTATTAATTCAAGTGAATTTTAAATGAAAAGTGAGGGCAGCTAAATCTTAACCAATGATTAATTTGATCATAGGTTCAGAATACTTCTTATCATTCTCACGATAAAACACCTTTGTATTTAATCATTCTCCTATATATATACACGCGTGCGCGCCCACATAGTAGGTTAGTGTGTCTTGTATTACACAGATTGAATAGAAAAATTTAAAAATAGTCACCAATGAAAGTTTAAACAATATAAGATGATTTAAAATATATAATATAATTAAAATTTCACATAATTTGATACTTTAAATAATATAATAATATATTTTTTATTTAAACACTAAATTTCCAAAGTTTATTACTGTAAATATATTGTTTTAATAATATGTTTTTAAAAATATAATATTTTATAATAATTTAGTTTTAAAAAGGTGTTTTTATAAATATTATTATACCTTTAATTTTTTAAAAATATTTTTTAACTTAAAAATATATAAAAATATATATCTTATCTTATCTTACTATTATAATAAATAAACATTTTTTTTTGCCACATGTCAATATATTAGACTACTTTTGTTAGATGTCATTTTTTCATACTATCATTTATCATCTCTCAAAATAAATGATAGTCATAATTATATTATCTAATTTATTAAATAATTATAAATCTAATGACTAATTATATTATATACCTTTTACATATTAAAAGTTAGTTTTAATAAATTAAAAAAGAAATCTTTTTTTATTAAAAAACATAATTAAAAAAGTTTACTAAACATGAATTTTTTCTATACAATAGTTGTTTTTAGAAAAATAATTATTTTAAAATTTGTAGTTTTAGGAAAAATGAAAGTTTTGTAAAAATAAGTTTTCTTAAAAATATTTTTTTAAAAAAAAAATCTTATAAACTACATATTATTTCAGTTTTCAACCCATGTAACACACGGGATTTAACCTTGTATTTAATATTTAATATGAAATGTATTTAAGGAAATTAAAGTTAAAATGTTTTAGTAGCATGTCATGTGTCCTAGAATACTTGATTTATTAGAATAGTTGTGAGTGTGTGAGTGTGTGTGTGTGTGTAAATACGTACATAAAATGTTGCTTTTGTAAACTCAATTTTAGAAAGAAAATTTTTAAATTTTATTTACGTCGTTCATTTAGACTCTTAAAAATAAATATACGGCTAACATTAAACTATATTAAAATTGATTTATTTAATTAAAACCTAATTTTTTTATTTAACTTTAATGTGAACCAATTTTTTTCTACATTCAAAATGAGGGCTAAATAGGGTTTAAGGGTTTCATATTTTTAGATTGCGTTATGCATATATTTGTATATATATGTATAGTGTATGTATATAACTATATAACAGTGAATTTTATTAAAGCATTTGAAACAGGCGAACGTACACAGACGGCCCTCACATTTTTTTTTAGCACGCTTCCTCGCTGACACAAAAACCTAAACTAACCGGCCCACCCTTTTCTTTGGACGGCCTAATGGTCATAATGATGGTAAGAGTAGGCAATATTTATTCAAAACATTGCCATTTGGTTCGGTTAGCTATAACCACACCATAAGGTGGGAAAAAATTCGGAACCCGAACCGATAATCATAAACTAAAAACGGAACCAGTCATACCTAAACCACTAGGTATAGGCGGTTTCGGGTTATAAAAGAAATCATAACCGAACCGGTTTCACATTTACCCAACCAAAATCCGAACCCAAACCGGCCAAAAAGCCGGTCGGAACTGGTCAAAAACCGGAACCAGTTCTTGACTTTGTTAATTAGAACTAGAACTAAAACCGTTTGAAACCAAAACCAGAATTTGTTCCAAAGAAAAACCGGTTTACCCACATCTACCATAACGCATAAGTCACGTTTAAGAAATTCATGAACAAACCAGTTATTCAAGTTTTCTCAATTTTCCTATTTATTTTGATTATGATTTTAGATATTCAGTTTTCAACTCTCTGACTCTCATAACTAGTTATTTTTCAAGAATATTTTCAAGGATGTCATCAGCATAAAAAGTAGCAAATATATTTGCAGAGATATATTTTTATTTTATTTAATTATGTGATATTATCCACACAATAGAATAAATCCCTTGAGTGAGTATCAATTGCTGATTAACAAAAAATAAGAGTTATAGTCTAGAGCTGTAAATGAACCGAACGAACACGAACGAGCCCTTGTTCGTGTTCGTTCGTTTAACTTTTAACTTGTTCACGAACGGTTCACGAATACTAACTGAACGAAAATTATTGTTCGTGTTCGTTCATTAAGGAATTTAGTGTGTTCACGAACGATTCACGAATGCATATTATTTAAACAATAAAAAATCAAATTCTTAATCTCAAGCATTTGAGATAATCATTTATAAATATATTAATTAAAATATTATAGCATTAAACTAAAAATAACTTAAATATTATGGTATTAAACTAAAAATTAAAAATATACAACACATTTAATGAATAAATATAATAAAAGAACTTAACCGAACATAAACGAACACAAATGAACGAACACGACCTCTGTTCATGTTCGTTCATTTAACTAAACGAACGGAATTTCTTATTCGTGTTCGTTCATTTATTAAACGAACGAACATAAACGAACTTCAGCCGACGGTTCACGAACTGTTCGCTGAACGTTCGGTTCATTTACAGCCCTAAGTTATACCATGACAATTTTTTGGAGTCAACTAATTTGTAACTTTTTTCACATACATATTATTAATTTAGTTGTATAAAACAGACTTAATAGTGAACTTGTTAAGGTTTTAGAAACTGGTTTTAGAAGTATATTACATAATATTTTCAAATGAAGTAGAAAGATATATATTGGTTTTAGAAACTTGTAAATTGTTTAAAAGTGTCTTATGACAATGAATAACTTTTCACTATTTTAATACAAGTCTTTATAAAAACTGTATGATAAATGAGTTTTTGGATAGTTGTTGATAAGTATTCAATATTTAACCAATTATCTTAATGTTTACAAGACTGACACTACAAAATTATTGAAGGGTTATATGTTTGATAGACGGAACGATGACAATTTGGATACGTATTACGACGATCAAAATTTATCAAATGAAACAAAACATATTTTCTAAATTAATTTATGATATTTATTTAAACAAATAATGACTGAACATAAACATACAAACAGATTCAAGCACGTCAAACTCAAGTGGCAGCAGCTAGGGGTGTTCATGATCCAGTTCCAAACCACGAAACCGCCTAAACCAGTCATCGGTTGGTTTCACGGTCGGTTTTTACTAATCATTTGGTTGGTCGGTTTCAAAAGTCTAAAGCCGTAATAAACATTTTGTTTTACGGTTTTCATAAAAAACGGTCGTAAAAAACTGGACCAGACTATATGTGTGTGTATAAATATAGTAATGTGTATATACACATAGATATATCTATCTAGAGATTGAATCCTATGAAAACCGATCTTATAGAGAAAGCTCTTAAACCGTATGTGAGTCATTAATTTGGAATCTTGAAAATAAATATGTGGTCCAAATTAACTCATATTAAAAATAATTTGTTTATTCAAAACCCAATTTTTATTCAGGTTTAATTTAGACCACATGTTTATTTTTAAAATTTCAAATTAATGACTCACATGGGGTTTAAGGGTTTTTCTTTAAGATCGGGTTTTTATTGCAGACTCTTGGACGTGGGATCTTGCCTAAATCAATTTCCATTAAGTGGGGTAAGTCTCAAAAAGCATTTCACCGGCACTCAGACCTTCTCCCCTTACTCCAAGAGCCGAAACAACCTCTATTCCTTCAACAGCAGTTAGGCCTTTTTCTAATCCTATAGCCCTTCTCCCAAGAGTTTCATAAAAGGCTACCGACTTGGCCTACTTTGACTACGCTATTCTTCTCATTTCGAAAGAAGAAGAAGTAGCCCCGCCGACGACAACAGATTCAATAGTTGGGGATCTTACTAAGAATGAAACTCCTAACCTTAAATCATAGAACCGGGGATTCTTTCCAAGAATCCGAAGCTGGAGCGGGAAACAAAAAATCTCCAATGGGTAGGGAAGCTGCCCATCCGTTATAGTTGCTTCAGAAAGAGAAAAGAAATTGGAAGGTCCTATCTATATAAATGCATATATTCATAAATATATATATACACACACATGTTTATATGTGTGTAGATTGATGTAATTAGTTCGACTTGAACTATAAAAGCTTTGATTTGATTCGATGTTATTTTAAACGTTAAAATATATTTTTAACGTGATTTTATTCGATTTTATTTTATTATTGATAACGGTTTGGTTTGGTTTTTATTTTGAATGGTTCGGTTTTGGTTTTCATCGTTAAAAAACCGTTATTAATGGTTTGGTTTATGGTTCCACATAAAAACCGTAAAAACCGGACCGCAAACACCCTTAGTAGCAGCAAAGCATGAGACCTGCTCATAAATGAGAAGACAAAATTGCTAATGAGTAACACCCTATCAAGCAATCTTACGAGGTATAGTAGAACGATTTGTATGTCCATTATCATAATTTAAATCCTTTGGCTTGTTAGAAAAGAAAAGAATTTTACTTTTCAATTTTATTTGCTATTACCTGTGATTCGCTAACTACTCAAATTTATATGACAACTTTAGAATTTACATTCTCTTAATGGAAAAATTAAATTGTTATGAAAATCAAGACTCACGTCAAAGTTGACAGACATGTGTATTTAGTTTAAGGGTCACTTAAACACAATTGATCAAATTGAAGATGTCATAACCCTCAAAAATGTAATAAAACTTTAAATAAAAGTATTATAAAAAGGTAAAGGAATGACTATTTCTCAACATATCCAACCAAAAACTAACCTAAAATGTCCACACTTGTTCATAATAATAAAAAATTATATAATTGTGTTATTTTTAAAAATTGTGTGTGACAAAAATATTACATATAATAAAAAATGTATTTTTGTTATTTATTTTTGTTTGTGTTATAATTGATTTAGAAAAAGCAATCTAGTATTCTAGTTATTGGAACCATGTTAGAAACCAACCATACCTGACCAATTCTGCCACGGATAGGTCTCCAAATTCTAAACCAATTTCGGTTCCTAGCCGGTTTTACACCATGTAACCATTACCCAAAGGAACTCGTTCCAAAAAACAGTTTGTGCACCACTGCACCCCTGCCATTACGCATAGTGTAAGCAGAGGCGGCCCGGGGAAGGGGCAAACCCGATCTCCATCCAGGGCCCAATTTTTTGGGGCACAATTTTTTTTTAAATATACGTGTTTATAGAGATTTATTCAAACAAGAACCAACAAGTTGCACATAACTAAAAGAAATTATTTATATACACATGATTAATAGGTACAAAAAGTTATTCTCTTAAAGGATAGAAAGTTACTTTCATGTCTTTTAAACTAAGAGTTTTCATTGGTTCAGTTTAATCTGTTTTCAGTTTTTTTCCTATCCGAAAACCGAACCGAATTCGGGAAGTGGTTTGGCACGTTTTGGTTAATACCAAATAAACCGATTATAAACCAATAAAACGGTTAAAAGAGAACAAATTGACTTCAAAAAAATTCTAGAACTAATAACCGAACCGAAAAACGAAATTCCAAATTCGGATTCGATCAGGAACATGATTCGGAATTCGGATACAGTTAGGGACCGACTGAAAACCGAATTCATTTAGGAACAAAATTCGGTTTTTTCAGTTATGAATACGGTTCAGTTTTTGATTTTTTGAACACCCCTGCTATAATATTTGTATTCACTAGGAGCCTTTTTTTTCTCGGCTCGTCCTGGATACCTTAGTTCTTAGGGCAGCCCCTGGGTGTAAGCATTGAAAAAATGTTTAAAAACTCACCATATAAAAATTACAAAATCTTGTCAGCTTTCTCAAAATAAAAAAAAAAAAAAAAAAAACTACCTAATCCCTTCTATAAACATACATACATTGCTCCAATGTATCATCTAACCATGACTCATCAAGATATGAAATCTGTTTAATATTCAAGAGGTAATCATTAAGTCAAGTAGTTACATCTAGATCAGCACTTGTGTAAAAAGATTATTACTGCTACAAATACCCACTAAAATATCAAATTAATCTAAGAAACAAAAAAAAAATTCTACATATAACACCATTTAATGGGCAAGTACTATGCTGATGCTTCCAGCATGTTAGCAACATATTCTTGTTAAACTACTTTATCTTCATCACAAATTTGGACTGTGATTTTTCACTGCAGAAGTGTAATAACTCAAAGATTACTCCATTGTTTCAATCAAAAAGTATCATAGTTGTCAAAGGCACAAGGCATACTCAAAGCGTATAAGCCGCGCCTCTAGCCTAGGCATAAGGCGCAAAAAAAAGCGAGGGCTTTTTTAAATTAGGCGCATAATATTAAGTTGCCAGTTTTAGAGGTTTGACATGTTTTAAACTTAAAAATTTTTAAAAAAATAAAATAAAATCTAACTATAAAACAATTAATAATCTAGTTATATAGAGTTTTTAAAATATAAAACATTTTTATGGTTGTTTTAGATTCGTTTATGGTTGGATTTTTTTTGAACTTTGCTAAATATTCAAAATATTTGCCGGAATCTAGCCGGAAAGTCACCGGAGTTCGCCTAGGCTGCCACCAGGCGCCTTGGCTTTTTTTTGAGGCCTAGGCGAGCGCCCAAGGACTTTTGACAACTATGAAAAGTATATAAAATAAATAAAAAAACTCCCAGAAATAAGATAAACTAAGATCATGCATACCAGGACTAATTACTTTGATGCATTTTGTTATAGACTTCACAGATGTCACAGAATTAGGCACTGCACATGTTAGCAACCACTTTAGAAATTGTATATCCCTAAACATATGACATAATGTTATGAAAACCAGAAGCAAAATTATAGTAACCTGGCATATTGGTGTCCTGCTCGGATCGAATTTCTGTCAATGTCGAAGAAACAAGTTCATGATCACCTGTACTATCATCCACCATTGTGTCTGGTGATCTAATACATTTTTAGTTTAAAACAAAAAGGTTAGAATTGGTTAACAGTATTGAAATAACAGGAAACAAGTTGAATGCCTTACCCTGAAGGTGAAGATCCAGTTCCGGGCTGACACAAGTAATCGCCACCAAAATCAAAATCACCCAACAAATCAGTTAGATTGAAATCTGCCCCTAAACAATCTAAGTTAGGCAACTCAAAGTCAAAAGCATCATCTTCAGAAGCAGATTCTTTATTCTCATGAGAAGTCAACATCTCCTCCACCATTTTAGATTCAGACCCATCAAAATCCAACCTTCCTTTAACATGATCCCTGCTGCTGAATCTCTTTGAGCCTAGCTTCATTGGTGATGTGATGCAATGATTTCTCTCAATTGAATAATAGGAAACTTGCTTCATAGGACTCACTTGAATAGTCTCAGATGTGATGACAGTCGATGTAAATTGCTGGGGTGTGATGACAGATTTCCTGTTACTTGAGAGTGGAGTTTGATTATCAACAGTTGGAGAGACAGTTGGAGAAGGTGAAGGCGTTTGAGGACCAGGGTTGAAAAGACATTTAGCCACACTAGAACATTGAGCTGGTGGTGACAGTGTAGTTGGTGCAGGAATTGAAGTGATTTGTTGATTATTTGGTGTTATCGTTGGCGGTGGTGGTTTAACAGAAGCTGATAACTGACTGCGAGTTCGCTTTGAAGCTAATGGAGCACCAGGCGCGTCTTTGGAATTTTTCCTTCTCTTCAAAGTTTGTTGGCTTGTGGTTGGTGTTGAGAAATTAGTGGTTTCTGATAGAGTGTTGGAAGTTGGCATCATAACTGGGGCTGAAAACACACACATTATTCCTCAACATAAATAACTTTAAAAAGTTTTGAAATGCATGGTCCTATAGGAGTACAAGCTTTAATATTCCTAGTAGAGATTCATAAAAAGTTAATGTTGTAAAAATCAACCCCAGGCAGCTAACAAATCAGGATTAATCAATAGTTAGCAGTCTGCATTTTCAATTCCCCCTAATCAGACTCCCTAAAAGTCAGTCAAATCAGGCCTAATCAGACCATATTGATTGGAATCTGGCCAAAAATCGACCGAATTCCGACAAATTTCCAATTGTCTTTGAAATTCTAGCAAAAAATTTACAGCAATGTATAAAGTTAAAGAAATTATAAATAAAAATAGTGATCCATTTTCAGGGTGTATAGAGTGTTCACAAAATCAGTGGTATTAATTGATAGTTTTCCAAGCAAATATCATACTAGTCATGCAGAAGCATTCTAATGGGTTAGAGGGATCTAATCAGTCAAAGATCAATTTTTTATAAAAATCAAGCCTTGGCAGACCAAATCGATAGAAAATCGGCCAAAAATCGGCCGTTTTACCGCAAATTTGCCACGTCTTCTGAAATTCTAGTAAAAAATTTGCAACAATGTAAGAAATTAAAGAAGTTGTAAATAAAAATAATGATCCATTTCAAATTGCATAGAGTGTTCACAAAATCAGTGGTATTTAATTGATAGTTTTCCAGGCAAAATTCAGACTAATCAAGCGAAAGCATTCTAATCGGTTAGAGGGATTTAATCAATCAAATTTAATGACTTTTTAGGTCTCTTCGATCAAAATTAGTCAAAATATTTAGAAAATTACGTATAAAACTTTGTGTACATCTAATCTTAAGAAATTAGATATAAAATTCTAATCTAATTAATCTCTAATCAATTAACAATCGGCAATTTCTCCTACATTTACAGTAAAATTTACTGATACCATTCACAATATCATATAACATAATTGGTTGTTGTTATGTATTGAACGAACTACCTGGTGCAGGGGAAGCCAGATTAGGTCTAACCAGAGGTGCAGAAGGGGGCGCATGGGTATAAGCATTCATGGCGTCTTGCATTCCTCGAAGCAACGTCTGAACCCTAAACTTCTCCTGTTCCAATCGATTCTTTTCTTGATTCAACAACACTTTCTGTTCCTTCAAACAGATATACTCATCCAACATATCTCCCAAACTCAACAAGCTCTTGGGCGCCTGCACACACACAACCATTTTTACTTGCTTTCACAACATCAAATCAAACTATAAGTAGAATTATACCTCGTTAACCGGAGATTTGGAGATGAGATGAGAAGCTTCCGTTCGAAAAGTGGTTCGACTTCTGACGAAATTGTGATCAGAGAGATATCTGTCAACGATGAAGGCGATTTGAACTGGGGTTACCTTTCCTTTGCCGATTACGTTCTCTGGCTTTCGCGATTTGGGTTGTTTCCCCATTCGAATTGTGAATCTTCAATCTTGATTAGGGTTGCAGAATCCAGATCTAAGTTTTGGATTCAAGAACTTAACATACATAGGAAGTATTTGAAATTTTGGTGGTAGCGGGACTTGCTTGGAGGGAAATATTTAAGGTTTCGGCGGTAAGCTAAATACTAATGCAAATAATAATAAAATAAATTATTTTGCACTTCTTTTTAACCCAATTCTTTTTATAAAATTATTATTTTTTCCAACTTTTAACGGAAATTCTTTTAATTAATGGGACCGTTGGAAATAAAAAATTTACGATAAAAAAAAACATATATTGTTTTTTATGTCTAAAATTGGTATTGTTTTTCATAATTTCAAAAGCATATCTTTATAGGATGTAAATGAATCAAGCTGTTTTGTTACCTACTCAATATCGTATCAGTAAAAAGCTTAAACAAACTTAGCCTAAACATGCTCGAGCCTAGGAATATGACTTATTGACGTGTTTGGTTATCGAGCCCGAGTCCAAACTTCACATATCGAGTTATAATCGGCTCTCGAGCCTAAACGAGTTTCTATTTATGTATTTTTTTATTTATTCTATTAATTGCATATTTAGATACTTAATTATTTATATATATATAATTATGATAAATATATTTAAATTATATATTTTATGTTAAATTTGAAAAGCATAATTATAAAAATATATTAAGGTAATAATAAAAATAAATAAGTTGAGTAATTAAAAAATAAATGAGCCGATCCAAGCATGAAAGCGATCTCTATTTAGTCAAAACGAGTCAAGCTCAAGCTCGAATCGGCTCGTTACACACCTAGTGCTTTAGAACATTAAATTCATATATATAAGTGTGCGTTTGTGTGTGTGTTTGTGTATAGAGAGAGAAAGATGATCAAATCTTAACCCATGTTTATTGCACTAACCGAATAACTACATATTATACTTTGGGCCTACACTAACGTAAATCTAAAAGTGTAGATTTTTTTCTTTTTTTAATTAATGTAGGACCCACTTAAATAACAAAAAAATAAGAAAAACCTAAACATTTAAATTTACTTTAATATGGGGCCAAAAGTAATAAGATTTAGTTATTCGGTTATCGAAATAAGTAAGGGTTAACATTCGAACCATCTCATATATATATATATATATATATATATATATATATATATATATATATTAGGTTCATTTTGCTAACATTATACTTGAAATTAAGGGTGTGAATTTGTAACACGACACGAAATTAACAGGTTTGAATTTAGTATGAATGGGTTAGAGTCAGGTTGGGGTTGAACATTTAGCTAAATAGGTTGGGTTAGGATCAACTCGGACATGTTCATGGGTTGACCCGTATAACCCATTTATATGTATTTGATTATTTTTTATTGTGTTTTATATTAACTTGGTTGGTTATTAAAATTTAAACAAACAAAATTAACTTGCAATTAATAATTAAAAATGATTTCATTTGTATATTTGTATTTTTTTTGTTATAAGATTATATATTTAAAAGTATTTATATCCAACAAAATAACAAAAATAAAAAATTCCAAGTCAAACGGGTCATGTTCGGGTTCAGATGTATGACACGATTTTTGAGTTAGGGTTCCCATTAAATATCTCGGGCCGGGTGACGAACCCCAACTTGAAACAATCACATAATATGATACATGTGATTTGACGAGCACCACCTCATACGGGTTATATAAAAACGCTGCGTCAATTCTGACGGAATTTTTTTACGTTTTGTTACGTATGTTTTACATGGTTTATAAAAAAAATTTTAAAAATATATAGTCGGCGCTTTTTTTATTTTTTTATAAAAATGTGCTAAAAGTGTTACAAACCTGTAAAAAAATTCAAAAAAAAATACGTTTTTTACATGATTTTTACATAGTTTTCACGGTTTTCGCACTAAGGAGGTTTTCAAATTATCTATTCCCTCTATATATATATTGAACTACTTGTATATAAAATAAAATAAAAATATGTATGTATAATTATTTCTAATTCAAAATTCGATATCAGACTTCGAATCAAATCAAATTCGAATTTGAAAATTTGAATCGGCTTTCGAATTGGTGATTTTTGAATCAAAATCAATATGAAATTTGAGCTCTTCAAATGCGATTCGAAAACTGAAACTGTTAACATCAATTATTGTTTAATCAAAAACAATATTGTTTATTACTGTTTTTTTTTATGAAAATTGTATTGAAAGTGCAATTTTAATCATAAAAAAAGTGTCGTTATTTATGTTACTTTTAACCTATAAAGTGTTGCGGAAAGTTGTTTAAAAAACAGTATTTGTTTTGGTGCTATTTTTTGAAAAAAACATTATTGTTTTTATTACAAATAGTGTTGTTTTATACGATTTTTAATAGGGTGTGTATGAAAGAAAAAAAAAACCGAAAAATCCAAAACAAAATAACCGAACCCAAATAGAAACCAAAGGATTTGATATAAGTTTAAAAAAACAAAAATTTGGGTTAGTTTTGCTTTATTTGAAATAAAAAACAAACAAAAAAACCTGAATATGTGTGTGTGTATACATAGATTACCTTTCAAAAATTTTATAATTTGTAAACCGTATATTTTTACTTTATCTGTTCTTAATACCAAATGCCCATATGCATGGATGGGAGAGTCAGATTTGTTGAATGCAGGATACTAAAATATAAAAATCACACAATTTTTTTCATTTTTAGGCCTATGATTTCAAAAAGATAAAAACCAAACTCAAACGGGTTTTAAAACTCAAAAACGGAAATTTTGGTTTTGTGTTTGGAAAAAATCAACCAAACCAATCCATGCACGCGCCGATGCTGAATTTTCTAGCTTTTATAAAAAAAAAAATTGTTTTAATTAAAAAAATAATCTTTATAAACACATAGAAATTCGTGTGAATCAAAACAAAAGGTTAAAATCCAACAAACGTTGTTTAAAAACATATGTTTTAATTTTGTAGAAATGTTCCTAAAATTAAAATAAAAATATTTTTATAAAGCAATTGTAAAACAAGGAAATGAATTAAGAAATAAACTACATTATAATTACAACTTAAAAAAAACAAAATTAACCAGTATATTCTTACACTTCAATAGGGTCTGAGAAAAAGGATGAAGACAAACTTTACCCAATCTCAGTTGTGATAGGGATGCTGATTCAAATGAGTTTATGACTCAAAGTTATCGTTTGAAGTTAATTATCATAACGTTTTTAACATTAAATAAGTAAAATAATGTTAAAATTAATGCAATTTTTACTTTTGCCCTTGAGGGCACACATATATACATTATATGTGTACACCGCAAATGAGGCTATATATAGCTACAACTTAAATAAAATAAATAACATGAACGCAAGAAGAAGGTGGTTTTTGATTGAGGATTCGTGTTAAACACAATCCATTAATTAAACAAATTAGGGGACTAGGAGTCATCCCAATCTTCCCCACTTTTCCCCACTGCCACATCAGCGCCACATCAGCTTTCCCCACTTTTCCCCATTTTACACGGTGTCGTCCCACTTTTCCCCACTTTTCCCCATTTTCAAATCTTATTTTTAATTAATTATTTTAACAACAAATAATAATAAAAATAATATCAATAAAATAAAAAAAGATTCATTAAATTTAAAATAAAAAAAAAGAATACAAAAAAAATACAAGCAAAAAAAAAAAGAGTAAAAAAAAATAGTAGAACCTAAAAACCTAGAAAGGGCAATGCCATCCCCAACGAGCAGCAATTTCTCGTTTACGATCGAGAATCAGTTGTAGCATTGGTTCTTGATAAATTGAGTGGTCTTTCATCATAAACTCTAAATCTACAGCCTTTTGCTGCTCGTCTAAAGCCTGTTGTTGTCGTCGCATTAATGCAACTCGGGCTTCTTTCTCCTCTTGCAAAACACGGAGTTTTTCAACTCGATGGCGTTCTCTTTTTTCGTTGTCCTCTTTGTTCATCGAGTTGAATTCCGCCATTTGTGCAATTAAATCGTCATGCGACGAGGAGGACGCGGCCGATCTTTTGCTCTTTCTTATTGGCCTATCCGGTTCATAATAAATGCGTGGGCCATCACGATCAAGATTGATGTTGATGTCTTCGTCATCATCATCAAGGTTGAGGTCGATGTGGGGGTTCGCACTACCCATGGACTCATTTGGCTTCGGCCTTTTTGTTGTAGATTGTGATTCACAACCTACTGGTGGAATGTCGCACCATAAAGGGCTATAGCGGACCACATCCCACGCTTGGATGTGATCGAATCCCTTTGATTTGACCAAGGTTTTGTAATTTTTCATGGCCTTTTTCAAAACCTGTTCGTCCCCTTCACCGCTTTTGCGATTCATGGAACACTGTTGGTAAAAACCATTCCATTTCTTCATGGAAGCGTTTATATCGTTCCATTTGGAATAGATTTGATCAACAGTCCTCGACCTGTCCTTCACGAGATGGTGAAAATGTTCGGTTACCTACATATAACGAAAATAAATTTAAGCATCAACCGTTACTTTTTTTGTTAACTTAAATAATGTTAAAAAATACCTTTCTATAAAAACCATCCCGTTTTTGCGCATTACCAACATCGGGATTTTCAGAAATAGTTAGCCAAGCTCTGGCCAACGCAACCTCCTCTTCATCGGACCAACGCTTGGGCGGTGCTTTCTTTCCAACTGGTTTCTTTCCCGGTCGCCTAACCGGTTCTTGTTCCTCTTCTTCTTCCGACTCGACTTGAACATGTTCGCTTGAATCCGAGTCGTCTTGATTATTGTCACGATAGTCTAAACATACAAAATAAAGTAGACTTAAAAAATAAACTTATAAAAATAAACAAAATAAAATAAAATATAAAAATAAACGTATAAAAAATACCTTGAAATGGAGATTGTTGTTGAAAATTCTGTTGCTCTTGTTGAATCGATTGCTCCCACCGGTTGAATTGTTGTTGAGTTCCCGGTGAATATTGCAAATATGGAGGCGGGTTCATTGGATCGTAGAAAAATGATGGTTGATTCGGAGATGGCATTTGTGGATGATACCCGGGTGTGTTGAACGGGTTCATTTGAGGCGTGGTAACATTTTTTTGTCGTGGTTTTCTAAATTTTTTGGTTGATGACCCACCACGTGATGATCCTCCTTCCATTTTAGTTGAAAATTTTATAAATTTTGGTGTATAATTTATAGAAGATGAGAGAAAAAAGTGTGAGATTTTGGTTGGTTTTTGAGTTGTTTAAATAGAAAAAAAAAATTGGTTTTTTTTTTTTTTTTTTAAAAACTGCCGTTGTACAACGGCTATTTTGCACTTTCCCTCTTCGGCTTGAATCGGGGCGTCGACACCGAAACACCCCACCCCGAATCCGGGGGGGTAGTGTTCCCGTTTTTTCCCGGCCGGCAAAGATCATCCCCCGGCTTTCCCCGGGTGCCACTCCGTGTGGCCTAATCTTCTATTAGAGCCCTTTTGTGTTTACAGGGTATAAGAGTCAAAGTATTTTGTAGTTTGTACCTTAAATCTCAAAATGAATATAGTGCTTGAGAGAATCTGTGTGTTAGAATTTGTTGGTATATCTTGCAACTAGGACCGTAAACGAACCGAAAGTTTAGTGAATAATTTGTGAACCGTTTGGCGGAAAGTTCGTTTATTTTCGTTCGTTTAATAAATGAATACACATTAACAAGAAATTCCATTCGTTTAATAAAATGAACTGACATGAACAGATGTCGTGTTCTTGAAGGTTCGGTAATGTTTTGTTTATGTTCAGTTACGTTCATTTATGTTCATGTATTGTATTTATTCATTAAATGTGTTTTATATTCTTAATTTTTTATTTTTAGTTTAATAACATAAAATTTAAATTAAAAATGTCGCTATTAGAAATTTGTATCTTGATAAAACATAATAATTTGAAACTAAGATCTTTGAAACAATAGTTTAAGTAATTTCGATTATGATTATTACTTCAAAGTTTTGTTTTGTTTTATGATAATTTTTTTTATTTTTGCATCAAATGTTAATTGAGCTTTATATTTATGTAAATGATTATATTTAATCTTTGATATTAAAAATGTTGATTTTATTATATAAATATATGTTTGTTTGCATTCGTGAGCAAGTTAAATTCCTGAATGAACGAACACGAACAAATTATTGAAATTTTTTAAAAGTAATATATATGCATACATACACATGTACTCGGTTTTTATTTTAGGTAAAACCAAAACCAACCCGAATTTTGGTTTTTTAGAAAGCTTATACAAAACCCGTTGGTTTATATTTGGGTTTGATTATTTCGGTTTAGGTTTTTCGGTTTCATGCACACTCCTACTTGTTGGAAAATTGATTCATTTGATTAATTATCAAATTTAAATTTGAATTAAAATCAAGACTCTTCATATTACCCAATTAAATCAAGGCTTTTCAAATTACATGTATTGATGATATGTGTTAATTCAAGACCCTTGGTATCACCATATTGTAGTATAAATACAAGACTATTGGTGTTTTGTTTGTTGGTTGAAAAATGTACTACATAACATCTCACACAAACTTTGAAGAATTTCCAACCTTCTCAACTCTTCAAGCTCTCGCTTAAGACATCTTTTTCAGGTGCAAGGTTAATCCTGACAGTACACATACTGTTTCGGTTGTTGTACCTTAGGAGACAGACGCCTTCGTCTTGAGAAGAAGCACAAAATCTGTTTTAAGGGAAACGTATTGAATACGTGCCTCAACCATAATCATCAACATGTTTATTCTATGTCAATGAAGAATAGGTGGAAGACATAAGCGTATTGAAGTATTTCTGACCGGCTAGTCAAGATGCTTGATTGAAGACTCGCTATTTGGAGTACCAACGAAGACATGCATCAAAACATGTTTCGTATATAAATTAGTAATTTATATTTTCTTTTATTTTAGTCTTGTAACCGGTAATGTACTAAATTATTTCTTACGAATAGCGAGTGTATCGTTATTATGTATATTATATTATTGTTTTATAATAAAAACGTGAACCCATCTCCTACAATCTTAAAACAGACTTTCGTAAAAAACCTTATAAATAATGATTTTAGGTTCATGAAAGTTAAATATAAACTAAGATTTTGATAAAATCTAGTAAATATTTTGAGAAATATTTAGTACAAGTTGGTCGGATTTTGTTATTGGAGTACAATATTTAATCTGAATACCGTGTTACAAGACATATGTTTTGATTCATTTTTTGAGTTCATGGGTTTTGATTGTAAATTTAACCATGAGCAATTTTTGGTTAGCTTCAAAATATGTTGTTGAGCATTCATTTTCTAATAATCTTATTAGAAAAAAAAATGGTTTTGAAACTGATATAAAATGTTTGTAAACATTTTTTTTAACGTGTGTGTTAGAAGTTTATTATTATTATTTTTAAAAATAATACTGGTTACGAAACCTTTACATTTTCTAACAAGCATGTTAGATGTAATTATTGTTTTTGGTAAACAATATTGGTTTGAACAATTTAAGTTTTTTAAAATGACATATTAAAATCGAGAGTGTTTGTGTAACACTTTATTTATTTTATAACAAACGTGTTATAAAAGATTATTTGCAAAGTGTGTTAGAATTAGTTTATTTGGTATAAACATAATAAGTTTTATAACGATTTTGGTAATCGTTTATTTTCTAACAAGTGTGTTAGAATTAGTTTATTTGGTATAAACATAATGTGCTTTATAACGATTTTGGTAATCGTGTTTTTTCTAACAAATATGTATATGTTAGAATCAGTTTATTTTGTATAAACATACTAAGATTTATAACGATTTTGGTAATCGTTTATTTTTTTAACAAAGTGTTAAAACCAGTTTATTTTATAAAAAAAAGGCTTTCTAACGGTTCGGGAAATCGTTTATTTCTAACAAGCGTGGTAGAACCGAATTATTTTATAATTTGAAAGGCTTTAAAAAAGATTTGTGTAATATTTTCGTTTCCAACAGAAGTGTTAGAACCGGTTTGTTATATAAACATAAAAACTTTGAAAATTTTGTTGTTTATTTTCAAACGAGCACAGTAGAAACTGGTTTATCATAAAAAATGTTAATTTTTAACCGGTTAGTTTTCAAGACGAGATAGAAGTATGATAAAAATGTTTAAGTAAATATTTTATTCATGTGCGTGTTAGTCACGCATTATGTTATAAGATTGCTTTATGTAAGCATTTTTCAATTCTATAACGTGAACGTTAGATACGATTTTTATAATCGACTAAATTCTAATATGATTATTAGAAAGTCGTTTTGTGTAAACAATTTAATTATCTTACATGAAAGTTAGATACGATTTGTGTAATCGTTTTACTTTGAACAGATTTGTGACTGTTTGATTTAAAGTTTCAAGATGAAACAACAAAATAATGGAGATGTTATTGGAGACATTTTTGGTTTATCCCAAAGGACACATGTCATTGCATATTGAGGATGGTTCCTCATGACAGGTGCAACCATGTATGCATCTTATGATCTAGATGACATTGAAATTTCAGATACCAAAAGTATTCAAGATAGTAACATTATATGACTTGATGTTTAGAAGTCATCTATATGTCTTTTTAAAATATTACAAATAAATATTTGTTTTGGTGCGTTGGTTGTGTTCAATATCTTAAGATAACACATGCGTTTATGCACAATAATCACTATAACATATGAAAGAGATATATGTTATAGTTAACTATATATATAAATTATGTGGGATTTATTATAAAGTGATGATGACATATAGATGCTTCTATTTCTTTCATTGTGTTTGAAATTTTGTGGATTATGTGTCTACTAATTAAAAAGAGCATCATAAATAAATAGTATAAGATTATGTGTAACAAATGAACATTTGAATTTAATTTGTAATAATGGGTGTATGTGTTTTATTGAGGGAGGACCTCAAAACATACCATGCGACGAGGTCACTTACGATAACTTTGAAAAATGATAACAGTGTTGAATAAATAACACTTTGAGACTTGATGTGTATATATCATACTTGTATCCGTTTAAAATATGTTATTTGTTATATTTTATTATGTTCAACTATGACATGAGTTTATTTATTTCTAAAAATAAACAAGTTGATTTAAAGATAATAAAATGATATTTGAATGTTGAAGGATTTTAATTTTAAATAAAAATACATATTTTAATAGAAAGTACAAGTAGTGATTTACATGAATACAACGGGGGAGTTGTGATCATAACTTATGTTGCAAGTCGCAAATTAAACATCAAATGTAATGTGGTGAGTGCATTAAGATGAAATACACAAAAACGAAAGATGTCGTCTAATGTTGAGAGCATCAACATAGAAATTCATAAGTGTGTTTTGATTACTATAACATATGAAAGAAATATATGTTATTATTGTAAATAATCTTAATAAATTTTGCACATTTATTAAAGATACTTACAATAGTGATGGTCTTGTAAATTATGCTACAGTCATTAACGTTATTGAAACTATGTGGAGGATTTATTTTTCAATTTGGGAGAGTATCATAATACATGGTTTCATTGAAACAACAATATAAATGTATAAATCACTTTAGACAAATGAGATGTCATATTGTTGAGTATCAATCTTGTTGACTATATCTCAAGAGTCTAGTGATTTTATACAAATAACATTCATCATATGTTGATGAATGTGTTCACCAAAGTGACTTGAGTTAAGACATATGTTTAAGTTCTGATTAAATGGTGAAGCCTTAGAGATTAAAGGCAAATGAGTTATGATCCTACATAATGGATGAAGTTAAATATGGTTATGAGTTTTCCTTAAACTAAGGATTTAAAAAAATCTCATCATTCTTGTCTAGAGTAAGGTATGAATGTTTGTAGAGATAATGTGTTATCTCTAGGAGCTGTGATTGATCAGAATGATGCATCTTCTGTTCACGTGCTAATATTTTAGTCTAAAGCATGCTAGACTAATACATGTTAATTTAGATGCTCTGCGGATATTAAATTAACTTTATACATTCAATATATGTGATGACATGAGAATGAGTTTCGGTTCATATGAGGAGAACTCATGGAGTAATATGTATGGATGAACTTAGTGACACAATGATGTATATATGTGTCAAAGTCATCAAAAGATAAATTGTTCAAACTTAATCAAAGTACAAGCAATGTGGGGGAATGTGTCATTTACGAAACAACCCTCTAGAGTTTGTAAGAGATAGTATTTGAGAAGTTTCTCAATCTCTTGTGGAAAAGGAGAACTTTTCACAGCACAATTTTAATAATTGGAAAATGGTTATCTTATAAGACTCAAATGTGGGGGTTGCTTGCACTTAATACAAGTATGTGATAGATTTTGTAATAAGGATTTTAGTAATCCAAATAAATATTGCAAATTCGTGACCAAGTGGGGGTACACGTTGGTTATACGGAGTCAATCAAGTTGATTGAACTCAAATGTCAATTGGTAAAATTCAAATTGTAGTTAGATATTTGAAAAAGCTTACCAAAGGCATGGTGAAACGTGTTTAGCCTTGAAATGAGTTCCAAATCATTCTAAAGACATGGTTATATAACTTGATCCAAGTTGAGATCACTGGTTATAGTCTTATAAATTGAAAAAGGGGCTAGTATGACTTGTAAGTCAAGAACACGTTATAACAACTTATCTCAATTGTAAATTATCGTTGTTGACTTTGTGAAGTCAAAGATAATGTTTTGGATCCAATAACATGAGAGATTAAGTTGAGGAATGTGACTAAAGCCCATGTAAAGAGATATTTGAAGGAAACCTAACCTTGTTGATTGGAGATCCCATGATCTAGGTTCAATAGGACAACTAATTCATATATCTAGGGTGGTCACTGTGGGGGCATAGTTATACAATGGATGTATAAGCTAATATATATATGTTGATATATATCCTCCTAAACTATAAAAGGGTGTTTAAATACATCTTAGTCCATTCCTATATCAATCAGTGACATTGTTGTGTGAGGTTAAGCATAATATATGGTTAATGATCTGTGTAAATCATGATAACCAAAATGCTTTTAATGATTGTAGACAAATCACCTATGTTAGAGAGAAGTGGGGTCGCTTCGAATGGAATTATGGGCATAATTCCTAGAGCTCTCGCAGAACCAGGATAGTGTTCCATGACCATAACGGACACGACAACGAGGGGTTAACCAGACCAGGAAGAGTATTGTGTGAAGTGTAATAACGTCTACGCAAAAAGGGGTTTAGTTCAAGAACATCGCGTCTACTAACCGCTAGGAGACTAAGTATACTTTACAAAGGGAAGTTCAAAGGGAACACCTACTTCTCCTGCAATACTCAACTGTTGAAATTGTATCTTGAAACTTGAGCATACGAGTTGATTTTTATTCATGTGGAGGATTGTTGGAAAATTGATTTATTTGATTAATTATCAAATTTAATTTGAATTAAAATCAAGACTCTTCATATTACCCAATTAAATCAAGGCTTTTCAAATTACATGTATTGATGATATGTGTTAATTCAAGACCCTTGGTATCACCATATTGTAGTATAAATACAAGACTATTGGTGTTTTGTTTGTTGGTTGAAAAATATACTACATAACATCTCACACAAACTTTGAAGAATTTCCAACCTTCTCAACTCTTCAAGCTCTCGTTTAAGACATCTTTTTCAGGTGCAAGGTTAATCCTGACAGTACACATACTGTTTCGGTTGTTGTACCCTGGGAGACAGACGCGTTCGTCTTGATAAGAGACGCGAAATCTGTTTTAAGGGAAACGTATTGAATACGTGCCTCAAACATAATCATCAACATGTTTATTCTATGTCAATGAAGAATAGGTGGAAGACATAAGCGTATTGAAGTATTTGTGACCGGCTCGTCAAGATGCTTGATTGAAGACTCGCTATTTGGAGTACCAACGAAGACATGCATCAAAACATGTTTCGTATATAAATTAGTAATTTATATTTTCTTTTATTTTAGTCTTGTAACCGGTAATGTACTAAATTATTTCTTACGAATAACGAGTGTATCGTTATTATGTATATTTTATTATTGTTTTATAATAAAAACGTGAACCCATCTCCTACACTACTTGCAACTAAGGTTTTTTTTAGTATTTATAGTGAATGATCAGTATCAAAACAGCTAAATCAACAATACAAATCTAGCAATTAAATTTATTTGAACGTAAACAATGTGATTTATTTGGTTTATTTTTTCAAAATGTAACTAATTTTCTGTGGCTACTCAATAGTTACATGTATTAATACTAATTCTGCCTATTCATATAAACTTTGATTTTTCGGGACAAATTTTGCTTGTTTGTATCAACTTTGCTCATCAGGAGTAAGTGTACTTGTTTGGAGAGAAAAAAGAAAGAAGATAAAACTTTAGTATGAAGAGAAACTTTGCCCTTTAAAAATAACTTTGTCTGTCAGAAGAAACTAAATTCATCCAAATTAAGTGTGTCTCATGGTTTCAAACACACAGCTCTAAAATCATATATCTTATATTTGTTTTAGATACGCCCCGTTTGTGATGTGCGTATATAATGTATTATATATGTCGGTTCTCGATGAACAAAAATAATGCACTAATTTTAACGTTATTTTACTTAATTTTTGTGAAAAAACGTTAAAAGCGTTGGGATGGTCCCTACGAGAGACGATTAATCGGATATCATGAGTCGGGGTCTAATTGGAAACAGTCTATATATTCCTACGGGATAAAGATAACGATGTCTACATCTTACCCTTCTGAGATCATACCTTAGCTTTGCTAATAACGGACTCTAATGAGTACAATGACAACGTCTTAGATTGGTTTTGTGTTTTTTTTGTGAAACTTTCACATAGCAGAAGAATGTATTAAGTATATTAACCTTAGTTGCATATGCTCATTTTCAAACTTGATGAAAAAACTCATTTTTTGCTCATTATCTTTACCTCACCTCTCTATTTTTTCACAACAATAACTACTACAACAGATTTCCCTTTAATACAAAAAGTGTCACATATATCTTTTGGTTGATTATTGATTGTATACAACTTATTTTAGTTGTTCTAGATCTATAGTTTAGAGTTTCTTCAACAATCGTTAGTGTTGCTTCAACATCTCTGACTTCTGGCCTCCTTTAGCAGATTTGGACTTCCAACTTGCTAAAACTAAGAAAGAGACACTGTGAGTCTCACTACAGGAGGGAGCCTCCTGTGATCTGACTCCGCTGTAAGAATCAGTATATGGTTCTTAATTATAAAGAGAATGAGGGAGAGTATTTCAGAAGTGTGTATTGGTTGTGACTTACCTTGTTGCTCCAAATCTTTGCTTATTTATTGTGGAGTCCCATGTCCTGTAGATCTCTTCTCCTTCTACTTCAAGATCCTAATCTTCCTTGTAATCCTCCTTTTTCCTTGGCACTTGCAACCTTTATATTTGCATCCAACCTTTTCTTAGATTTTGACTTGAGTATTACACTAAAATGGAAAGATTTATCCTTTACCATTTGGATACTTTGTCAATGTTTCTTTTATTTAGCCAACAGCTCTATCGTTAGCTTTTGACGTATCGAGGCTTGTGTCCTTGCTACGCTAGCTTAGCCAATTTTGAAGGGGTGCTCTCCTCCTTTCCTGTTGTCTTGCCATCATGTTAAGCTTAGCACGAATTGTGGGTTTTACCTTACCTCCGTCATCAGTTAGGACAATACTAGCTTGTTTCATACTGATTATCTCTTTAGTAGTGTTTAGAATGTAATGATAATTCATGATAAATAGAGATTTATCATAATCTCACTTTAAGCCATTAGGTTTCACAAATTACAGATATTCTCTGTTGCAAAGTCATCGTGCTTTTGTTTATAAGATAGAATGAACATTAGAAAAAATTGTGTTCAATGGATTGGTAATTAATGGTAGATATGTTATGAATGTCTTTCTGGATTCTTTTTTTCTCTTTTTATCTAAGGGTTTAGTGGAGATAAAGTGCAAAATCATGGATATGAACAATTGGTTCAAATACTATTGGTCTAATATGATTGGGAAGATTCTTACTTGGAATTAAAAGGTTGCTGATATAAAGATTCAAAACAGAATACCCTATTACAATATAAAAGGGTGAAATACATGGATTGACTATTGAGTCATAATAACACACAAATTTTTTCTATAGATAAAACAATAACTTAAATATTCAAAATAATTTGAATTATTTTACCGGTGTGAAGGAAAATTGTGATTAGCCTTAATAGCTGAATCAAGATTATAAGTTAAAGTCGTCTCAATTAAACAATCTCCTCCATAAATATGTACGGTAGAGTTACATACATGAAATCATGAAGCGATCCGATGCCTCTCCAATCTATGCACAAAGCGACAGTTAAGTCAAACACCCAGTATCTTCTTTTTAAAGTAGTGCTCAGGTTGGAGAGTTGTAACATGCACATATATCAAACGGTTCTAAGCTAGAAAGGTTCTTCCTTGAACCTGATTTTGTATTCTTGGCATGAAATGATAAATAATTAAATATAACTATTGTCGGTAAGTATACAAATAAAAATTAATTTTATCAAAAATTTGAATAAAATTTTTTTTGATAAGTTTTATTTAATTAAAATATAAAAAAAATGTTTGTCGGGAAGTAGTCAGAAAATTTAAATCATTTATCATTGGTAGATTTTTTTATTATCATCTGTTAGTAATAACTAAAAAAGAGTGATTGATAATATCATATATTGTCACAAAGTTGTCGCTAATTGGTCGTAGCTTTATCAAATTTGTGTTGTTGGTATTTTTGTCGCAAATTTATCGGCAAACATGCTTTGTCGCTAGTTTATGAGAATAATTGTCGCAAATTCGTTTGGAAAATTTTTTCCTGCAAGGTTTTTTCCGAAAAACATGTTTTGTCAGAAAATTTTAATTTTTTTCGCAGCTTTTGAGAAAATGTGACTATAATCACTGCTACATGACACCTGCGAATAAAGTCATTTTTTTGGCTCACAATCATTGATCCCTACACATTTCCTAAGTATCCGATTTGATGCATCATTTGTGCTTGTAAATCCAGCTTCTGGTTAGCTTTGATATAATAAAACGGTTGTCAATCAAAAAAATAACAAGGAAAAAAAATAGAGAAGAGGAATAACTTATTACCTTATTAGTTATTTAAACATATATAATTAAGTTTTTGAAACACAATATATAAAAAGATATAGTTATAATTAAGTTGGTATATATAATTAGGATGAGTGAAACAACATGACCAATAAATTAAGCTAGAAACGATTTATTCGTAAATAATTAGCATCCCTGTTGTAACAAAATGACACAACATATACCAGAATTCGAGTGACATATAACTTAATCTCATGTTCGTCAAAACCACTTTAGCCCTACATTCACAAACCTTCGTTCCAAATCCTATAAATGACATTCACATGTTTCTATTAAAAACAAAGAGATCATATATATTTTGATTTTTAAAACGATTTTCTGTTTAAAAACATATAATTTTTGTGCAATATTTATATTTTTCTTTTAATATTTTATAATACAATACAAAAACATAAATGTAGGCCTGTAAACGAACCGAACAGTTCATGAACAGTTCGGTAAGAAGTTCGTTTAATTAAATGAACGAATATGAACACACCTAGTGTTCGTTTATTTATGTTCATGAACAGTTCGGTTATGTTCGTTTATTTACGTTCGTTTATTTGTGTTCGTTAATGTTCGTTAACTATGTAATGTTAGTTTTTGTTCGGTTAACTGCCTAATTTACGACTAATATGTATTTACATTTAAGAGACTTGTTGTTTGTGTTCGTTAATACTTGTTCAATTGTGTTCGTTTATGTTTGTTCAATTGTGTTCAAATTCGTTTATGATTGTTCAATGGTGTTAAAAAAATATTCATTTATGTTTGTTCGTTTATTTTAGTTCGTTTGTGTTAATTTGTGTTCATGAACAGTTCGTTTAATTTATTAATGAACGAACACGAACATATTTATTTTTTTAACAAACGAACACGAACACGAACACGAACACAAAATTCATGTTCGTTAATGTGTTCGTGTTCGTATTCGGTTAAGTCTTAAAGAACGAACACGAACAATCCTGTGTTCGTGTTCGTTCGGTTCGTTTACAGGCCTACATAAATGTAGTACAAGACAAGTTTAGTAAAAAGGTTTTTTTTATCTTTTTTAAAAAAATTGTTTTTATTTAATTTTATACCTTAAACGGCATCTCCATCTTTAAACATTGTGACCCATCGATACTCCTTGCTTATTAATTAATTTAACAAGTTTATTATACAGTAAATAAACATACATGCATACATAACTTTTACACGTGACAATTGTTTGTATACGTTTGTTACTATAACATAGCTAGCCTAAATGTAGACATAGAAACATTATATATGGACACACAGGTGATTAATTGCCTGATAAAATCAAACGAAAATGAGTTCCTACGGTTATTAAAAAAATATACATAGATGATATAAATTAATGCACATGATGTCTCACCTAACATATATCAAAACATAATCTTTTTGTATCACGTGAAATATAATCGCATATATGCAGTGATATTTCCCTAGTTTCTAAATTAAATGACTAAGCTAGCAGGTCCCAAATAAAAATCAGATATTAGTGTTGTGTTGTGGTCAAGCAAAAGACTGTTTGCGTGTAAAGGCTAGCTTTGTGACAAAAATGGCACTCTTTGGCTCGGTGTTTGGTCGACTTGTAGGCTAATAGGCTTGTCAATGGATCCGGTGCAAATGCAACCGGGATATGGGTTCGCGTAAAAGTTCTCTTCTAGCCTGGGAGACTCGCGAACCTTCCTCGCATGTGGTGCACCTAGCCGCTCCTTATGAATGGTCTTGACTTTAGAAGCAAATGTGTCCCATGTTATCACTCCATTGTCCAACCGGTCTATCAGTTTAACAAATTGTTGTCTGGAAACCAAAAACCAAAAACCAAAATTAGCTTTTATTATATTCATCATCAGCGATTTATCTCCCTCATATTGGCCGTGGGACCGGTCGGTGAGGGGTGCATAATAGTGGCGTTCACCATTTTATATTCATGATCAGTTGGTATGATATATTAGAAAAAAGTTAGCCGGTTTGTACCTGTGAGGGCTGATGGTCTTACGGAAGCCTTGAAACATCCTATGCCCTTGGACAACCTTAGCCAAATTCCCATCATATGTGTAAACAAAAACATCACTCTCAAGGGCAACAATGTGATCAACCGCAGCAAGGCGATTTTGGTAGTGCTTAAACGCGTCCCATTCGTTTTGAGTCATAAGTTTCGTATGTGAAAAGACGTTCGAGTAAGCGGTGTGAAAGGCGTGCATGCTTGTATTGCCGTATATCTCACCTGCAACTATGTAAATCTGAGTGTTTGGAGGGTACCCCATAGCTTTAAGGAAAAAAGCAGCTTCTCTAGGGGAGAGTGGGCACCCCCCTTGTTGTCTTCTTTCCTTGCTGTTTATTTCCTTTTCTTTCCAATGTTTCACGCCATATCTCATTCTTCTTAGCTCTTTCGCTTCCTCTAATGTCAGATTCTGGCTGCACCCTGTGAATGCAAGCATGTCTTTCTCGTATCTGCAATACAAATAATCAACTTTAACTCACCTTTATGTATATATATACACACGCACACACGGGAAGTAGGTTAGAATACAAAGTATTCTTAACGTGCAAAGTGGCTAGATTTATTACGCAAGAAGGATTTTGCCTTGCGTGATTGTTATTTACATAGAGATGAATATCACACATAACCACTCTTGTGTGATAATTCCATCGACGCAAAATCCTTCTTGTATGATAATTCCACTTCCACTTTATACACTTTAAATTGAAAAAAAAAACTAGAACTATAACCTATTAATCTTTCTTCATGTATATAGGAAGATGATTAATTAAAATCAAGATTTTGTCAAAAAAAATGCACAGTTTTTGTATTAGATTTGTCTTTTTTTATGTTCTTTTGTCTATATATTACTTTTTGTACTATATTTAAAACTACAGTACAAAAAAACACAAATACAGTTAAAATAAAAATCAGTTGCCTTAGATGAAGAGCAATGTAGGGTTCTCCTTTGCTCCTAAGTCTATCAACCAACTTTTTTCCCAAATCTTGAATCTCCTGAGAGTAATGAAGGGCCTCATAATTCGCGCGACACCTAAGCTTTTGGATCGATGGCGCGAGTCCATTGTTCACAAGTCTTGAATCCGTATGTGTAAACTCAATAACTTTATGTTTCTTCAACAGCAAAGACATCTCCCCTCTGTAGTAACTAGCCTACATTGACCAAAGTCAAACAATAGTTTGTTTTATTTTTTTTAAAAGGTTATATATTTTATAGCATACATACCTTTGACCATGAAATAGGAGCCTTGAGATGTAGCCTTTTACTTGCATATTCTGGTGGCAAAGACTCCACAATATCGATATCATCTTTTAAAACATCCATAAAATGCCTCCAGTCAAAAATGTCCTTAAATTCACTGCAAAATAGTTGCAAGGTGTGACAGTATTAACATATTCAAATGCTTACATTATAAAAATTTATAAATTTTTAACTTGTTACCGTTAGCAATACAAAACATTGAATTTTCTTGTAACAAAAGGTGGTACCTTGGATCGGTCCAAAACGATTGATGATCAAGCGAAGGAAGAACAAGTGTCGCGTTCATGATCTTGGCAATGGCAACCATGTCACATATCTGGCATTCATAAAACAGAGAGCAAGATTACATTATATACATATAAACAAAAAGATTACCCAAAATAGAGTATTTTTATAAAATTTTTTGGCTAATTAACAAGTGTTTAATTGGTATAAAACTAATTAAATACTGTTAGCCATGTATAGAAACTGTAATCAAGTTGTAAATTTCATGGGGTTGGATTATGATCCAAAATGTATGATTGTTTTAGATTATGACTCACTCCGGTTCTCATCTGATTCAATCCACCATTGGCGCGAACAAGAATATACCCGTTTGTCGTTGAGCTTGTCTCTGTAAAAAAAAATTAAAAATTAAAAAAAAAAAAAAAAAAAAAAGATGGTATCAAGTGATGAACGGAGAACTAATGAATAAAAAACAAGAAAAGGTATGGCCAGCTAACTTATTCGGTTCCTTGGTCTAACAATGCATTGATGATAGTCACTGCTGTTTGGTTTCATCCAAATTTCTTCAGCCTGTGGGGAACAAACAAAAAAACATCAGCCAGCTTTTTATACAAAATTTTTTAAAAATTTTCAAATAAAAAAATGCATTTGATACTTGAAATAATCATCTTTTTGGAATCATATATATAAAAATATACGAGGGTAAAAAGGTAATTTCAGTTATATGTAACTGTAAAGTCAGATAATTGGGGTTAAACAAGATCCCAAGTTCTTGAATGGTTGATCAATTTGGTCAAAACTCAAAAGTCAAAAGTCGAAATTCTATCAAGAATCTGCATCCATTGTTGCTTCCCACTCCTTGTTCTTTCTCAAACAACATACAAATTGAAATTGAACTAAATAAATAAATAAATAAATAAATCCAATCAAACTAACAAAATTAATTGTGATTATTTGATATTGGATTGAGTTCTAAATTGAGAAAACATCAGATTAAGTTGGATTCATCATAAAAAAAACATAAATTTGAAGGCTTTAAAACCATTGTTTTTGTTTTCTTATCAAAATCATTCAATCTTTCATATACATAACTTAAAATAAAAAAATAAAAAATAAAAAAAAGATTCTAGTTACAGGATGAAGATGACGATCATGATGATGATGATAGTATTTTCCGGGTAACCGGAGCGGCATGGAAGATGACAAAATTTTCTGAGCCTCGAACGAATCACGCTTCAAGATGAACATCCCGGAGTTCTGTGCCGCCACACGACTCCCCGCCGTGTACGCAAGCTTACACAACACCGTAAAAACAACCAAAACGACGATCACAAACCCACAAAAGATAACCAGAAAACTCTTCCGGCGACGTTTCTCCGGCGTCCCTCTTCTTAAAAAGAAGTAGTTGTTCTGGTGGTGGCAGGTGGCTAAACAAGTAACCGTCAAGTAACCTGCATTGCATTGGCATCCATTGGTGTTAGACATTAGTTCCGGTACTCGCCGGCGGTGGGTTGATGCTCTTGGACTTCCGGCGCCGGCGGTGGTTGACATCCAAAGTAACGAGATATGCAAAATTGTCGGACTGAAAAACGGTAATTTAGGCTGTTATGGTTTTGATTAGGGTTGAAGAGGGGAGAACGGAATACAACGTGGCTACCAAATATGAATATCAATATTTATAGTCTCCTGTTCATCGTACAAAACTAAAATTGAAACGGTTTCCGTATAATTCTCTTTTATATTTATTATTTTTATTATTATTATTATTATTAGGAGAAATATTAAATAAAAAGTCTATTTTGCCTAATAAGGCTAAGAAGGATTTTTAAAACCTTTATCGAACCCTACAATATTAGCTTTTAAATTTTTGCTATAACAATTAGTTTTAGAATTTTGATTTTAGGGTTTTTTTTTTAACTTTTAGGTTAGGGTTTTAGAGTTCGACAAGCTCGTTTCATAGTTCGACAAGCTCGTTTCAATAATGCAAAAATGAATTTAATCGGAGTTCATTTGTGTGAGTTTTTGAGCTTTTAAAAATATTTCTTATGCTTCTTAGGCAAAATAGACTTTTTAATGGAACCTTTCTCATTATTATTATTATTATTATTATTATTATTATTATTATTATTATTATTATTATTATTATTATTATATAATTTACAAATTATCTTTTCATTGGAATTTGCTACATATGATTATGAATGTCAATCGTTTGACTTGTATTTTTAGTCTTTATCATTAACCAATTGATTAATAACTTTTATAATTTTTTGACTTTAACTTAAGTATTAATTCTTACGTTTAATTAAGTTTTATAAAACAACATTTTTGTGTAGGATTTACAATTTTATATACAATTTACAATTCGAGACAGGATTGAACCCATTTGGGTTAGAACTTTAGCTAAACATGTTCGAGTCCATTTGAGGTTAAATCCATCAACACAATTATGTAAATGGTTCAGGTTCGGATCAAACCTATCAGGTTGACGAGATGACATGTTTAATGTAAATGGTTCAGGTTCGGGTCAAACCTATCAGGTTGACGGGATGACATGTCTATTTAAAAAAGCATATATTATGTTATCATGGTATTCAATATTTGATTTTTATATATTTATGTTGTGATAATTGGACTACCAACAAAATTTGAAAAAACAACAACAAATAATATAATTCAAGAAGTTATTTCTTAATATGATAAAATTATTTAAGATTAAATAGATTATAACCAAGATTGATAAATAACATAGTTGATTGGAGAATGTTTTTGTTTTATTTTAAAAACTAATGTATTTACATACCTTGATGTATTTTGATTATTACTTTTTAATTATACAATCAATCTTAATTATGATTTATGATTTTAGAATATATATGAAAAATAATACACACACACACACACACACACATATATATATATATATATATATATATATCTGTGTGTAGTCCGGTTCGTGTTGTGGATCCGAGACCTTATAGTCAGGTTTGAGTTGGTGTATATTTTTCAGGTTCGGTTTGGGTTGAACCTGTCAGTACAACCTATTTGTGACACCCCGTAATTTCCAGGTCAGCTTGTTATTTATTTAAATGTTTATTTAAATACTTTATGTACACGTGGCACTAGAATTAGATTAATTTAGTGTGACACGTGGCACGACAATACAAACACTGACACACAACAGGATAATTCGTGGAATTATCGGCAAACAACACACACGTGTCAAAGCACACGAACGTTGGTGAACGTCAAGCACATTGTGTAGCACAACACTCGAAACCTCACGAAACACTCACACATTGAACTAGGAAGTTCAAACAAGGCCAAACGATAGTTCGGAAGCGTGAAAACGACGACGAACGGATCAAACCTATTGAAACAGGCTTATTGGGCTCTCCGGGGGCCCATCGCGGTACGCGATGGCCCAACAAGAAACCCATTCGCGGTACGCGACGAATTTCGGAGAATTTGAATCCTGAAATCCGCCGCGCTACGCGGAGAATGTTTTCGCCCGTTGACCGCGGTACGCGACGCACTCCCTGCGACAAAATCTTATAAATCCAAGAACCATGATGCCTATACTACCTTTTCTCATCATTTCTTCGGCTATACACTCAACCTTCCGACCTTCTTCTTCCTCTACACCCCTGCAACAGCCATTGGAAGCCATTGAAGGCCCATTTGAAGCTCAAGAACCTTGAGGAAGACCTTCTAGACCATCACTCTTCATTGCCACCTTCTTCCTCTCATCAAAACCCACGAACCAGGAGGTGTAGAAGCTGTTATCCTCACCATCTCAGGACCTCAGTAGCTTGTGAAGGTAGTACTTCAACCCTTGTGGCTTAAAATCATCACATTTCGCATCTACACGCTCACAAACACACATGCAAGCCCCATGGCCTTGCATGCACGAATTTTCCTTTGTTTTAATCTGGGTTTGTTGATATCTCAGTGTATTATGATGATCTAAAGTGATTAGATGATGTTTTGTGAAGATCTAAGATGATGGGTATAGGCCTTGTTGCTTAAAATAATGATATGAGATGATATTTGTCACACCCCCAAATTTCAACTAACGGAATCATACCGTTTGGGAACGTGACAAACCAGGATCTCAGATCATTAGACATAGCGAAGACCTCTATATGAATTTCAAAACATACGTTGGTCTTTAAAACATAATAATCAGAGTTTACAAAAAGTTGCGGAAGCGTTTCAAATCAAAACCGATAAACTGTTGATAAGTAAAACATTACAAATCAAAATACTGAAATATTCAAATTCAAATGTTCAAAGTGTTTATAATGCATGAGACTCTATCTTCCTAGTCCATGCCAGCTGTTACGCGCGCCTTAGCGTCCTGAGAAAACATGCAAATCAAGTCAACACAAAGGTTGGTGCATAACACAGGTTTTAAATAATCATAGTGTTCAAAACATCAGTTTGAATAATAAGTTGTAGATAACATAATCACAATTGCACAGTCATGATAGCTAGTCATATAAACTATTTACATACGTGTTCGACACCGAAGCTGACTAGTTGCCATGCTATAGCATGTTTTCGCCTTGCCACTATTGTCTATCACAACAATAGTAAAAATGTGTTTGGTCAGTCAAACACCTGCGTAGATCCCATCTACCAGGTGAGGTTTGTCAAACCTAATAGATCTATTTCCAACTACCACGCTTTGCATTACAGCAAACTAAACGGTTCGAGGTGTGTAAGGACTTTCAAGTTGATATGTTTTCACATAATGTAAACAGATAACTCATGCAAGTGTTATGTATCTAAAAGTAGTTTGTTGCACATGTTTTCTCCCCCAAAACAGTTTAAAATAAGAAAGGGGCCGTGTACGCACCTTTGATAATAGTAGAATGATCAAATACGTGTGAAGTTGCGTAGAAATCCTCTACGAAGAATCTGTGATTTAAACAATAACTTAAAGTTATTCGGATTGTCGTTTTGTGCTTAAAATCACATACGTGTCAACACACGTATGTTGGATTTGCTAAAATTGTGCATACGAAAGTACGCGTGACTTTGAAATCGTTTAAATAAAATCACATTTGATTTTATTTAATTAAACGTAGTTATACGCGATTTCGTGTTCGGATTAAAATATGAATTTTATCATTTCAACACGTTCGTATTCCCGTTACGGTTCCAACGCAACTCGAACGGATTAAAACGGAGTTAGAACGAATAAAATATGATTAAAATAGTAAATTAATCTTAAAACCCAAAAATGGTTGGGCCGGGACTCGAACCCGCGACCCTCAACACTAACACACATGCATCTAACCATCTTCGCCCGCTAGGGTATCGCGTCTGATATCAGGAATTAAATCTTTTACATTCTACATGGCCGGTTCCCTTTTATCTCATATAGCCGAAGCATCTTAATTCAATTGGTTCCAAATTCGAACTCGATTAACATTCATACCATAGGGTTTTCATTGAACAACAAATTCCGAACCTTTCTGATTAATCAATTTCGACTATCATATCAATTTGCATCAAAAACCCAAAAGCATATTCATCTCAAGAACCCTAACATCGAATTCATCCAATTCATTATTGAAACTACAAATTGAAACTATATTATGCTTAATCGAGGTTGTCTGAAACTACTGATAACATTTAATTCGATTCCTAAACCCATTTTAACCAAATCCCCCAATACGTTTTTGAAGTAGGAACCCTAGAACTAAAATCAATCGAATCTTTGTAACCTCCTGAAATTGATACCTGGTTTAGTTACATCTAACCCTTCTGGAACTATTGATGTAATTTAATTTGATTAAAGAACCCATTTTCACAGAAACCCCCAAAACGGTTTCTAATAAGAACCCTAGTTGTCGTTCTTGAACAATTTGATATTAGAACCCCGAATTAACATATGGTTAAGCTTAATCGGTGGTTTTAGAAAGTATATGATCAATCACTAACCTGTTTTGATGCCCGATTGAAGTATCCCCGCTTCTAAGTTGATTTTCGGTCGACCTTCAATCCACTTCACACACCCGAGCTTCTGAGATCAAATTGTTGAATGCTAGAGAGCCTAAATGTGCCGACTAATGTTTCAGAAAACTCAATTGCTTGAATTCTGTCGAATTATATGGTTTTGCATCTACTAGTAACGGTTTTGAGAACTAAATCATATTTTAGGTTTAATTCGCCCATAATGACTGTAGTAACTGATGATAACCGTTTAATATCATCATTAGGTGTTTTAAGCACCATTAATTCGATCCATAACTTCGGATTTAATTGAAATTCATAATACCCTTTTGTATACATGGCCGAATTTTGACTATATAAGTCAAAATTGTGTGTTTTGACAAACCACTAGTTAATTCTTACAATCCCAAGTATTCTAAATTTGTTTTGCTTAAATTCTTAACTCCTATATAATAATCTGGATCAATACCTCTTGTTTCAATTTACAAATCTACTTTAAAAATCCCTAATTACCACTAAATGGGCCAATTAGAACATTGTAGAGTTAAAGTAAACTACTTTGACTTTTCAATTATAATTGGGCCTCACTGGGCCTACCTGGGCCTACCTGGGCCTACCTTGGCCTTCCCTGGGCCTACTTTGTTCACATTGGGCCTTAATGGGCCTAATTTAACCTTGTTTGGTCTAATTGGGCCTTCCTTGTTTTCCTTGAGCCTAAATTAATCTTATTGGGCCTACTAGACTTTGTTGGGCCTTCATAGACTCCATTGGGCCTTACCGGGCCTTCCTTGACTTTGTTGGGCCTTTATTGGCCTTGTTGGGCCTTCATTGGCCTTATTGGGCCTTGATTGGCCTTATTGGGCCTTGATTGGCCTTGTTGGGCCTGTGATAGCACCAACTCCCGTTAACAAGGTTAGTGTGAAAAGTCGGATTGTCACATCATCCCCTTGTTGAAGGAATTTTCGTCCCGAAAATTAACAAGTGTTAAGAGTAGTTAGGAAACTACTTACGAGTTTAAATCGTACGTGTTAGTGTGATTTGATCATTCTGTGTGCTTGTGTGTACTCACACACAAAGTCTAATGCTTGCAACATCACAACTCAATTGTGATCATTCAATGTAACTGTTTTGCGTGTACACTAGTTAGTTCACCTAACTGTGACTGTTTGTGTTTGATCATACTGTGTTGTGTAACCTCACACATAGTGAGTGTCTGAAACTGTTTGTACTATGCAACCCCGCACATAGCAAAATGTATGTAACCAATCGTGTATGTACTACCATAACATGTAACATATGAAATGTAGCACATAAAATATATAGAATGTAATGTAGCACAAATATTTGTAACAAAATCAATTGAATAAATAAAACGTTTGTGCTTACAGTTTGAAATTTGCAGTGTTGATGTGTGAAAGCATCACGTCATCCCCTTGTTGAAGGAAATTTCGTCCCGAAATTTAACGTGCGCTCTCAGTGTTAGCAGTAGCTGTCTTGAATAGATGAGGATATTTCTTCATCATTTGATCTTCCCGTTCCCATGTGAATTCAGGACCCCGTCTTGAATTCCATCGGACTTTGACTATTGGAATCTTGCTTTGCTTCAGTTGTTTGACCTCTCGATCCATGATTTCCGCCGGTTCTTCAATGAATCGTAACTGTTCATCTACTTGTATTTCTTCCAATGGTACAATCAATGTCTCATCAGAAAGACATTTCTTTAAGTTTGACACATGAAAAACATCATGAACTCCACTGAGTTCATCCGGTAGTTTGAGTTGGTACGCAACCGGACCAATCCTTTTCAGAATCTCAAAAGGTCCTACGTAACGTGGACTAAGCTTTCCGCGCTTGCCGAATCGTATCACACCTTTCCAAGGTGATACCTTTAGAAGAACTCGGTCTCCTACTTGAAATTCCAACGGCTTGCGACGTTTGTCTGCATAACTCTTCTGTCGATCCCGAGCCGCTGCCATACGGTTCCGGATTTGAACTATCTTCTCTGTCGTCTCGTGCACCAGTTCAGGACCTGTTAACTGACTGTCACCAATTTCAGCCCAGCAAACTGGTGAACGACATTTGCGACCATACAAAGCTTCAAACGGTGCTGCTTGAATGCTTGTATGATAACTATTATTGTAAGAGAATTCCACCAACGGTAAATGATTCTCCCAGCTGTCACCAAAGTCAATTACACAAGCTCGTAACATATCCTCGAGCGTTTGAATCGTCCGTTCACTTTGACCGTCGGTCTGTGGGTGATAAGCGGTACTCATATCCAAGCGAGTCCCCAATGACTTATGAAGAGATTTCCAAAAGTTGGAAGTAAACCGGGCATCCCGATCTGATATGATAGAGATTGGCACACCATGCCGTGCTACTACTTCCTTAATGTAAATGCGAGTCAATTTCTCCATCTTGTCAGTTTCTTTGATTGCTAAGAAGTGTGCAGATTTCGTTAATCGATCGACAATTACCCATATCGTATCACAACCACTCGGTGTACGGGGTAACTTAGTAATGAAGTCCATCGAAATATGTTCCCATTTCCACATCGGTATCTCTGGTTGTTGCAGTAAACCAGATGGCTTCTGATATTCAACTTTGACTTTCGAACAAGTCAAACATTTGCTAACGTACTTAGCAATATCAGCTTTCATGTGAGGCCACCAATACAGTGCCTTCAAGTCATGGTACATCTTGTCTGATCCCGGATGGACTGAATATCTGGACTTGTGCGCTTCGTCCATCACGAGTTCCCTTAAACCTCCATACAAAGGTATCCAAAGTCTATCAATGAAATAACGAATTCCATCAGACTTGACATCCAACTGTGTTTCCATCCCACGTAGAGATTCCTGTACCAAGTTTTCCGTTTTCAAAGCCTCAATCTGAGCACTGCGTACCTTATCAGGTAGGTCAGTATGTATCGTCATCATAAGTGCGCGAACCCGTCTTGTTCCCGTTGTATCTTTTCTGCTCAGAGCGTCAGCTACTACATTAGCCTTTCCCGGGTGATACTTTATCGCACACTCATAATCGTTCAACAATTCAACCCTTCGTCGTTGCCTCATATTAAGCTCCTTCTGATCAAAGATATGTTGCAAACTCTTATGATCAGTATAAATAGTACACTTAGTTCCATACAAGTAATGTCTCCAAATCTTCAAAGCAAAAACCACTGCTCCTAACTCCAAGTCATGAGTAGTGTAATTCTTTTCATGTGTTCGTAGCTGTCTCGAAGCATAAGCGATTACCTTATCCCGTTGCATCAATACACATCCCAAACCCTGTCCAGATGCGTCACAATACACCGCAAAGTCTTCCGTTCCTTCCGGTAAGGACAGAATTGGTGCACTGCAGAGCTTCTGTTTCAATAACTGAAATGCAGCTTCCTGTTTATCCGTCCAGTTATACTTTGTCCCCTTATGCGTAAGAGCTGTAAGTGGTTGAGCGATCTTTGAGAAACCTTCAATGAATCGTCGATAATAACCCGCCAAACCAAGGAATTGTCGTACCTCGGTAGGGGTCTTTGGCGCTTCCCAATTCTTAATCGCTTCAATCTTCGCTGGATCCACATGTATACCCTTTTCATTAACTATATGACCCAAGAATTGTACTTCTCGCATCCAGAAATCACATTTCGAGAACTTAGCGTACAGTTGTTCTTGCTTCAATAACTCTAGTAGCAATCGAAGATGTTCAGCATGTTCCTCCTCAGACTTTGAATAGATGAGAATGTCATCGATGAAAACAATGACAAATTTATCAAGATAAGGTTTACAAACACGATTCATGAGATCCATGAATACAGCTGGAGCGTTTGTCAACCCAAATGGCATGACCAAGAACTCATAATGGCCATATCGTGTTCTGAATGCCGTCTTCGGAATATCCTCCTCCTGAACTCTTAGTTGATGATAACCCGACCTGAGATCAATCTTCGAGTAGTAACTCGAACCTTGCAACTGATCGAACAGATCGTCAATCCTGGGTAACGGATACCGGTTCTTGATAGTAACCTTATTCAACTCCCGGTAATCGATACACATACGGAAAGTCCCGTCCTTCTTCTTTACAAACAATACTGGAGCTCCCCATGGTGAAAAACTAGGTCGTATGAAACCCTTATCCAACAACTCTTGCAATTGTGTGGATAACTCTTGCATCTCTGACGGTGCAAGTCGATAAGGCGCCCTAGCTATCGGTGCTGCTTCTGGTGTAAGGTCGATTCGGAATTCCACCTGTCTGACAGGCGGTAATCCCGGCAAGTCTTCTGGAAATACCTCTGGAAACTCACAAACTACAGGTATATCTTCAAGTTTCTTCTCAGCTACCGGCTTTTCAGTTATAAGTGCTATAACTGCCGTATGACCCTTACGTAGACACTTGTGTGCTTTCATACAAGATATGAGACGCAGTGGCGTACTGATCTTTTCACCTTGTACATATAATGTCTCTCCCTGCGGAAGAGGTATGCGAACAATCTTTTCATGGCATACTATTTCAGCCTGGTTCTTGGACAACCAGTCCATGCCAATGACTACATCAAAACTGCCTAAAGCAATAGGCATCAGATCAATCTCTAATGTCTGACCCATCAAATCAAGGATACATCCCTTATAAATGTTTTCTACTACAATCAACTTACCATCAGCTAACTCCACAGTGTAGGGACTATCTAAGGCAGTGAGACTAACATCCAGTGACTTAGCAAGTAAACTAGATACAAAACTCCGGTCAGCACCAGTGTCAAATAACATAGAGGCATAGTGATTATTTAAGAGGAACGTACCCGTGACAATGTTGGGATCCTCCCGCGCTTGACGTCCTCCAATCACAAACGCCCTGCCTCTAGCACCGTTGTTGTTGTTGTTATTGTTGTTGTTATTGTTGGTGCCATTTACATTACCGTTGCCACCTCCATTACCATTACCATTGTTGTCCCCGCCTTTCTTAAGTTGTGGGCAATCTTTCTTGAAATGCCCCATCTTGCCGCACTCAAAACAACCTTTCTGCGCGTTGTTTTGATTGTTATTCTGGTTGTTATGGTTGTTCTGCAGCTCTCCGCGACAATCTTTAGCCGCATGCCCAACCTTGCCACACCTCTGGCACTTTGCTTTGTCACACTGGTTACCCGCATGATGGTGGTAACCACACCTGTTGCACTTGGGGTGCTTACCGATATAGCCCCCCGATGATGATGATTGTTGACCACTGCTTGAACCATGATAAGACTTGTTTGAGTCTTGTTTCCTGTTTTGCTGATGTGATTGTTGGTTGTTGCCCTTGAAGTTGTTACTTTCCCACTTCCTCTTGTGATCTCCTACCTTGGTAGCAGATGTTCTCTTAGGCAGGGTTCCCTGTAATACTGCCTGGTCAGTAAGCTGATGTGCTAGACGAACAGCTTGTTGGATGGTGGTGGGATTTGCTGAAGTAACCATCCCCTGAATCTGAGGCACTAGTCCTCCAATGTACCTTTCAATCCACTTACTGGCTGGAGTAGCCATGTGTGGTAGCAGTCTGGCCAGTTCATGCGATCTGGTCGTGTATTCCTCAATATTTGACCCCTCCATCTTGAGGTGCCAATACTCTTCCTCCAACTTCTGCATTTCACTACGAGGACAATACTCCTCTTGTAGTAAAGTTTTGAAGTTGTTCCAGGTCAATGCATTTGCTTCTCCCAACCCCAGAGTCTGAACATTGGAGTTCCACCAAGTCAGTGCTGGACCCTCCAACGTTCCAGTAGCAAATTTCACTTTGCTGTCATCAGGGCAGTTGCACATCTCGAACACAGACTCTGCCTTTTCAATCCATCGGAGAAGTCCTATGGCCCCCTCCGATCCTTTGAAGTTGTGTGGCTTGCAGTCCAAGAACATCTTGAACGTGCACGCCTGTGGATTAAGCAATCCCCCAGCTGGACCATGTGGCCCCGTGTTGTGTGCCTGTGCGTACTGTGCTATTGCCTCTGCAACCCTGTTGTTGATTAGCTCGTTGAGCTCAGCAACTGTCATTTGTACGTTTCCCTCAGCCATTAGTTTCCTATTTACAAGAAGTGTTAGCGCATAATCAAAATCCAATTTTGACATGTGTAAGTAAAACAACAAACACAACATGTAATATAATCAACACAGTTGTTGGAAACAAACAATAATTCTTCCATAAATAGAAACTTTCTTTGAGTACAATACTTTTGAAATGAAATACAAAATTTCAAACTACTAATGTAGGAACACAACCCGTTCCTAATAAGTTTAAATAAAACAAGAAGTAAAAAAAAATAATCAGTCGTCCTCAACGGTGGATTCAGGATCGGACTCAGCAACTGGTGCTGGTTCCTCCTCCTCATCCTCATCCTCATCCTGTTCCTCATTCTCAACTACCACTAAATCCTCCAAAGCTTCAATCCTGCCCTCCAAGATCTCGGCTCGGTTCTCTGACTCCTCTAGACGACAATCATGTTCACCATCTCATCCCGCATGTCATGAACTAGATGGGCAAGTTCATCTTGCCTCTCAATGGCATCCCATAACTCCTGAGATCTCTGTATAAGCTTGTCTTCTGTCTCATCCAAGTCCTCGCGCAACTTGGCGATCTCCTCCGCGTCCGTCCTTCGCCTCTTAGGCTCAGGAGCATCTAGTGCTGGTGGTGGGTGTGTAGAGGGTCCCACAGCAGGGATCTGCTGAATGCCCTCCTCCTCCTCCTCCGGATTCTCATCCGGGTCCTCCTCTGGATCCTCGTCTGGATCCTCGTCTGGGTCCTCATCAGGATCCTCGTCTGGATCCTCCTCCGGATCCTCCTCTGGGTCTTCCTCCGGATCCTCCTCTGGATCGGAGTCCTCCATCTCATACGGTGGAGGTGATGGAATGGGTGGTGGTGGTGACGATGGTGGTGCCGGAACTATCGGCTCCTCGTCCTCGGAATCATCAATGATAATGTATGGGACTGATGATGAAGCCATGCCTGTTACATAATACCATATGTAAGTACAGTGCCATGGAAGACGTAAACAAGTCAATTACATAGTGTCATATGTAATTTCTAAGCAATACGTATTAACAGATGTGTCTAATGTCTAACAGTCATAGTCTAGGCCTACAAATGCAAACCTAGTTCGCTATAACCAATTGCTCTGATACCAATCTGTCACACCCCCAAATTTCAACTAACGGAATCATACCGTTTGGGAACGTGACAAACCAGGATCTCAGATCATTAGACATAGCGAAGACCTCTATATGAATTTCAAAACATACGTTGGTCTTTAAAACATAATAATCAGAGTTTACAAAAAGTTGCGGAAGCGTTTCAAATCAAAACCGATAAACTGTTGATAAGTAAAACATTACAAATCAAAATACTGAAATATTCAAATTCAAATGTTCAAAGTGTTTATAATGCATGAGACTCTATCTTCCTAGTCCATGCCAGCTGTTACGCGCGCCTTAGCGTCCTGAGAAAACATGCAAATCAAGTCAACACAAAGGTTGGTGCATAACACAGGTTTTAAATAATCATAGTGTTCAAAACATCAGTTTGAATAATAAGTTGTAGATAACATAATCACAATTGCACAGTCATGATAGCTAGTCATATAAACTATTTACATACGTGTTCGACACCGAAGCTGACTAGTTGCCATGCTATAGCATGTTTTCGCCTTGCCACTATTGTCTATCACAACAATAGTAAAAATGTGTTTGGTCAGTCAAACACCTGCGTAGATCCCATCTACCAGGTGAGGTTTGTCAAACCTAATAGATCTATTTCCAACTACCACGCTTTGCATTACAGCAAACTAAACGGTTCGAGGTGTGTAAGGACTTTCAAGTTGATATGTTTTCACATAATGTAAACAGATAACTCATGCAAGTGTTATGTATCTAAAAGTAGTTTGTTGCACATGTTTTCTCCCCCAAAACAGTTTAAAATAAGAAAGGGGCCGTGTACGCACCTTTGATAATAGTAGAATGATCAAATACGTGTGAAGTTGCGTAGAAATCCTCTACGAAGAATCTGTGATTTAAACAATAACTTAAAGTTATTCGGATTGTCGTTTTGTGCTTAAAATCACATACGTGTCAACACACGTATGTTGGATTTGCTAAAATTGTGCATACGAAAGTACGCGTGACTTTGAAATCGTTTAAATAAAATCACATTTGATTTTATTTAATTAAACGTAGTTATACGCGATTTCGTGTTCGGATTAAAATATGAATTTTATCATTTCAACACGTTCGTATTCCCGTTACGGTTCCAACGCAACTCGAACGGATTAAAACGGAGTTAGAACGAATAAAATATGATTAAAATAGTAAATTAATCTTAAAACCCAAAAATGGTTGGGCCGGGACTCGAACCCGCGACCCTCAACACTAACACACATGCATCTAACCATCTTCGCCCGCTAGGGTATCGCGTCTGATATCAGGAATTAAATCTTTTACATTCTACATGGCCGGTTCCCTTTTATCTCATATAGCCGAAGCATCTTAATTCAATTGGTTCCAAATTCGAACTCGATTAACATTCATACCATAGGGTTTTCATTGAACAACAAATTCCGAACCTTTCTGATTAATCAATTTCGACTATCATATCAATTTGCATCAAAAACCCAAAAGCATATTCATCTCAAGAACCCTAACATCGAATTCATCCAATTCATTATTGAAACTATATTATGCTTAATCGAGGTTGTCTGAAACTACTGATAACATTTAATTCGATTCCTAAACCCATTTTAACCAAATCCCCCAATACGTTTTTGAAGTAGGAACCCTAGAACTAAAATCAATCGAATCTTTGTAACCTCCTGAAATTGATACCTGGTTTAGTTACATCTAACCCTTCTGGAACTATTGATGTAATTTAATTTGATTAAAGAACCCATTTTCACAGAAACCCCCAAAACGGTTTCTAATAAGAACCCTAGTTGTCGTTCTTGAACAATTTGATATTAGAACCCCGAATTAACATATGGTTAAGCTTAATCGGTGGTTTTAGAAAGTATATGATCAATCACTAACCTGTTTTGATGCCCGATTGAAGTATCCCCGCTTCTAAGTTGATTTTCGGTCGACCTTCAATCCACTTCACACACCCGAGCTTCTGAGATCAAATTGTTGAATGCTAGAGAGCCTAAATGTGCCGACTAATGTTTCAGAAAACTCAATTGCTTGAATTCTGTCGAATTATATGGTTTTGCATCTACTAGTAACGGTTTTGAGAACTAAATCATATTTTAGGTTTAATTCGCCCATAATGACTGTAGTAACTGATGATAACCGTTTAATATCATCATTAGGTGTTTTAAGCACCATTAATTCGATCCATAACTTCGGATTTAATTGAAATTCATAATACCCTTTTGTATACATGGCCGAATTTTGACTATATAAGTCAAAATTGTGTGTTTTGACAAACCACTAGTTAATTCTTACAATCCCAAGTATTCTAAATTTGTTTTGCTTAAATTCTTAACTCCTATATAATAATCTGGATCAATACCTCTTGTTTCAATTTACAAATCTACTTTAAAAATCCCTAATTACCACTAAATGGGCCAATTAGAACATTGTAGAGTTAAAGTAAACTACTTTGACTTTTCAATTATAATTGGGCCTCACTGGGCCTACCTGGGCCTACCTTGGCCTTCCCTGGGCCTACTTTGTTCACATTGGGCCTTAATGGGCCTAATTTAACCTTGTTTGGTCTAATTGGGCCTTCCTTGTTTTCCTTGAGCCTAAATTAATCTTATTGGGCCTACTAGACTTTGTTGGGCCTTCATAGACTCCATTGGGCCTTACCGGGCCTTCCTTGACTTTGTTGGGCCTTTATTGGCCTTGTTGGGCCTTCATTGGCCTTATTGGGCCTTGATTGGCCTTATTGGGCCTTGATTGGCCTTGTTGGGCCTGTGATAGCACCAACTCCCGTTAACAAGGTTAGTGTGAAAAGTCGGATTGTCACATCATCCCCTTGTTGAAGGAATTTTCGTCCCGAAAATTAACAAGTGTTAAGAGTAGTTAGGAAACTACTTACGAGTTTAAATCGTACGTGTTAGTGTGATTTGATCATTCTGTGTGCTTGTGTGTACTCACACACAAAGTCTAATGCTTGCAACATCACAACTCAATTGTGATCATTCAATGTAACTGTTTTGCGTGTACACTAGTTAGTTCACCTAACTGTGACTGTTTGTGTTTGATCATACTGTGTTGTGTAACCTCACACATAGTGAGTGTCTGAAACTGTTTGTACTATGCAACCCCGCACATAGCAAAATGTATGTAACCAATCGTGTATGTACTACCATAACATGTAACATATGAAATGTAGCACATAAAATATATAGAATGTAATGTAGCACAAATATTTGTAACAAAATCAATTGAATAAATAAAACGTTTGTGCTTACAGTTTGAAATTTGCAGTGTTGATGTGTGAAAGCATCACGTCATCCCCTTGTTGAAGGAAATTTCGTCCCGAAATTTAACGTGCGCTCTCAGTGTTAGCAGTAGCTGTCTTGAATAGATGAGGATATTTCTTCATCATTTGATCTTCCCGTTCCCATGTGAATTCAGGACCCCGTCTTGAATTCCATCGGACTTTGACTATTGGAATCTTGCTTTGCTTCAGTTGTTTGACCTCTCGATCCATGATTTCCGCCAGTTCTTCAATGAATCGTAACTGTTCATCTACTTGTATTTCTTCCAATGGTACAATCAATGTCTCATCAGAAAGACATTTCTTTAAGTTTGACACATGAAAAACATCATGAACTCCACTGAGTTCATCCGGTAGTTTGAGTTGGTACGCAACCGGACCAATCCTTTTCAGAATCTCAAAAGGTCCTACGTAACGTGGACTAAGCTTTCCGCGCTTGCCGAATCGTATCACACCTTTCCAAGGTGATACCTTTAGAAGAACTCGGTCTCCTACTTGAAATTCCAACGGCTTGCGACGTTTGTCTGCATAACTCTTCTGTCGATCCCGAGCCGCTGCCATACGGTTCCGGATTTGAACTATCTTCTCTGTCGTCTCGTGCACCAGTTCAGGACCTGTTAACTGACTGTCACCAATTTCAGCCCAGCAAACTGGTGAACGACATTTGCGACCATACAAAGCTTCAAACGGTGCTGCTTGAATGCTTGTATGATAACTATTATTGTAAGAGAATTCCACCAACGGTAAATGATTCTCCCAGCTGTCACCAAAGTCAATTAAATGCTATTAGAATGATATTGATGTTTAGAATGTGATTTTGATAAGGTTTAAGGTCATTTTTACATAGTTACTATAATTAGTAACTTTTTATTGATGAAATGTTAATAGATTGTGGTTTGGACTATGTTAACATGTTTATATGATGTTAGATGATTTATTAGGATGGTTTATGACATAAAAATGGTTTAGAAATGTTTAAATGGTCATTTTGATGCAAAAACAACAAAGTTACTATTTATAGTAACTTTATTTTTACAAAAACCGATTTGTCAACGTGTTGAATGATTTGAGCATGCTAAATGACTTAATATGTTTTAATATGATGTTTAGATGCTAAGATAGATGGTTTCCGATGTCACGTATGCCAAAAATGGAAACTTTCCATTTTAGGAAACTTTTATGTGCTAACTTGTTATAAACGACTTATGTGACTTTGTATGATGATGTGTTATGTGTTAACATGATCACATAGGACTAACGAGCATGCTAGAACTTTAAAACTGTTATGCTTTGTGAACTTTCCAAAAATGGAAACTTACTATAAATAGTAAGTTGTCCATAGACGCGACTTGCGCGTTTTGCACACGACGAGCACTTACACGACTGCTACACGATTCACAAACCGTCACACGGTTCACCAACGGGTCGTTGATTTGACACGGTCAACTTTGGTCAAACACAGTCAAACACGGTCACTGTGTACCAACACAGTCAAACACGGTCAATGTGGACCAACACGAGCAAACACGGTCATTGAGAACCGACACGGACAAACATGAACAACCAAGGGTTGTTGGACACAAACACAAGCACTAACACTAGCACGGTCACATACACAAACTCACGTACGGTATACGATATAGGTTGCCGGTGACCGACGTGCTACACGACAACTCAGGAGCTTACGCTTACGTACAATCATATCACTAAGGTGAGTTTACGGCCCCTCTTTACTCTTTTTCAAACGCTTTTAAATAGGGGGAGAATACTAGTTAAATCGAGTCAAACATTATTACTGTACAAACATATTTGGTGTATGCTGGTTTATTGGACAAACATTAAGTGTTGAACTCGTAACAAGCCCTCACAAAGTCTTACCGTTAATGTACAAACAACGTGGTAGATTTGGATGGATCCATTAGGGAATGACTAACATATAACATATCATCATACAAGGTCACATAAGTCGTTTACTACATGTTTGCACATAAAAGTTTCCTAAAATGGAAAGTTTCCATTTATGGCATAGGTGACATCGGAAACTATCTAACTTAGTATCTAATAATCATGTTATAACATATGAGATCATTTAGCATGCTCAAATCATTCAACATGTTGACAAATCGGTTTTTGTAAAAACAAAGTTACTATAAATAGTAACTTTGTGGTTTTGCATAAAAATGACCATTTAACATTTCTAAACCATTCTTATGTCACAAATCATTAAAATAACCATTCTAACATCATTTAATCATACTCACATAGTCCAAATCATTATCTACCAATTCTTTGTCTCAAAAAGTTTCTAAATATAGTAACTATGCCAAAAACGACCATAAACATTATAAAAATCACATTCCAAGTATTCTAATAATCCTAATATCATACTAATAGCAATTTCACATACATGCATGTTCATCAAATACACTAAATCTTCAACTTGTAACTAAAAAGTTACTATAAATGGAAAGATCTATAAAAATCATAGTTTTACCCATTTCAACACTATCTAAACATGTAATCACCTTCCAACAACATCAAGATGCATATCTAATTACTGAAAATCATCCCACATGCCATGGATCATACATGCATGTGGGTTTTTCATCAAGTCAAGACCAAATTATGATTCTTACACAAGCACATCATCATAGATCATCACCAAATGCATTCTAATCATGTTAGATCATCATGAAACACCTTAAAATCAACAAACCCAGAAGATAAATTCGTGCATGTGAGTCCATGGTGATTGCATGTGAGTGTAAGACTTTGCATGTGGGTCTTTGAGTGAGATTTGTGCAAAGTAACTAAGGGATTACCTTCTAATGCTCCAAATGAGTTGAGATGATTGATCCACAGCACGCTAAGTCCCTGGAATCCCTCTCTTAGTCGTGTAGATGATGAGGGTGGTGATGTAAAGCTTCAAACCTTCTTCCAAGATAGCAAAACTCTCAACAATGGCTTCCTCAAGGTCTCTAATGGCTTCCAATGGCTGAACCAGAGAGCTTCTGGGTGTTTTGGGGAAGATGAGCTCGCATGGTGGAGTATAGAACCGGTTATAATGAGTATACATAGGTTAGCAATGATGTTTGTGGAGTTCAAGAAATTTTCTGCGATATTTGCTGCCAGGCGTAACGCCTGACGTGGGGTAACATGGCCCCGTCGTTACGCGCGGATGGGCAGATGTGCGAGACGCCTTCTGTGTCTCGCGCGTATCGCCCCGGGTGGACGTCTCGGGTCAGGCGTACCGCCTGGCCCAATTGACAAGCCCATTAAGCTTGTTTCGATGGATTTGATCCGTTCGTCACCGTTTTCACGCTTCCGAACTACCGTTTGGCCTCGTTTGAACTTCCTAGTTCAATGTGTGAGTGTTTCGTGAGGTTTCGAGTGTTGTGCTACACAATGTGCTTGACGTTCACCAACGTTCGTGTGTTTTGACACGTGTGTGCTGTTTGTCGATAATTCCACGAATTACCTAGTCATGTGTCAGTATTCGTACTGTCGTGCCACGTGTCACACTAAATTAATCTAATTCTAGTGCCACGTGTACATAATGCATTTAAATAAACATTTAAATAAATAATAAGCTGACCTGGAATTTACGGGGTGTCACATCCTCCCCACGTTAGAAAGAATTTCGTCCCGAAATTCAACTCATGTTGCCAGTGTTTGTCTATTCCGCAAGTAGGTGTGGGTACTTTTGTTTCATTTGGTCTTCACGTTCCCACGTGAATTCCGGTCCTCGTCGCGAATTCCATCGCACTTTCACAATCGGTATCTTGCTGAGTTTGAGTTTCTTGGTTTCCCGGTCCATAATCTCCACCGGTTCCTCCACGAAGTTCAATTGTTCGTCTATTCGTATTTCCTCGAGAGGAATAACAAGTGTCTCATCAGATAGGCACTTTTTGAGGTTCGAGATATGGAATACGTTGTGTACACTGCTCAGTTCAACTGGCAGGTTCAGTTCGTAGGCTACAGGGCCTATTCGTTTTGAAATCTCGAATGGTCCAATGTAACGAGGGTTCAACTTTCCCCGTTTGCCAAACCGAATGACTCCCTTCCAGGGTGAGACCTTGAGTAACACTCTGTCTCCCACCTGGAATTCTAACGGTTTGCGTCGTCTGCCAGCATAGCTTTTCTGTCTGTCACGAGCTGCTGCCATTCGTTTACGTATTTGCACGATCTTTTCAGTTGTTTCGTACACAAGCTCTGGGCCAGTCAGTTGGCTGTCTCCAACTTCTGCCCAGTAGATGGGCGATCGGCACTTACGTCCGAAAGTGCCTCAAATGGTGCAGCTTGGATGCTAGTGTGGTAACTGTTATTGTATGAAAACTCAAGTAACGGTAGATGAGATTTCCAGCTACTACCAAAGTCAATGACACATGCCCGGAGCATGTCCTCCAGTGTCTGTATCGTTCGCTCACTTTGCCCGTCTGTCTGCGGGTGGTAAGCGGTACTCATGTCCAATCTCGTGCCCAAAGCCTTATGTAAGGACTTCCAGAAATGCGACGTGAATCGACCGTCGCGATCAGATATGATTGAGATTGGCACTCCATGTCGAGTGACCACTTCCTTCAGATAGATACGAGTGAGTTTGTCTAGTTTGTCAGTCTCCTTGATGGGTAGAAAATGTGCAGACTTTGTCAGTCGGTCTACGATAACCCAGATGGTATCGCAACCATTTGCCGTCTTTGGCAGTTTAGTGATGAAATCCATGGAAATCTGCTCCCATTTCCACATTGGTAATTCCGGTTGTTGAAGTAACCCTGATGGCTTCTGGTACTCAACTTTGACTTTTGAGCACGTTAGGCATTTACTCACGTATGTTGCTATCTCAGCTTTCATGTTTGGCCACCAATAGGTTGTCTTCAAATCGTGATACATCTTATCAGAGCCTGGGTGTACGGAATACCGGCTCTTGTGAGCTTCATCCATCACTACTTCTCTCAATCCTCCGTAGCGTGGAATCCAGATTCGATCCATTAAATAGTAAGCTCCGTCGTCTTTGGCCTTTATTTGCTTATCCATGCCACGCATGGCTTCAAGAGTAAGGTTTTCAGCTCTTAGAGCTTCTTGTTGTGCGTTTCGTATCTGATTTGGCAATTCAGAATGAATCGTGAGTTGTAGTGCACGCACGCGCTTTGTCGTTTCTTTTCGACTCAACGCGTCGTCCACTACATTGGCTTTGCCTGGATAATACTTGATGGCGCAATCATAATCACCTATGAGTTCAACCCACCTTCGTTGTCTCATGTTCAACTCTTTCTGGTCGAAGATGTGTTGTAGGCTCTTATGATCGGTAAAGATTGTACATTTCGTGCCGTACAAGTAGTGTCGCCAGATCTTCAAGACAAACACCACGGCTCCCAACTCAAGGTCATGAGTCGTGTAGTTCTTCTCATGCACCTTCAGTTGTCGTGAAGCGTAGGCTATCACTTTCTCGCGTTGCATGAGCACGCAACCAAGTCCTTGTTTCGAGGCGTCACAATACACCACAAAGTCGTCGCATCCTTCCGGTAAGGATAGGATAGGTGCAGTGCATAGTTTCTGCTTCAACAAGTTAAATGCAGATTCCTGTTTGTCTCCCCAATCGAATTTCTTATCCTTATGTGTCAAGGATGTCAGCGATTGGGCAATCTTTGAGAATCCTTCAATAAATCTCCTGTAGTACCCGGCCAGTCCTAGGAATTGCCGCACCTCAGTTGGAGTCTTGGGTGCGTCCTAGTTCTTAATTGCTTCGATTTTGGCTGGGTCTACGTGTATCCCCCGTTCATTAACCACGTGTCCAAGGAATTGGACTTCGCTAATCCAAAAGTCGCATTTGAAAATTTCGCGTACAGTTGCTCTTTCTGCAGTAGTTCCAAGACTAGCCTTAGATGTTCGGCATGCTCTTCCTGATTCTTAGAGTAGATCAGGATGTCGTCGATGAACACTATCACGAATTTGTCCAGGTAAGGTTTGCACACTCTATTCATGAGATCCATGAATACTGCTGGTGCGTTGGTCAGTCCGAAGGGCATAATCAGGAATTTGTAGTGTCCGTGTCGGGTTATGAAGGCAGTCTTAGGAATATCATTTCCCTGTATCCTCAATTGATGGTAACCCGATCTTAAATCGATCTTGGAATAGTAGCTTGACCCTTACAATTGATCAAACAGATCGTCTATTCGTGGCAATGGGTATCGATTTTTGATCGTTACTTTGTTCAACTCTCTGTAGTCAATACACATACGGAATGATCCGTCTTTCTTCTTCACAAACAAGACCGGTGCTCCCCAAGGTGAGAAGCTTGGTCTGATAAATCCCTTGTCCAGCAGTTCCTGCAACTGGTTAGATAGTTCTTGCATCTCCGTCGGTGCTAGTCGGTATGGAGCTTTAGCAATCGGTGCTGCTCCAGGTGTAAGATCTATCTGGAACTCGACTTGTCGCTTCGGAGGTAGTCCAGGTAGATTCTCCGGAAACACTTCGGGAAAGTCGCGGACTACAGCTATGTCCTCAATCTTCCTTTCTTTCTTCGGTTGTTCCGCAATGAGAGCTAGTATTGCGGTGTATCCCTTCTGGAGATACTTGTTTGCTTTCATGCACGACATGATGTTCAGAGGTACTCCCCGTCGTTTCCCCTGAATCGAGATCTGTTCACCGTTCTGCAACGTCACTCGTACGATTTTCTCGTTGCATACAATCTCGGCTTGGTTAGCGGATAACCAATCCATTCCAACGACCACATCAAAGCTTCCGAGGGTTACCGGCATCAAATCAATTTCGAGTTCGTGATCCGCCAATGCCATAATGCATCCTTGAAAGATGTGCTGCGTTTCAATCAACTTGCCGTCGGCTAATTCTACAGTATATTTATAGTCTAATGGTGTTGAGGTAATACCTAGTAATTTGCTAAACTTGATGGATCTAAAGTTCCTATCGGCACCGGTATCCAGTAATATACTAGCATAAACAAGAAAAGAACGTACCAGTCGCGGTGTTTGAGTCATCCTCGGCTTTTCCTGAGCCACTCACAAATGCACCATCCTTTGTTGTGCCTTCTTCTGCCTTCTTCAGTTGTGGACAGTCCCTCCGCATGTGTCCCGGCTTTCCACACTCATAGCACCCCTTGAGAGTGTGTTGGTTATTGGTATTCTGTTTGGTGTTGGGGTTAGGGTTTGTTCGGCACTCCTTGGTTACATGCCCATTTCTGCCGCAGTTGGTGCATTTGACCCTTTTGCATGTGCCAAAGTGATGGTAGTTACAGTTGTTGCATTTTGGGTTTTTGCCCTGATATCCTCCTTTGCTCCGTGTGGCAGTGAAGACCTTAGCAAGGGTTGGGCGATGCTGGGTTGGTTGTTGAGGTGAGAAGGTCCTGTCGTTACTCGGTTCCCACTTCCGCTTGGTCCCTTGGGGTTTCAGGTGTTCACCCCTCTTGGGTAGTTTACCCTGTGCTACTGCTTGGTTGGTCAGACAATGAGCCAAACAAATAGTGGGTTGAATGAGCGTGGGGTCTTCCGTAGTAACCAAGCCTTGAATCTGTTCAGGTAATCCACTGATGTATTGTTCAATCTTTTTGTATTCCGGAGTCACCATCTCCGGATATTGTTTACACATCTCGTGGAATCGAGCGGTGTATTGCTCAATCTCGGATCCCTCCATTTTGCGAATCCAGAATCCCTCCAGTTGTTTGATTTCATTTTGAGGACAGTATTCTTCCTGCGATATCTTGACAAAGTTTTCCCATGGGATGGAGTTAGCAGTCTCCAGACTTAGTGTCTGAATGTGCGAATTCCACCAAGTGAGTGCATGTCCTTCCAAAGTTCCGGTAGCAAATTTTACTTTATTTTCTTCAGAACACCTGCTCATGCCGAAGATTGACTCAACCTCCTTAATCCATTGGAGCAGTCCTACCGCCCCTTCCAATCCCTTGAATATAGGAGGTTGGTAGCTAATGAAGGTTCTGAATGAACATCCCTTTGAGTTTTTGTTGTGAGTCTCGTTGCTTGTCTCACTGTTTAGGCGTGCAATCTCGTAATCCGCAATGGCTTTTCTAACCCGTTGGTCTACCATAGCTTCGATAGCCGCAGAACTGATTGATGGGTTGTCTGTATGCACATTCGTTCCTTGACCAGCCATTCGTAATGTCTATATACAATAGATATTGTGTTACCAATCATTAGAGATAGTTTGGGTGTTAGCATGTGCAGAGGGAAAATTTGCCATTTTCTTCAAAAGTACAGTAATAAGTTTCATAACATTATTATTACCAAAATAATTCGTATGAGCATAGCTTGCTCATGTAGTTTCTAGCAATACTAAATACAATAGGGAAATGAACTACTCAGTGTAAGTAGCGGGGTTCAGATCTCCCCTGGCAGCGGTGTGCTACCCAGTTTCCCTAATGGTGTAGCTTTCTGTCTGAATTTGCCAGAATTCGTATGTACCTATAAATTCACGATTACGTTGGCCACCATAATCGTCAATTTATCTTACACAGTCATTCTAGTTCCTTCAATATGAAGCTAGTGATCACCGTAGTGCTCGAGGTTCCTCTTCGAAGTGTTGTCACTAAGGGTCTAGTCCGCGAGTGTACGTCAGGTGAATGGGTTTATGCCCAAGAATGGAGATTGGGAAAAGCGTTCGATTTGAGTTAGATCGTGCTAGTGTAGTCTTCTTCAGAACATTGAAGACTTCCCCTTAGTCTTGTGTTCGTCCTTTCACTAATCCCATCACACAGTTCTCATGCGTAGTCGGATGTGGATACCCGCTAAGGGTTCCAAAGGTATGCTCGTAGGTATCTGATAAAGTCACAAAGCATATTGCTAAACTATGCACATAGTGTGCTGTGCGAAACTAGTGTAGTGTCTAATGTTGAGCAATGGCTATAGTCTAAGTTTACTACATGCAAACCTAGTTCTCTATAACCAAGTCTCTGATACCAGTCTGTCACACCCCCAAATTCCCACTCGTGGTGTATGTCCACGTGGATGTGACGTGTCCAGAATCACAGCTCAAGGTCATATAGAACGACTCTATATGCGTTTACAAATCCAAGTTTGACACATACACATAACAAAATAGTTTGCAGCGGAAAAGTATTTCATAGCAGCGGAAATAAATATGTTTGAATACATGCAGCGGAAATCAAATTGTCAAATGCAACATTGTTTAATTCATAACATAAATAAGAATGTTTCCAAATGATAAGACAGAAATGCATGCGGATCCTAATGCTCGTCCCTTAAAGTGTGCATTCCTGTTATCCATAGCTCGCTAGTTACCTGAGAATACAAGTTTGAAAAAGTGTCAACACAATGGTTGGTGAGTTCACAGGTTTTGATATACATATATAGTAAGAAAGTGTGTCATGCTGTTTATCATATGTTAGTACCGAGCCCTTGGCCCAAAGTGTCAGTGCGTCACTACCGAACTAGACTTGTTAGTCTTTGCCTCCGCCATGTCTCGTAATAACATGGCAAGATAGGTCAAGTTTTCACGTGTTATGACATCCAGTCAATATTTCGCCACGCGGGGTTAGTCACACCCCAAACGGATCCATTCAAACTCGCCTCGTTGTTTGTACATTAACGGTAAGACTTTGTGAGGACTTCTTACGATTACAACACTTAATGTTTGTCTAATAAACCAGCATACACCAAAATGTTTGTACAGTAATAGATGTTTGACTCGATGCAACAAGTATTCTCCCCCTATTTAAAAGCGTTTGAAAAAGAGTAAAGAGGGGCCGTAAACTCACCTTAGTGATACGAATGTATGTAAGCGTAAGCTCCTGAATCGTCAAGTAGCACGTCGGTCACCGGCAACCTATAGCGTATACCGTACGTGAGTTTGTGTAAGTGACCGTGCTAGTGTTCGTGTTAGTGCTCGTGTTTGTGTCCAACAACCCTTGGTTCATGTTTGTCCGTGTCGGTCTACAATGACCGTGTTTGCTCGTGTTGGTCCATATTGACCGTGTTTGACCGTGTTTGACTGTGTTTGACCAAAGTTGACCGTGTCAAGTCAACGACCCGTTGGTGAACCGTGTGTCGGTTTGTGAATCGTGTAGTAATCGTGTAAGTGTTTGTCGTGTGCACAACGCGTAGGTCGCGTTCATGGACAACTTACTATTTATAGTAAGTTTCCATTTTTAGAAAGTTCACAAAGCATATCGGTTTTAGAGTTCTAGCATACCCATTAGTCTTACGTGATCATGTTAACAGATAACATATCATCATACAAGGTCACATAAGTCGTTTACTACATGTTTGCACATAAAAGTTTCCTAAAATGGAAAGTTTCCATTTATGGCATAGGTGACATCGGAAACCATCTAACTTAGTATCTAATAATCATGTTATAACATATGAGATCATTTAGCATGCTCAAATCATTCAACATGTTGACAAATCGGTTTTTGTAAAAACAAAGTTACTATAAATAGTAACTTTGTGGTTTTGCATAAAAATGACCATTTAACATTTCTAAACCATTCTTATGTCACAAATCATTAAAATAACCATTCTAACATCATTTAATCATACTCACATAGTCCAAATCATTATCTACCAATTCTTTGTCTCAAAAAGTTTCTAAATATAGTAACTATGCCAAAAACGACCATAAACATTATAAAAATCACATTCCAAGTATTCTAATAATCCTAATATCATACTAATAGCAATTTCACATACATGCATGTTCATCAAATACACTAAATCTTCAACTTGTAACTAAAAAGTTACCATAAATGGAAAGATCTATAAAAATCATAGTTTTACCCATTTCAACACTATCTAAACATGTAATCACCTTCCAACAACATCAAGATGCATATCTAATTACTGAAAATCATCCCACATGCCATGGATCATACATGCATGTGGGTTTTTCATCAAGTCAAGACCAAATTATGATTCTTACACAAGCACATCATCATAGATCATCACCAAATGCATTCTAATCATGTTAGATCATCATGAAACACCTTAAAATCAACAAACCCAGAAGATAAATTCGTGCATGTGAGTCCATGGTGATTGCATGTGAGTGTAAGACTTTGCATGTGGGTCTTTGAGTGAGATTTGTGCAAAATAACTAAGGGATTACCTTCTAATGCTCCAAATGAGTTGAGATGATTGATCCACAGCACGCTAAGTCCCTGGAATCCCTCTCTTAGTCGTGTAGATGATGAGGGTGGTGATGTAAAGCTTCAAACCTTCTTCCAAGATAGCAAAACTCTCAACAATGGCTTCCTCAAGGTCTCTAATGGCTTCCAATGGCTGAACCAGAGAGCTTCTGGGTGTTTTGGGGAAGATGAGCTCGCATGGTGGAGTATAGAACCGGTTATAATGAGTATACATAGGTTAGCAATGATGTTTGTGGAGTTCAAGAAATTTTCTGCGATATTTGCTGCCAGGCGTAACGCCTGACGTGGGGTAACATGGCCCCGTCGTTACGCGCGGATGGGCAGATGTGCGAGACGCCTTCTGTGTCTCGCGCGTATCGCCCCGGGTGGACGTCTCGGGTCAGGCGTACCGCCTGGCCCAATTGACAAGCCCATTAAGCTTGTTTCGATGGATTTGATCCGTTCGTCACCGTTTTCACGCTTCCGAACTACCGTTTGGCCTCGTTTGAACTTCCTAGTTCAATGTGTGAGTGTTTCGTGAGGTTTCGAGTGTTGTGCTACACAATGTGCTTGACGTTCACCAACGTTCGTGTGTTTTGACACGTGTGTGCTGTTTGTCGATAATTCCACGAATTACCTAGTCATGTGTCAGTATTCGTACTGTCGTGCCACGTGTCACACTAAATTAATCTAATTCTAGTGCCACGTGTACATAATGCATTTAAATAAACGTTTAAATAAATAATAAGCTGACCTGGAATTTACGAGGTGTCACAGTTCACCAACGGGTCGTTGATTTGACACGGTCAACTTTGGTCAAACACGGTCACTGTGTACCAACACAGTCAAACACGGTCAATGTGGACCAACACGAGCAAACACGGTCATTGAGAACCGACACGGACAAACATGAACAACCAAGGGTTGTTGGACACAAACACAAGCACTAACACTAGCACGGTCACATACACAAACTCACGTACGGTATACGATATAGGTTGCCGGTGACCGACGTGCTACACGACAACTCAGGAGCTTACGCTTACGTACAATCATATCACTAAGGTGAGTTTACGTGTCACACCCCCACCCCTCGTCACCTCGTGTCTGGTCTGACGTCACCGAACCGGTTGCGGAAGCATAGTGGTGATGTCTCCGAGGTGAGGGGTGACTTACTTGAACCAATATCATAAGCACACAGATTAACTTAAAGTAAACTTATTACAAGGATGTCGCAATCACAATTACATTACAGCTATATTTATTTAATTACAATATTAATTATACAAGTGCAAATATTCCAAAAGTGCATCCTCACCGGCTATTACTGTTTACCTGCAAAAATGTTTGAGTTTGAAACGTCAGCACAAAGCTGGTGAGATCGACAGTTCAATTTAAAACAATATGATATGATAAGTACGTTCTAAAAAGTTCAGTTCTGGATAACCATGGGACCCGTATCTAGTTCCTTTCGGACGTGATTCTACGTACTTCGAAGACATTACCTACTGGTAATATCTTATGCCTCATTGTCTTAATGCCTATCACAACATTAAGAAGTCTAAAAACAGATAACAAACATTCACACAAGGGGAGATGCAATCCTCCCAGCGAATGGGGTGTCAACCAATAGTACTATCAATGTTTTCTGCTCGGCCACACATGGGTTCACTAGATACAGTTCAAAAATGAGGACTTTCAGTTCCATGATAGAGTTCAGTCTACAGGCAAAATCCCATGAAATCCCACAAAATCACATGAAATCACACAGATATCATTGATGCATATCATATGTTCAGACAACAGTTTGCAGAGTTTCCCCGATGTTTATAAAAGATTAAAAATAAAAGGGGTTGTACGAAACTCACCTGATAGTATAAGGGTAGCAGGGTATCACCAAACTGATAGTATATAGATGATTCTGCATTTAGTTATCTTTAATAAGTTATTTATGTTCTAGTTTACTGATTAGATCTTTCTGAACGTTCAATGTCAAAGACATTGCTTAGTAAATCATCAACTCGATATTAATTATATAATTAATTAATTTAAGGTTATATCATACAATGTATGATAATGTAGGAACCTACATTGCATTAGATTCCTAATACAAAGTTGATGACACTCTTGATCAATCAGAATAATCTCTGATTAACCAGATAGTTAATGTTGTTGATTATGATACTAAAATAGTTTCTAGATGATTTAATGGCTTTGGAGTGATTAATCCTTATTATTGATTATCCAAACATCATGAAATATCACAATGTAGCATCAGAATAGGTGAAATAACCAGATTTAACATACTAATCTGACTGTTATCACAAACATCAGATAATCATTCCAATGAGTATGTTAATGATTGTGATTAGTTTGAAACACTTAGATTTAATCTTTGCATTTCAAAGATTAATCAAACTAATCACCTACATTGTCATAATCAAATGGTTTAAACCATTATAATCATAGTTATGATTTCATGAAAATCGGGCATTACAACGGATCAAAACAAGGATTTAACCGTTAGAACTTCGTGTTCTTCGTTTATAATCAATCCTAGCCATCATCTAGGCAATAATCAACAATCCTAACTATCTCATTACGTTCAAAATCAAGATCTAATCAATCAAAATCAAACTAGAAGGTTAAAACGAACCGTTACCTAATCTGACGAATTCCTGCGGTTAGAACAGCGATCAGGACTTGTATATATGATTCCTGGGATGATCCGGATGTTTAAGAGGCTTTGATTTGAAGATTGAAGGTGTTAGGGAGCTAAAATTTCGCCTGGAGGTCGAGATAGATCAAGAAAATGCGTTTTTTGAGGTTTTCAAGACATTCTGATCGTTTAACAAAATTTGGCCGACATAGTGTCTGGGGCGCATCGCCCCAACTGGAGGGTTGGGGTGGGGCGTACCGCCCCACGTCATCAGAATCACCATTTTGGTTTTAAACTTCGTTTCGCGATTCCGGGAGCATACGAACTCCGTTTTGCGCGCGGTTTTCGCCTACGTTCACGATTTTTCGAGCTCTTTCCAATGGTTATAATTTCAAGACCTAAAGAGTTCAAAATATTTGACCTCTTATCTATCGCTATATCCGATTCAGTGTATCTTGAAATCGGGGCCTCGTTTTGCGATTTCGCTTACACTCATTTTCTTCATTTCCGAGTTATGATTGTAGACATGAAATCGGTTGGTCATCTATTTGAATAAGCATCATGTGATGAATGTTTCTTTGAGATCTACTAGCACCAGATTCCTGAGTAACTACAAGTCATGAACTGATATGCTATGATATGGTCCTTCTGACACATACGTAATAATAAATGTGGATTTCAAACAAGACCAAATGTGCTCATTTCGTTGATGACGTAGTTCTTCGAGCGCAATTGTCACAGTCTCCTCCTGTTAGAGAAATTTCGTCCCGAAATTTAGTGAAGACTTACATTAAGACAATTGTTTAAGAGAATAGATGTGGGTACTTTGCTTTCATTTGATCTTCACGTTCCCACGTATATTCGGGCCCACGTTGCGAGTTCCACCGCACTTTAACAATTGGTATGCGGCTACGTTTTAACACTTTCGTTTCTCGATCCATTACCTCTACTGGTTCTTCACTGAACTGAAGTTTTTCGTCAATATGAATCTCTTCGAGAGGTACGATCAATGATTCATCAGTTAAACATTTCTTTAGATTAGATATATGAAAGACATCGTGAATGTTACTGAGTTCAAGAGGTAATTCAAGTCTGTAGGCTACTGGTCCAATTCGTTCAAGAATTTTAAATGGCCCTACAAATCTTGGCGAAAGTTTACCTCGCTTCCCGAATCTGAAAATGCCTTTCCAAGGTGACACTTTCAACATTACCCGATCACCTACTCGAAATTCGAGTGGTCTACGACGATTATCAGCATAACTCTTTTGACGATCGCGAGCAGCTTTGATTCGTTCTTGAATGAGTGCGATCTTATCAGTTGTTTCCTGAATGAATTCTGGGCCGATGATTTGACTTTCACCTACCTCTGACCAACAGATAGGTGATCTACACTTCCATCCATAAAGTGCTTCGAATGGAGCGCATTGAATACTTGTATGGTAGCTGTTATTGTATGAGAATTCAACAAGTGGAAGATGAATATCCCAGCTACCTCCAAAATCAATCACACAGCTTCTGAGCATGTCTTCAAGAGTTTGATTCGTTCGTTCAGTCTGCCCGTCAGTTTGTGGATGATAAGCTGTGCTCATATTGATTTGCGTGCCCAAAGCATTCTGAAGAGTTTGCCAAAATCGTGACATAAATCGACTATCTCTGTCAGAAATGATAGAGATCGGTACTCCATGTCGAGATACAATCTCATTAACATAGAGTTTAGCGAGTCGATCCATAGAATAATCTTCTCGGATGGGTAAGAAATGTGCAGATTTCGTAAGGCGATCAACGATAACCCATATAGAGTCATGATTACGTGAGGTTCTGGGTAATTTAGTAATGAAATCCATAGAGATCTGATCCCATTTCCACATGGGAATCTCAGGTTGTTGTAGTAACCCAGAAGGTCGTTGATGTTCAGCCTTAACTTTGAGACATGTTAGACATCGATCCACATATTCAGCTATGTGTTTCTTCATTGCAGGCCACCAGTAAAAATCTTTAAGATCTTTATACATTTTATCAGCACCTGGATGAATAGAATACCTGGATTTATGCGCCTCATCCAAGATAATAGTTCGAGAGTTACCGAATAGAGGAACCCACATTCGGTCTTTGAAATATAACAGTCCATCGTCTTTAGTATCGAGTTTCTTATCTAATCCTCTTAGTCCCTCAGCAGAATAGTTCGTTGCTTGTAAAGCTTGTTGCTGAGCGTCTTTGATTTGAGGAATTAGACTGGTTTGAATAGTCATACCTAACGCTTTCACACGTAAAGGCTTGACTCGTTCCTTGCGACTTAAAGCATCAGCTACAACATTTGCTTTGCCTGGGTGATAACGAATCTCACAGTCGTAATCGTTTAACAGTTCAACCCAACGCCTCTGTCGCATGTTCAACATTTTCTGATCTAAAATGTGTTGGAGGCTTTTGTGATCAGTGTATATAATACACCTAGTTCCGTATAGATAATGTCTCCAAATCTTGAGTGCAAACACTACTGCACCAAGTTCTAGATCATGTGTGGTATAGTTCTTCTCATGTACTTTCAGTTGTCGAGAAGCATAAGCAATTACCTTATCTTTCTGCATTAAAACACACCCAAAACCTTGACGTGAAGCATCACAATACACTGTGAAGTTATCAGTACCTTCCGGTAGTGCCAAGATAGGTGCATTACAGAGTTTATGTTTCAACAGTTGGAACGCCTCCTCCTGTTGAGAACTCCATATAAACGGTTGATTTTTCTGTGTCAATGTGGTCAGTGGCAAGGCTATCTTTGAGAAGTTCTTGATAAACCGGCGATAATAACCTGCCAACCCCAAAAATTGACGTATTTCAGTCGGGGTTCGTGGTGTTTCCCATTGTTTCACCGCCTGAATCTTACTGGGATCCACTTGAATACCGTTTTGATTTACTACATGACCAAGGAATTGCACTTCTCGTAACCAAAACTCACACTTGGAGAACTTGGCGTATAATTTTTCACGTGCCAAAAGTTCTAAGATCAGTTTCAAGTGTTGAGCATGTTCTTGTTGGCTTCGAGAATAGATAAGAATATCATCAATAAATACAATCACAAACTTATCCAAGTAAGGTCTACATACTCGATTCATCAGATCCATGAAAACCGCTGGTGCATTGGTTAAACCAAATGGCATCACTAAAAATTCATAATGTCCGTATCGAGTTCTGAAAGCAGTTTTAGGAATGTCATCATCATGAATACGTAACTGATGATATCCAGATCTTAAATCGATTTTTGAAAAATAAGTAGCACCTTGTAGTTGATCAAACAGATCATCGATACGAGGTAGTGGATAACGGTTCTTGATTGTCAGTTTATTGAGTTCCCTGTAATCAATACACATCCTGAATGAACCATCCTTCTTTTTCACAAAAAGAATAGGTGCTCCCCAGGGTGAGAAACTAGGTCTGATAAAACCTTTGTCTAACAGTTCTTGCAATTGCCCTGAAAGTTCTTGCATTTCGGATGGTGCAAGCCGATACGGGGCTTTAGCAACTGGTGCTGCACCTGGAATCAAGTCGATTCGAAATTCAACTTGTCTTACTGGGGGTAATCCTGATATGTCCTCAGGAAAAACTTCAGGAAAATCCTTGACTACTGGGATATCTGTGATTTGTTTGGGTGAAGAATTGTGCTCAGTCACATGTGCTAGGAAAGCATAACAGCCTTTCCTTAAGAACTTCTGAGCTCGCATACAAGATATGATACTAAGTTTTCTACCAGCTCGTTCTCCTTGAACTATCAGTGTATTACCATTAGATAATGGAATACGGATCACCTTGTTTTGACAGACAACTTCCGCTTGGTTATTAGAAAGCCAGTCCATACCAACAACGACATCAAAGCTTCCAAGCTCAATAGGAAGTAAATCAATATCGAAAAGATGATCGTTCAAATTCAAAGAACATTCTTGAATAACACTGTTAGTTTTGATCAACTTGCCGTTAGCAAGTTCAATAACATAAGGAGTTTCTAGATCTACCGTAGGCAATGATAATAATGATGCAAATTCAGGAGAGATAAAACTCTTATCTGCCCCCGTATCAAAGAGAACTGATGCATATAAATTATTGAGAAGAAACGTACCAGTGACAATGTTAGCATCATGCCTTGCCTCGGCTGCACCAATCTGAAAAGCTCTCCCCCTAGCTTCATTCCCTTGATTGGTGTTGTTATTGTTTGGACAATTTCTGATAAAATGGTCAGGACTTCCACACTTGAAGCACGACCGGTTAGTTTGAGTGGTTTGCCGCGGTGCTTGATTTGTTTGACGAGGAGGAAAGTTACAGTATCTAGTATAGTGTCCAACTCGATTACAATTCGTACATTCAGGACATGGTCCTGTGTGATGATAAGGACACTTATTACATTTGGGCGCCTGCCCAATATAAGTTTTCCTCTCAGGAATAGCAGCACCATAGTTTTTCATAGTTGGCTTGCTCTGGGTGATCTCCGCCGGAGCCTTCGCCTTGGTTTTGCCAAACCACTTTCGTTTGGTACCTTTAGAAACACTAGAGGTACCGACATCGCTACGACCCCCGGCCGTCTGAGTTTTTGTTACCAACATACCACTCCTTACCGCCTCATCGGTAAGCTTAGTAGTCAACAGAATTGCACGTTTGAGGGTGGTGGGTTCAGCTGCAGTTACCATTCCCCGAATCTGGGGAACCAAACCCTTAATATACTTCTCAATCAATGCTGCTTCAGTAGGAAACATATCGGGAAGTAAACAGGTGAGTTCATGAAAACGATGGGTATACACTAAACAGTCAGCCCCGATCATCGAGTGATTCCAGAATTCCTCCTGGAGCTTTTGTATTTCAGGGAGTGGGCAGTACTCTGATCTAATCAAAGTTTTAAATTCGTTCCAGCCCATCGAGTCGACTGTAGCTGAGCCCAGTGTTTTTGCCTGGGTATTCCACCAGGTTAAAGCTGATTCTTTGAAAGAACAGGCAGCATAAGACACCTTATGCTCCTCCAAACACTGGCTGATTTTCAATTTGTTTTCCATTTCCTCGACCCACCTCAATAATCCAGCCGCTCCTTCCTTGCCAGTAAAAGTCGGAGGGTTACAGGAAGCAAAATACTTGTAAGTACATCCCTGTCGGGGTGGATCAGGAATAATGGTAGTTGTACCGGTGGTATGATGAGTTTCCGTATTGCCACCAGTAGCAGTATGTTCGTTGATATTATGGTCCCCACCCGAACCCGTAGTAACATGAGGTTGGTGTTGTACCAAAACACCACAAGCAGTTAACTGTTCCCGTACGATTCGTGCTATCATTGCCTCATTCGTTTCAGATCCACTTGCATCTGCAGGTGGAGCAGTGTTCACTCCCGGGTTCAAAGGTGGGACAGTATTCGTTTCCAGATTAACCTGTGGATCTGGATTTGATTCAGTATTTACTGGTGGAACTTGATTCAGCTCCGGGTTAGTAATGTTCTGGGTAGCTCTCTTAGCTGGTCGACCTCGTTTAGGAGCCATTATTCTGCTTACAAGCAGACAAAACTCAGGTCAGTTCAAGAACATTAAAGATATAACCCATTTTATCACATACATTCAATCATATTCAGTTACACTGAAAATTTATATTGAAATGTGATTATAAGAAATACAGTATAACTACATGAGTTTAGTCCAGACATGTTTTTGATACACACAGATCATACAGATATTTGTAGTTATACTCAGTCCTGTTAATTCAAAAACATGTTATAGTATCACACAACATATAGTATTGTGACACTAATATAGATGTAAATACAACATTACTGGTTTTTCGATCTATTATAACATGAATTTTTGAGATATTTACATCCAGGACTTTCATACGGGTTATACAAACCGTATATGTAGTACCCCACGAGGTAGTTTGCGTGAACATACCATACAAGGTATTTTACGAGAGTATACCACTCCAGGTATATTACGAAAGTATACCACACAAGGTATTTTACGAAAGTATACCACACAAGGTATTTTACGAAAGTATACCACACAGGTATTTTACGAAAGTATACCACACAGGTATTTTACGAGAGTATACCACACAAGGTATTTTACGAAAGTATACCACACAAGGTATTTTACGAGAGTATACCACACAGGTATTTTACGAGAGTATACCACACAAGGTATTTTACGAGAGTATACCACACAAGGTATTTTACGAAAGTATACCACACAGGTATTTTACGAAAGTATACCACACAAGGTATTTTACGAAAGTATACCACACAAGGTATTTTACGAAAGTATACCACACAAGGTATTTTACGAGAGTATACCACACAAGGTATTTTACGAAAGTATACCACACAGGTATTTTACGAGAGTATACCACACAAGGTATTTTACGAAAGTATACCACACAAGGTATTTTACGAAAGTATACCACACAGGTATTTTACGAGATAGCACACAAGCTATTTTACGAGATAGCACACAAGCTATTTTACGAGATAGCACACAAGCTATTTTACGAGATAGAATACCTCACCAGGTATTTTACGATGACAGACAGTTATTAGATAAGTTCTCCCACAAATGTTCTAATAGTTCTGGGTATAGTTCACTCATAAGTTATTCATAGATATACCTCAATAGGTATTCAGGAATAAGCATTGGGATCACTATATACTCCATAATCTGCCTCATCCTATCCTTTATAATTCTTGTGTAAATCTGGACTCTCTGAGGTGATGGGCTTCTAGCCAGTTTTCCGCATAGGTATCTTTATCAGATATATGTGGATGTGGTGGCGTGTGTAAAATCTGAGGTACCACCAAGGATGCTGCAGAAGATGCTTCTGACGGATCTAAGTCAGAACTTGAGCTGAGACTCGACGTATCATCCAGAGTCACATATGGAATCTGTCTATATATGTAGCATTCATGTGATTTTTCATTGATATATAGACAAAGTTTACAGATCAATGTCATGAAGTGAATATTGAATAATAATATTCAACATAATCATGATATGACATATCTTCCAATCTCAACACAACTATTCGTCTTTACTATTGAGGTTCTGCTTGAATTAAAGTAAACTAGAACGCACACGTGTTGCAAATTTCAGTTATGCTGGCCACTCATAACTGGAATTTGTACCACCTGATTATCCTGGCTTAATTCAAAACAAGTTTTGTTCAATATTAATGTTCGGTGCTCTCTGTGTAACTATACGAGCCTATGGTTATAGTCTAGGTCTCTAAATCAACCTAATTCTCTATAACCTGTGGCTCTGATACCACCCTGTCACACCCCCACCCCTCGTCACCTCGTGTCTGGTCTGACGTCACCGAACCGGTTGCGGAAGCATAGTGGTGATGTCTCCGAGGTGAGGGGTGACTTACTTGAACCAATATCATAAGCACACAGATTAACTTAAAGTAAACTTATTACAAGGATGTCGCAATCACAATTACATTACAGCTATATTTATTTAATTACAATATTAATTATACAAGTGCAAATATTCCAAAAGTGCATCCTCACCGGCTATTACTGTTTACCTGCAAAAATGTTTGAGTTTGAAACGTCAGCACAAAGCTGGTGAGATCGACAGTTCAATTTAAAACAATATGATATGATAAGTACGTTCTCAAAAGTTCAGTTCTGGATAACCATGGGACCCGTATCTAGTTCCTTTCGGACGTGATTCTACGTACTTCGAAGACATTACCTACTGGTAATATCTTATGCCTCATTGTCTTAATGCCTATCACAACATTAAGAAGTCTAAAAACAGATAACAAACATTCACACAAGGGGAGATGCAATCCTCCCAGCGAATGGGGTGTCAACCAATAGTACTATCAATGTTTTCTGCTCGGCCACACATGGGTTCACTAGATACAGTTCAAAAATGAGGACTTTCAGTTCCATGATAGAGTTCAGTCTACAGGCAAAATCCCATGAAATCCCACAAAATCACATGAAATCACACAGATATCATTGATGCATATCATATGTTCAGACAACAGTTTGCAGAGTTTCCCCGATGTTTATAAAAGATTAAAAATAAAAGGGGTTGTACGAAACTCACCTGATAGTATAAGGGTAGCAGGGTATCACCAAACTGATAGTATATAGATGATTCTGCATTTAGTTATCTTTAATAAGTTATTTATGTTCTAGTTTACTGATTAGATCTTTCTGAACGTTCAATGTCAAAGACATTGCTTAGTAAATCATCAACTCGATATTAATTATATAATTAATTAATTTAAGGTTATATCATACAATGTATGATAATGTAGGAACCTACATTGCATTAGATTCCTAATACAAAGTTGATGACACTCTTGATCAATCAGAATAATCTCTGATTAACCAGATAGTTAATGTTGTTGATTATGATACTAAAATAGTTTCTAGATGATTTAATGGCTTTGGAGTGATTAATCCTTATTATTGATTATCCAAACATCATGAAATATCACAATGTAGCATCAGAATAGGTGAAATAACCAGATTTAACATACTAATCTGACTGTTATCACAAACATCAGATAATCATTCCAATGAGTATGTTAATGATTGTGATTAGTTTGAAACACTTAGATTTAATCTTTGCATTTCAAAGATTAATCAAACTAATCACCTACATTGTCATAATCAAATGGTTTAAACCATTATAATCATAGTTATGATTTCATGAAAATCGGGCATTACAACGGATCAAAACAAGGATTTAACCGTTAGAACTTCGTGTTCTTCGTTTATAATCAATCCTAGCCATCATCTAGGCAATAATCAACAATCCTAACTATCTCATTACGTTCAAAATCAAGATCTAATCAATCAAAATCAAACTAGAAGGTTAAAACGAACCGTTACCTAATCTGACGAATTCCTGCGGTTAGAACAGCGATCAGGACTTGTATATATGATTCCTGGGATGATCCGGATGTTTAAGAGGCTTTGATTTGAAGATTGAAGGTGTTAGGGAGCTAAAATTTCGCCTGGAGGTCGAGATAGATCAAGAAAATGCGTTTTTTGAGGTTTTCAAGACATTCTGATCGTTTAACAAAATTTTGGCCGACATAGTGTCTGGGGCGCATCGCCCCAACTGGAGGGTTGGGGTGGGGCGTACCGCCCCACGTCATCAGAATCACCATTTTGGTTTTAAACTTCGTTTCGCGATTCCGGGAGCATACGAACTCCGTTTTGCGCGCGGTTTTCGCCTACGTTCACGATTTTTCGAGCTCTTTCCAATGGTTATAATTTCAAGACCTAAAGAGTTCAAAATATTTGACCTCTTATCTATCGCTATATCCGATTCAGTGTATCTTGAAATCGGGGCCTCGTTTTGCGATTTCGCTTACACTCATTTTCTTCATTTCCGAGTTATGATTGTAGACATGAAATCGGTTGGTCATCTATTTGAATAAGCATCATGTGATGAATGTTTCTTTGAGATCTACTAGCACCAGATTCCTGAGTAACTACAAGTCATGAACTGATATGCTATGATATGGTCCTTCTGACACATACGTAATAATAAATGTGGATTTCAAACAAGACCAAATGTGCTCATTTCGTTGATGACGTAGTTCTTCGAGCGCAATTGTCACATTACGGCCCTTCTTTACTCTTTTTCAAACGCTTTTAAATAGGGGGAGAATACTAGTTAAATCGAGTCAAACATTATTACTGTACAAACATATTTGGTGTATGCTGGTTTATTGGACAAACATTAAGTGTTGAACTCGTAACAAGCCCTCACAAAGTCTTACCGTTAATGTACAAACAACGTGGTAGATTTGGATGGATCCATTAGGGAATGACTAACCCCACGGGGCACTATGTTGACTGGATGTCATAACCCGTGCAAACTCTGACCAACTTGCTATGGATACGAGACATAGCGGAGGCAAGAACAAACAAGTCTAGTTCGGTAGTGACGCACTGACACTTTGGGCCAAGGGCTCGGTACTAACAATTGATAAACAGCATGACACACTTTCTTACTATATATTTATATCAAAACCTGTGAACTCACCAACCATTGTGTTGACACTTTTTCAAACTTGTATTCTCAGGTAACTAGCAAGCTATGGATAACAGGAATGCGCACTCTAAGGGACGAGCATTAGGAACCTCATGCATTTCTGTTTATGATCAGTTTTCGAAAACAATTTAACTTTCGTTTGACAATGATGTATTAAACTTATTAATTTCCGCTGCATGATTTAACTATTTACATTTCCGCTGCATTATGATATGATAACTTTTATTCCGCTGCAAACTATTTTATTGTGTGTATGTGTCAAACTTGGATTTGTAAACGCATATAGAGTTGTTCTATATGATCTTGAGCTGTGATTCTGGACACGTCACATCCACGTGGACATCCGCCACGAGTGGGAATTTGGGGGTGCGACAGACTGATATCAGAGCCTTGGTTATAGGGAACTAGGTTTGCATGTAGTGAACTTAGACTATAGCCATTGCTCAACGCTAGACACTACACGTAGAACTTGCACACTGATGGCATTGTTACTTATTAAACTGTTGCTTACTAACGAAGAACTTACAGGATGGCCAACAATGACAGCACCGGTAGGAACGCAGACCGACTCCCTACCACTGACGACATGGCTACAGAGAGCCGGCGACGGATTGATGATATCGTAGCCCAGGTTGACGCCGAGATGGATCGGCGGGCTAGGGACGCTACACGGGCCAGATATTGGGGATGGCTTCCCGCCATACTCCAGAGTTGGATCGTCGAGGAGAGAGTACCTCCATATCGATATCCCGGCGACACCGCTCCAGGACATCGACTACCACCATTCGGAGTGCCGATGGAGCAGGCCTTCGCGGCACATGTTGCTTGCACTCGACGGGAGGTCTGGAAGACTAGGGGACTATCGGAAGAGGTTCGGGCTCTTCACGAGAAGAACGATCGACTAGAGAGACAAAACGATAGGCTGGAGAAACGCAACAACAGATTAGAGGCACAGATGGAGACTCTACGCCTCCAAGTGTCTCAACTGATGACCCAGCACGGACAGGTCGTTGACGTCGTGCAGGAGCATGATGTGCGTATCACCGAGAATCGGACCGACATAACCGAAACTCAGGCGATGGTGCAGGCTAGCGATGCCATGCTTAACGCATGGGCTGCACAGTTTTTTGAGGAACCACCTCAAGAGGATGGTCCTGAATTCGAGGCCGAGGACCTCGAAGAAGAGGACTTTGACGAGGATCCTAATGAGGATCCGGAGGAGGATGATGATGACGGAGACGCTGCCAGCGACATTTCACACGTCTCTATGGATTCGGATTAGAGGACTCTTTTATTTTGTATTTTTCTTATTTTGGCCTAGACGAGCGGGATGTGCTCGAAGAACTTATTATGTATTTCCTTTTGAAATTATTGTACTTCAAACTTATTATTAATGAGAATTATGTTTTGTTTTACTTATCGCATTTATGACCATGACTACTTGATGACATAACATCTGACTTGACTACTATCATGACATGTGATCTGACTTCTGACATGACATCTGACTTGCCTTCTCTCATAACATTGGCTAACACTCTAACTCATGCTAACTAACATTCTAACCTTCCGTATAGAATATGTCGGGAAGAGGAGCTAACGCCCTGAGACTCAAACGTAAGGCCGAAAAGGCAAGGATCAACATGATGGTTGAACGCAGATTCAACAGGATGCTTGCGGAGTACGAGGCGAACAAGCACGCCAGCGAGACTAGTGGCACTAACAACGGTACTAACACTTGCCTAACATGACTAACACAGTGTAGATGTCACGCACTAACACACGACATTGGTTTCTGACCAGCAGGATCGCAAGGGAACAACAACAAAGGATGTTCTTTCAAATCCTTTCTGAACTGCCACCCCCACAAGTTCAAGGGGACTGAGGGAGCTGTTGGGATGCTTCGCTGGGTGGAGAAAGTTGAATCTGTGTTCGCCATGTGCGACTGTGCTGAAGAGAATAAGGTTAAATACGCAACCGGTACACTGGAGGGACCGGCCCTCACATGGTGGAATACCCATGTTCAAACCCTGGGGTTGGACGGTGCCAACTCCATGTCATGGGCTGACTTCACCCGGCTACTGCAAGATGAATATTGTCCACGTGATGAGATCAGGAAGTTGGAAGCTGAATTCTGGGTGCATAAGATGGTGGGATCTGAGATCGAGCAGTACTGCACTCGATTTCACGAGCTATGCAAGCTATGCCCGGCTATGGTGACGCCGGAATACAAGAAAATCGAGCAGTTCATCAGTGGACTGCCCGAGCAATTTCAAAGCATAGCAATGGCGTCTGACATCACCACCATCCAACCACTGATCAGACTGGCTCATAAGCTGACTGATCAAGCCGTAGCACAGGGCAAGCTACCGAAACGAGGCAAGCACGTGAAGCCTCAAGAAAGCCAGAAGAGGAAGTGGGAACCCAGCCACCCTCAAACTCATCAACCTCAACAACAACAAAGATCTGCACCAGCCAGAGCTTTCACTGCCACCCAACCCGATGACAAGGGGAAGGGTGTATACCAAGGGAAATACCCACTGTGCAACCGATGCTCATACCATCACACCGGGCAATGCGAACGATACCGATTCCTGAAGTGCGGAAGGCATGGTCACATGGCCAAAGATTGCAGATCAAGATTTCCTATCAACAACAACAATCCCAACAACCAACAAAATCAGCACAACAACAATCAAAACACTCTTAAGGGGTGTTATGAATGTGGCAAGCCGGGCCACATGAGGAGGGATTGCCCTCAACTAAAGAAGGCCGGAGGGGGAGCGGCCAAAGGCCGAGCATTCGTGATTGGCTCGGGGGAAGCCAAGGATGATCCAAACATCGTAACCGGTACGTTTCTTTTAAATAATGTCTACGCTAGCATATTATTTGATACCGGTGCCGATAGGAGTTTTATATCTAGTGAGTTTAGTGAATTGCTAGACATTACCCCTACACCGCTAGACTATAAATATACTGTAGAATTAGCCGACGGCAAGTTGATTGAAACGCAACACATTTTTCGAGGATGCGTTATGGCATTGGCGGGTCACGAACTCGAAATCGATCTGATGCCAGTAACTCTCGGAAGCTTTGATGTGGTCGTTGGAATGGATTGGTTATCCGCTAACCAAGCCGAGATTGTATGCAACGAGAAAATTGTACGAGTGACGTTGCAGAACGGTGAACAGATCTCGATTCAGGGGGAACGACGGGGAGTACCTTTGAACATCATGTCATGCATAAAAGCAAACAAGTATCTTCAAAAGGGATACACAGCAATACTAGCTCTCATCGCGGAACAACCGAAGAAAGAAAGGAAGATTGAGGACATTGTCGTAGTCCGCGACTTTCCCGAAGTGTTTCCCGAGGATCTACCTGGATTACCTCCGAAGCGACAAGTCGAGTTCCAGATAGATCTTACACCTGGAGCAGCACCGATTGCTAAAGCTCCATACCGACTAGCACCGACGGAGATGCAAGAACTGTCTAACCAGTTGCAGGAACTGTTGGACAAGGGATTTATCAGACCAAGCTTCTCACCTTGGGGAGCACCGGTCTTGTTTGTGAAGAAGAAAGACGGATCATTCCGTATGTGTATTGACTACAGAGAGTTGAACAAAGTAACGATCAAAAATCGATACCCGTTGCCACGAATAGATGACTTATTTGACCAGTTGCAAGGGTCAAGCTACTATTCAAAGATCGATTTAAGATCGGGTTATCATCAATTGAGGATACAGGAGAATGATATTCCTAAGACTGCCTTTAGAACCCGATACGGACACTACGAATTCTTGGTTATGCCCTTTGGACTGACCAACGCACCAGCAGTATTCATGGATCTCATGAATAGAGTGTGCAAACCTTACCTGGACAAATTCGTGATAGTGTTCATCGACGATATCCTGATTTATTCAAAGGATCGGGAGGAGCATGCCGAACATCTAAGGCTAGTCTTGGAACTACTGAAGAAAGAGCAACTGTACGCGAAATTTTCAAAATGCGACTTTTGGATTCGCGAAGTCCAATTCCTTGGACACGTGGTTAATGAACAGGGAATACACGTAGACCCAGCCAAAATCGAAGCCATCAAAAACTGGGAAGCACCCAAGACTCCAACTGAGGTGCGGCAATTCCTTGGACTGGCCGGGTACTACAGGAGATTCATTGAAGGATTCTCAAAGATTGCCCAATCACTGACATCCTTGACACATAAAGATAAGAAATTCGATTGGGGAGACAAACATGAATCTGCATTTAACTTGTTGAAGCAGAAACTATGCACTGCACCTATCCTATCCTTACCGGAAAGATGCGACGACTTTGTGGTGTATTGTGACGCCTCGAAACAAGGACTTGGTTGCGTGCTCATGCAACGCGAGAAAGTGATAGCCTACGCTTCACGACAACTGAAGGTGCATGAGAAGAACTACACGACTCATGACCTTGAGTTGGGAGCCGTAGTGTTTGCTTTAAAGATCTGGCGACACTACTTGTATGGGACAAAATGCACTATCTTTACCGATCATAAGCGCCTGCAACACATCTTTGACCAGAAAGAGTTGAACATGAGACAACGAAGATGGGTTGAACTCATAGGTGATTACGATTGCGCCATCAAGTATCATCCAGGCAAAGCCAATGTAGTGGCCGACGCGCTGAGTCGGAAGGAGACAACGAAACGCGTGCGTGCCCTGCAGCTCACGATTCATTCTGAATTACCAAATCAGATAAGAATCGCACAACAAGAAGCTCTGAAAACAGAGAATCTCACTCTTGAAGCCATGCGTGGCATGAATAAACAATTGAAGGTAAAGGATGACGGAGCTTATTATCTGATGGAAAGGATTTGGATTCCACGCTACGGAGGATTGAGAGAGGTAGTGATGGACGAATCACACAAGAGCCGGTATTCCATACACCCAGGCTCTGACAAAATGTATCATGATCTGAAAACAACTTACTGGTGGCCGAACATGAAAGCCGAAATAGCAACTTACGTGAGTAAGTGTTTAACGTGCTCAAAAGTCAAGGTTGAGTACCAAAAGCCATCAGGGTTACTTCAACAACCGGAATTACCAATGTGGAAATGGGAGCAGATTTCCATGGACTTCATAACTAAACTGCCCAAAACGGCGAGTGGATGCGATACCATCTGGGTTATCGTAGACCGACTGACAAAGTCCGCACACTTCTTACCTATCAAGGAGACTGAGAAGCTAGACAAACTCACACGTATCTATCTGAAGGAAGTGGTTACTCGACATGGAGTGCCAATCTCAATCATATCTGATCGCGACAGCCGATTCACGTCGCATTTCTGGAAGTCCTTGCATAAGGCTTTGGGCACGAGATTGGACATGAGTACCGCTTACCACCCGCAGACGGACGGGCAGAGTGAGCGAACCATACAGACACTGGAGGACGTGCTACGGGCATGCGTTATTGACTTTGGGAGTAGCTGGGAATTTCATCTACCGTTAGTTGAGTTTTCGTACAATAACAGCTACCACACAAGCATCCAAGCTGCACCATTCGAGGCACTATACGGACGTAAGTGTCGATCACCCATCTGCTGGGCAGAAGTTGGAGACAGCCAACTGACTGGACCAGAGCTCGTGCACGAAACGACTGAAAAGATTGTACAAATACGCAAACGAATGGCAGCGGCTCGGGACAGACAGAAAAGCTATGCTGACAAAAGGCGCAAACCGTTAGAATTTCAGGTGGGGGACAGAGTGTTACTCAAAGTCTCGCCCTGGAAGGGAGTCATTCGGTTTGGCAAACGAGGAAAGTTGAACCCTCGTTACATTGGACCGTTCGAGATTAAACTTATTAGTTTCCGCTGCATGATTTAACTATTTACATTTCCGCTGCATTATGATATGATAACTTTTATTCCGCTGCAAACTATTTTATTGAGTGTATGTGTCAAACTTGGATTTGTAAACGCATATAGGGTTGTTCTATATGACCTTGAGCTGTGATTCTGGACACGTCACATCCACGTGGACATCCGCCACGAGTGGGAATTTGGGGGTGTGACACTATTCATCACTCCTACGGTCACATCTATCATTCTCCCTTCTTATGGCACATATAATAGTTCTAAGTGGTTTGTCCATGTACAATACAGTAAACTACCAAGATTGTTCTTGTGGTTTGTTAGTATTTCACTTTTGGTCCCTAAGTTTCATAAATTTCCTATATGGTCTCAAACTTTCGACATTTGTAACACATATAGTTCTTAGGTTACCAAATTAACCTCACATAATTGACCAAATTACACTCATATAAGGACTATATATGTTACAAATGTCAACAGTTTGGAACCATATAGGTAATCTATGAAATTTATGGACCAAAAGTGAAATATTAAAAACCACAAGGACCATCTCGATAATTACTCTTAATATTATGATTTAATATATGACGCATGAAATAGGAGAGATAATTATACTCTTAATATTATGATTTAATATATTATGCATGAAATGTGAGAGAGAGTTAAGAAAATTATTGTGAGAATACTCTTGCTTAATGGCATTTGTAATCTTTTATTTTTATTTATTATATATTATAAAATAGGTTATTAACATGTGTATTAGACGGATTTGATATAAAATTTAACAATTATAAAACGATATTTTGATATAAAATGATTAATTTACATATTAATAAATATTTTAAGCAATATAAAAATAATTAAAAACTTTAATCACTATACAAATGATATATGATCTTTTAATGTGTAATAATTGATATCTTTGAAATAAATAACGTTAAAAACTTCAGTTTCTATTATATTAAAAATTAATTTTTATAAATCAATAATATTAAATATAATTTATTAAAATATTAAAGTTAAACAACCCAATTTAAATTGTTGTTGAACATAATAGACCAAAAATGTAACTCTTCCTATCATTTTTATTGTTTCACATTTTAGATAAAATAAAAAAAACGTCATTAGATGATAAAAATCTCATTTTTTTAAAAACTCCTTTTATAATATATTTTATTTTTAAAGAAATTATTTCTTAAGAAAACTTGTTTTTTGCATAAAATTTGTTTTTTTGAAAATAAAATATTTTTTACTTTAAAATTTTTGATTTTAGAAAATTTCATATTTTATAAAAAAATGTGTGTGCTTTATAATAAAAAGATAAATAATATACTAGTTATTAATATTATAATTATTTAATAAGAAAAATAATTTATTTAATAAGAGAAATAATATAATTATTTAATAGAATATAGAATTAAGTATAATGATAAGAAGCTGACAAGTGTTAATAATAAGAAAAATAATTTATTTAGTCATCGTTTAATGTTTTATACTTTATTCATTAATTTAAAAGAAGTGTTTTGATATGTAAGTCTAAGAGAGCGTGTGTTTGTTTAGTGATGTAACTTCTAACTATTATGATGGTAAAGTTTCGAACTATTGTTATTTTTTAAATTTGAATTTCTGATTTATTTAATATTTTGGATATAATATCATATATTTTTCAATTTTTATATTCCAATAAAATTTAAAATCCATCCTTATAACCTTTTAGATTCTATTTTGATATAATATTTTTTTCTTAATATTATTTATAGAGTAAACTTCTGTTTTGCTCCCTGTGGTTTGACAATATTAACCATTTTGCTCCAAAACTTTCAAAATGATCACTATGCTCCCTGTGGTTTGACATTTTAATCATTTTGCTCCCTGTGGTTTGACAATTATAACCCTTTTGCTCCCTGTGGTTTCGAAAAAAATGGAGTATAATGGAGATGTATTGGAAAAATTTGGAGCAAAATGATTAAAATGTCAAACCACAGGGAGCATAATGATCATTTTGAAAGTTTTGGAGCAAAATGGTTAATATTGTCAAACCATAGGGAGCAAAAGAGAAGTTTACTCTTATTTATAACATAATCCAATTCTCAAACTGGATCGATTAATCCATTAAGTCCTAAGTGTCCAACCAATAAACTGGTAAAAGAAATGATTCAACTGTCAGAAAAAAACTAGTTTAACCAATTTAAAAAGCTTATCAAACATACATGATGGATACGAGTACCATCTAGTTTTTTTAAGGAAAAAAATATTGATTCCTATTTTTCTTATACAAAAATTTATTACTATTTGATTTTTCTCCTATAAATATACATTATATTATCGTTGTGTTTTATTATAAGCTAAGTTGAAAAGTGAAATAGTAAATAGGTAAACTTTATATTTGCCTTTCCTTAAATAGTACATGTCATGTCTTGCGGAGACACCTTAATCTCAAATTTCAAAACACAAATAAAAAATGTGTTGTGTTGTGAATGAGGGAGACCCGATGGTATTAGTGGTGGTGTGATGAGAGAGATAAATTGGTTTGATGATGGTGGTATGTTTTTAACAAGTGGTACCAGTGGTGGATCCATGAATTTTTTTCAGTGGATTCATTATTTTCATACGCTTCAATTTGATTGAACCGAACATAAAAATTTCTTGGTCGGTTTGACGGTTCGAGCCTTGTTATTTTATCACGTAATAATGATGCGATATATTAAGTTAACAATTAAAAAACATCGTAATTAAAGAGTTTGGAGGTGTTGAATGCACACTCATTTAAGATTACCGAGCTCCAGATAAAGCGGGAGTCAAGGGGGCCGCGTACCTTGCAGGTCATAGGGGTAGCGCCCTAGTGGCGGTCCCGTTGGCTAGTCGGCGGCCCCTTGTGAGGTTCCAGATAACGCCCCGAAACCTAAACAAAATTTGGGAAGAAATATTGATTTCTAGAAAATGATTTAACTCGATCATATAGAAATTCAAACATTGATATCAAGAATTCTCTAAAAAAGATCAATTACCTCATTTAAGTTTGCAAATTGTTAGGAAAAATTACATAAATGACTCACCTTAAAAATATTAATTGGTCCACCTTACCTTTTCAGCCTTTCAAAAACATAAAACTCTATTAAATCTTCAAAACACGGTGATACTATGACTTTAGGTAGGTGGTGGTGGTGACAGTTACTCGAGATACCATGACTTTAGGCAACACAACTTTAATTAATCTCAATCACTCCTACCATTTTTATTATAACATTTTGATTTTTATTATACGCTATTTTTGGTATGTTTAAGCCGTCTCGGGAAGACGTGACATGTAAAATAGTGAAGATGTCACATAAACTCTTAGCAGGAAGTATTAACTATAAATATCCACTTATACTAATAGATAAATGTTTTGTAGTGTCACATGTCATTTTTTAAAAAATCTCAACCTTCATTTTCCTACTCTCTCTCATATTAAATACATCTAATACTAAATAATCATATTAAATATTAAATATACTTTTTATACATACATTAAAATATATTAATATTAAAAACATACTTTTTAAAAAAATTATTATAAGTTATAAAATTTTTAAAAACAATTATTTGAACCATAATGTTTAAAGAAAAACAAAGTTTTAAGAAAAGTTATTGTTTATAGAAATAATAATATTATTTTAATATTTAAAATATTAAATTATACGAAATTGTAATCGTATTTATAATAAAAATCATCTTATAGTTTCTAAATTTTCATTGATAATTATTCGTTATATTTCTTTATTTAATCCGTATAATATACGGGTTATTAACCTAGTGTTTAATAATTAAAAGTCGGAGTGTGTGATCAACGTGGTTAGAATTGAAGACGTGAAGAAGGGTTGTATGAGTAACATACATTCATTTCAAACATCATGACATGCCATGCATTATCGTTTTTAGAGGTTTCTTCTTTCATTAATTCTTACTTTTTTTGTTTATAATTCCATTTATCGTTATCCATATTAATTTGTATTTTTATTTATCGTAAAAAAATAGAAATGCAAATCGTAAAAGCATCAATAATGAACATTTAAGACATGTTATATTTTGGAACAAAATACAAAATTTATGCAAATTTAGAGGCAAAAGTGAGTCTAAACGCCCACATGGTACCGTCCCATATGGGTGGTAGACAATTAGCTAATTAATTTGGAAATTCAACAAACTTTATACACATTAGAATGCCTTCATTAAAATTGTTGCGATTTCGGTCCACCGTTCTAACGTCGTCCATTTTTTGATAGTATTTTTTTTCTAATTTGACTAAAATACCCTTGTTACACCATGTTTAAAAATTATATATGTTGTTACACATATGTTACATATTTGATTTTTACTGTTACAACATTATAAAAACGTTATTTTGTAACATTTTTGTAACTAGTAATATTTTTTTTGATTTTATTATAATAACATATATGTAAAACAAAAAAATCAAATTTTGTAACGGGTTTTCTCAATACAAGTAAGTTTCCAAATTATCTTTTATATATATAGGAAAGGATAATTTGATAGTCATTCTTAGCGTGAAAACTATGAAAATCATGGAAAAAACCATGTAAAAATTTTTTTTAATTTTTTTACAGGTTTGTAATATTATTTGACATACTTTTATAAAAAAATTTAAAAAGCGCTGAAAGGATTTTTAGAAAAATAATATTTTGTAAAACATATGTAATATCTAGATGCAACATTACACATGTTTTGCTTGGTTTTAATTGACAGTTTAGTATTTTCATCAACTTTTAATTGGCAGTTTAGTATATCGCAATCAGCTATAGGTGGCCAAACCGGGTTTTTTTGGAACCGGTTCCGACCGGTTTTTGGTCAGTTCTGGTTCGGGTATTGGCTGGTTTTGGCTTGGGATTTGGCCGGTTAAAGGTGGAACCGGTTCCGATTACAATTTCTCCAAGAATCCGGAACCACTTGTACCAATCGGTTCCGGTTCCAGTTATCGGTTCCCGTTCTGGAATTGGTTTTTTTGGCCCCCTCTACAATCATCATAAGTATAAAACTAATACGAGTGATAAGACTATAAAATACCCTTAAACTAACACACAAATACATGCATTAATTCTCAAACATTTCCCTCGGGCTAAAAGCTTGCAAAAAAATAAAAAAAATTAAAAAAAAAACAATCTTCCATATAAATCTAAATAGGATTAAACCCGCGCTTTTGCGGCGGTAATTGTATCGATTTTTAGCGAAGTTCGAATATAAACGTTTATCGTTGCAAAAATGATCATTAAAAACGAAAAAACAAACCCATATGAATTGTAAAACCATAATATAAAATGTGAAAAATCGCAACCTACTGGAATAAAAGTTAACTTAAATCAGAACAGGGACGCAATGGTAATTTTGGACAACACAACGTTAATTAAGAAAACATGGTTATGGCTGCCTAGTTTAAACATTTGAATGTAGATAAAAAAACAAATCGTGACGGTATATTCGAGCATAAGACCGAATATACACGAGCATAAGACCGAATAATAATGAATTATTATTTAATAATTACTATTATTAATTAATTTTGAGCATATTTTCGTGCCACAGTAACAACATCATGAATATTAAAACATGGACAAAAAACTGGTTTGCGGCACATGTTAATACATACTAAAACAATAATTAAACTGTTAGCAAAAGATTTGAGTGTTAGTTAATTAATTATTATATAATAATTAGTATTAACATTATATAATAAAGTAATCATTATTAATTATTATTATTTACTAATTATTATCGCTTATAGCCCTTTTTTTTGACTTTCACTACACATACTAATCAATTATTATTATTTAATTAGTATTAATATTATAGTAATCATTATTTAACTTAATTATTATTAAAATAAATGAAAAGTAATTAAAATTGTAGACTAAACTTTTAAATGTATATTACTAGGGTTATACCCGCGCTTCGTGACGGTAATTGGGCCAAGATAATAAAGTTTGGACATAAATGTTTACCATTGTAAAAATAAGCATTGGAAACATGAAAACGAATATATATATAAATCGTAAAACTATAATATTAAACATGAAAGACCATAATTAACTGGACAGATCAATATTTAATAATTGTTAACTTTAATCGAAATATAACACTCGATAAGCAGTAGGAGGACTATGTTACATCTTATAACATGCAAATAATGGTTTGGTGTAACCTCAAACAACCATTTGAAAATAATACTTGGTTAGGTTCGTAGTGACACATGTATAACATAATTATATACTTTGAATTTTGATCAATTTAGTTTGTTAAAAGAACTAAATTAATCTGAATTATTATATATTGAACTCATGGTGATAAAGCATCAATAGTTCGAGGAGCCATAAGTTTTGTAAAAGAATTGAAGCAACAACTACAAACTCTACTCTAGAGGTTCAAAAAAGAGCCATGATGAAAGTTTACTGTTATTATTAATATAATAAAGTATTGTTAATTAATTAATTAATTAATTTATTATTATTATTATTATTATTATTATTATTATTTCTTTTGTCATTTAAGATAAGAAATACATGTTTATTATTAATTAATAATAATAATATTTTATAATTATTATTATTTTTGTAGCCTGCTGCTTTTTTTACTTTTTTTTTAACGGCTAAACTTACTTTTCACCTAAGTTACACATTTACATATGATTGAACCCATAACCTTCTATTTTAAGAGGTAAGCTACTAAGCCTCTACCAAATAAGTTTTTTTACCTAACGGCATATATTAATTAATTATGAATAATAAGTAGTATTAATTAAATAATTTCTTGTAGACGGCCGCTTTTGTTGACCTGATGACATATATTAATTAACCATGAATTAGCACTCTTGATGCATTAGGTAAATGTATGTTTATATAATTATAATGAAACCAAAGATGTTTTAACAAAATCCTAGGCCCATGAATACCCCTGCGAGGCTGCGAAGTGCGAACTGGGCAGCTGCCAGATGGGCTGGCCTTAGGCCCATAAGTCTGATACAATATGAGCATGTCTGATCCAGAGGCACTGGCAGCAGAGAAACACGTGTTTCATTGAATTCATTCCATATGTTTTTTTTTTCCTAAATAGTTAAATCAAACACTACTTGGTAACACAGATAAATTGACTATCATCCGGTATGCATTCCATTCCATATGCTAGTTTGGAATTAAAATGTCATTAGACTATCCACAGCGGTCACCCCACTGAAAACCCTTCTCCACTGAAATTTCATGCCACACCACTGAAAACCTTAAACACCCGCAATGGTCACCCTACTGAAAACCCTTCCCCACTATTCCACGTCATCAACATTTTTTAAATTTAATTGATTTATTTAATTTTTTTTTTTGCAAACTAAAAATAATAAACTTAGAATTTAAGTAAACCATTCAAATAAAGATACAAATAAAATAAAAATTACATTGCAAATTTAAATAAAAAAAAAAACATACAAAAAACTAACAATTCAAATAAAGTTTAACGATATTTATCCAAGAGTTTCTTTTTCGTTTTTTTCATTATTTCACGATCTTCGTCGTCGAGCATGTCGGGAGGCATAGACTCAAGTGCTCTGAGGTCGGCTCGGAGAGTTTTCTAAGCGATTCAGGATCGTATGAGAACGGGTTGAATTCGGGATTGAGATTGTTAGGCCTTGGATTCATGTTTGTAATTTTTTTTAAAAAAATATAGAGAGAAAGATGAAAGATGAAGAGATTTGGGTGGTTTTTTGGGTAAAAAGGTTGAGTATTTATTTAGTTTAAAAAATTTGTTTTTTTTTTTTCAAAATTGCCGTTAAACAACGGTCTTTTATATTGGCCAATCAAAATCCACCATCTTCGACGGGGAGCAGGAGCCGTTGGGGGCATGTCAGCGGGGGCCGCGGGCAAGGGGGCGGTGTTCCCGTTTGACTCCGCCGCGGGCATCAACCCCGTGAGCCGGGTGGGACAACCACGGGAGGCAGCCTTATACAACCATAATTCACACATTAACATCACACAAACACAATTCACACCTTCACATCACACAAAAAATCCGAAGTACCTCGGACATTTATTTCGGCGTTGTTTTCGGATGAGTCGGAATCTTTTTACGCAAGTGTGTGAGGATACACATGCAAACCTCAAAGCCAATTTAATTAAACATTTATGAAAACATCATGAAGTTTAATCTTAAATTATAATTATATTTATTATGCTTTTTTCAATATTTTATACAATTATTAATAAATTATTTCTAGATTTATATAATAAAAATAGTTACTTCATTTAGAAATTAAAAGTAAAAAATAAATAATTGCATCATGATGACATCATCACCAATCATTTGGCATTTCCACCACAAATTGTTGAGTGAGTGGTTGTGGTAGATGCCTACGTGACGCCTAGGTGGAGTGGTTCCAACCAAGAGCATATCCCGTGGTCTTAGTGGACACCATTACTGTTGAACTTTGAACTTCACATTAAGTCATTAAAATTTTCAGAATGAGCATAACTGTTCTGTTGGTCAAAAATGATGGAGGCAAAATTAACGAGCATAACTGTTCCGTGCCATATAAATCGAATTCCGAGTTCGAATTTGAGTTGATTCAGTTTGGATTTAACTAAATAAATTTATTTAAACTTTATTTACAAAATTAATGACAAATTTATACATTTAAAACATTAAATGATCAAAACCCTAAAACTAAATAATTCAGCTATAAAGCCTAGTTTTTATATAGATCGAACTACTTATATATGTACACATATGAAAATCGATTTTTGAACTGAACCGAAATCGAATTTTGAATTGGTGATTTGAAATCAAAATCGAGTCGAACTTCGAGTTTTTCGGATCCAATTTGAAAACTATACAACCCTATCTTTAAATATTTATTTATATTTTCGATCTTTTAAATATTATCTTTCCAATTTTGAAGGGTATAAAATTGGGTTCGAAATTATATTTAATTTCATATATCCATTTATTTACTACTCTAATTGTTGTATATCTATGTCATTTTTTACAACTCTAATCGGGTTCCATTTTTTTTAATTATTGTATATCTAAGTGAAAAATTAAATTACATATGCCACAATTTTTTATAATTTTTCTTCTTGGTCCAGAGGTCTTTATTGAATCGAATTTTAAATAACTCGAATATTTCAAATCGAATGATTTTTAATTTTGAATTTTCTAAGAGCATTCGAATTCGGAAAATGAGTTGGTTTGATTCAAATTTGATATAAAAATTTGCTAATGTTTTTGCTATTTTTATCCATTCAAAATCAAATAATCAAAACCTTGAAATCTAAATATAAATTAAACATCTAAGTTGTAATACTGGAGATAGCATTCAAACTCAAAATATATTGCCAATTACAACCTACAAAAACAAAAGTAACAAGTAATCAAAATATTAGATATTAACAAATAAAAAGATTAAATTTTCAAAATTAACGGCCACAAAATTATGAGTATTGTATAATTGGATTGGCATTTTGTGTAACATGCTTTCACTTTTTTGTAAACTGAATTGGCTAACTAAAAAACTTCTTTTTAAATATAGTAAACTTCTTGTATATATATAAAAAATATATATATATAAAAATAATTTTAATTCGAATTTTGAATTGAAAATATAAATTCGATATCGTACTCCGAATCAAATTGAATTCGAGTACGAAAATTTGAATCAAATTTTATTTTTTTCAAGTTTGATTCGAAAACCGAACACTCATAAATTAGGAGATATATTTACTTTAAAATTTTAGGTAAAGACTAAAGAGAGATATGTAAACATACAAAAATGGTTAATTGAATACTCATGTGAAATATTAAATTGTTTATATTTACAATATGACCCTTATTTATCTAATTGATTAAGTATTTAAATATCTTTATAAGATATATAATTATTTGATGTACTTAATTACCCTTACTATCCTAATTATGGTTTTCCTATATAAATATGAGATTAATGTACTTAACTAAGGTTACACACAACATCACAAATCAAATTCCTAACCTCTAGAATTCGTTAACCATGTTCTCTTCATAATCTATCATAATTATACACCCTAAACAAGAACTTAATCAAAACTGCTCATCAGAATCATGTTAGTAATCAACATTATATTTACTGTATTCATGTGTTTCATCTAATCCTTATTATTATTGTTTTAGTATACATATTTGTTATCTAATTATAGGAATTAATCAACTTCAGGTTGATCAAAATCTTAGAGTCAAATTTTGAACTTTAGTTTTTTCAAGGTAATAGCCTTTGATTTATTATTCAAGTTTTGTTTACCTAATTTATATATGGTTTTTTTATCGGTTATGACGTTTTGTCGATGATTTGATCTTAAAACAGCTATAAATATATATTAATATATTTGATGTTAGATTAGATTTGGTGATATGAATAATAACTTATAAAATTCTAAAGAATAAATAACGTGCTTATTTTAAATAATTAAAATATGTTTTTTAAACAATATTTTCACATTTTAAGCCGGTTGTTATACTAAACTATTAACCGGCCGGCGGTTGTGGATACGCATCCGCCAAAATTTATGCGGTTCAATGCAAATAAACCAGAACATGGACCCCACTTTAAACCAATACGTGTTGAGCTTATCTATTTCATTCTTCTGTTACAATTCCATTAATGATTGAGCTGGATTTTCAATTTACACCCCTTCACTTTCTTAAAATCTTCAATTCATCCTACCCATTCCTAGAGGTGCTCAAACCGGTTTTTTTTTTCTCAAACCGGTTCGGTTTGGGACCCGAACCGGTTTGGTTAACGTGTGGTCAAAACCGGTTTGGGAGATTGAAGATATCAAACCTATAAAACCGGATTGGAAGGGTTGAAACCGGTTTGGGAGATGAGGATGTCAAACCTATCCCAAACCTACGGTTAGGACCGGTTTGGGTGAAACCGGTTTGAGATCGAGATGAGACAGGTTTGGAAACCGATTTTTTCAAGCCAAACCGGTTTGGCTGTGCACCTCTACCCATTCCTAATACTACTAGCCTTTCCCATATATTTTTCATGTCAGTAAATTGTCGAGATTATATATGTAGTTTGCTAATATTTTACTCTTAGTTTGTAGGTTTCATGAATTACTTATATGATCACAAAATTTTAAACATTTATAACACCTACAATAATTAGGTTATCAAACTACCCTCACATGCTTGACCAAATTACACTAACATGCTTGATCAAATTACCCTCACCTAAAGATTGTGTATTTATATGTATGTATTTATTACAAATGTTTAAAGTTTGATACTATATGAATAATTTATGAAACCAATAGACCAATAGTGAAATACTAGCAAAACACATGAACCATCTCGGCAATTTACTCTTAAAGTTTGAGACAATATATATTTTTTATCAAAGGGATTATAGCATAGCGGTATCTTAGTAGTGAGATAAAGCTCAGAAGCTATATAGGTCTGGGGTTCGAATCCCACGAGAGGGTTTTCTCAAAGTGTTGAGTTTCCCTCATAACCGGTGACTTGGTGGTGGATATGATCGAGTGGTATCACTAGTGGCACGATGATACCCTAGTGATCCGTCAGTGATCATAAAAATTTAAGTGTTAAAAAATTGTATATTTTTATATTTGTATTGATATAATTCGCTTAACAAATTGAACTGTTTCTGTTTAGATTAATATATTAGATTAGATACATATTATATTATTTTATGATTATTATTATTATTATTATTATTATTATTATTATTATTTTATCAAAATATACATGGAACAACCTCACCGTGTCAATTAAAGTTTATATATATGACTATATAAGAGTATAATAAGGTTAGTGTAAAGTGTGTCTTTCATCCATGGTTATATACCGTATTTAATTTGCTTGTTGAGTCATTTGGTTACTTTTATTGCTATTTGCGTGTCTCATTTGGTAAAAAAGTTGTCATAATCCTCCATGAGGCCAACGTCGTTAAGTTTGGCTGTAAAAGTAAGCCCATGTGACATGCACACGAGGGGCACTATTTTTGACTATTCGTATCCAAGGACGAAAAAACAACGTTAAATTCATGAAAAATTGGTATATGCAATGTTTTCATAACCGGACCGAACGTCGAACCAGTCTCCTTACTGGTCAGAGGTCCGACCGGTCGGACCAGTCGAAACGGATTTAAGAACCGGATGATTATATATATATTTTATAAATATATATATAAAAAAATTAAAAAAATAAGAAAATATTAAAAAAACGGTTCAACCACCGATTTTCCGGTCTGACCACCGGTTCGCCGGTTCGACCGGCCGGTTCACCCAAAAACGGTCCAGAACCCCTAACCGGACCGGTTCGACTGGCCTGATCCGGTTTTCAAAACATTGTGTATATGTTTACAAAAAGAAAAGATTAATGATGTGTTGTAAAACACATCTGTTTTTCTATTTGTTTTTAATTCGTTTTGTGCAGTTTTAATCAATTTTATAGTCGATTGATGCTGGTTCTTCACATTTCCTTAATTTAATGTTCGCAGGTTATAAACACATCATTTTGGCATAAAAGATCAAGAAAACGAGTGTCCGGTTGAACG